>WEKY01053693.1:0-59176 GCA_013390045.1 Picathartes gymnocephalus
TATGTATTTACATATATATTTATATGCATATCACTTTAAGATTATATTGCAAATAAGAAATGAGAGTAGGAAATGGAATTTATAGCCTAGTATTGTGTCATTTCAATATTGGCTTTTTTTTTTTCATGTTAGAAGATAGGAGGAGGATCAGTAGAATTAAACAAAACCCTTAATATGTGAAGTCTTACAAGAAAAATAGTCACTTTTGTGGGTTCTTGCTGATTCTCCAGTAAAGACATAGGCTTGTTCCAAGCTGAGCTATCTCTTACACTGTTATATCTTCTTCATAAACTTGTTCTAATAAATACTTGGTCAATTATGATCTGAATTATACCACTAAAAAATTTAGCAAGCTCTTCCTAGGCACACATGTATTTATTAAGTTAGTATAATTTTCTACATACAATCTAGAAAACTGAAAAACAATTTAAAATACCATCCAAGATTACTTATCAGGCAATAATCTGTCCATTATGTTCCAATTTAATATTGGACTAACTATGATTTTCCCATACTGATCTTTTACTTCCTTCTCTCATAGGTTTTACTGATTATTTATTTCCTAGAGAACCTCCTCATCTTTTGTCATATTCTCCATGACTTTCTGTCACTACTCCCCATGTTTTCTCTTAGTGTACAAACATGCCTTTATTTTTCTTACCTTAGAAAGTCCATTTATGATCTTCTTGTTTCCCACTAATGCCCTAGGTGTTATTTTTTTTTTCCTTTCTTCTCTTCTCAGATTTTTAAGGAAACACAGGATGTGTCTGGGATTTTCCTCTTCTCATCCCTAAGTCTGCCTTCACTAGAAAATCTTCTCAGCAAAGATGTTAAGGATTCTTAGTCAAAGATCAGATTTAAAAATCATGTTTGTCTCATCAGCATAATCAATCCCACACTTAAAATCTTGTCTTCCTCCTACTTTCTCAACTCTTTTTCTCACCTGTTTTCCTGTTTCCTATAATCCTTCCTTTCATCTCTTCTTTGGTCCATTATTTCAGTTACTTTCAGCTTATTATGGTGGTATCCTTATTGTTCTCTTGAATATTCTTCTTTTCCTCTAAACCACAGGTCTTGGTCACTTCCTTCCTTTAGACTGATGTAGGTGTCACCTTGGGTTTATTTTTCTTCATAGACCTAAAGGAAAGAAATTCTTTCTTTCTTGTTTTTGATCAAATTAATCACCATCTTGCATGTCACTCATGCTTGTAACCTGGCTCCTCTCTGACAGATTCTTGCACCCAAATACTCTCTACATAATTTACCTGACACACCCTTTTCCAACCGTCCACAGTTAAAACTATTCTCAGCTTTCATGATACCCTATCTCAATTACTACAAGTGGGATTATACAATTTGTTAAAACGTGCATTTTTGTAACCAGAACTTAAACCGTGATAACCTTACCTGAAAACTGTTCCTGCTTATTAAGTATTCCTTGCTTGCTTTTAGTAACATTTACCAATGTTTAGGAACACTCCTTTTCAAATATTAATCATGTGAAGTGAAACAACCTGAGGAAAAAACATGAAGGTGAGCCAGGAGAGGCTTAGGATTGATATCAGGAAAAGGGTTTTTATGCAGAGAGTGGTTGGGCACTGGAACAGTCTTCCCAAGGAAGTGGTCACAGCACCAAGCCTGACAGAGTTTGGACAATGCTCTCAGCCTATGGTGTGACTCTTGGGGTATCCTGCACAGGGTCAGGAGTTGGACTCAATGATCCTGATGGGTCCCTTCCAATCTAGTTTTTTCTATGATTCTGACGCATTGACTACTCATGTTTATTTGCTTTCTTGTATTCCCCTTACTTACAATATCCTTATCTTCAACTGTCTGTACAACATTTTATTCTTGTTTGTAAAATGCCTAGTACAACAGCAGTTTGTGTTCATGATAAGAATCTTAAAACTTCATAGAGTTAATTCCCTGAAATTTTACTAGAGCTACCCAGCTTTAAGAAAAATCAGAATTAGTCCTGCTGCATCTGTTTATATTTGTGTGGTTCAGACCTGTCACTGTTCATGGGAGAGAATGGACAAGCTTTCAATTGCTCAATTGTACCTTTAATCTTAAGGTGTGGGTAGGAAAAATATCACTAACCCATAATTTCCTACAGTGAATCAGAAGTGGATAGTAAGCTACAGAATATTAAAACATTTGTGAAAGAGAAATGTTTCTTTCTTGGAGTGTGTAGTTCATCATTATAGTAGGATTTTGAAGTATTCATCTTGAATGTAAAAACACTCAATAAACTTGAAAAGAAAAACATGGCCCCAACCTTTTGTTCTTTTGGAGGGACTGGGAAGGCTAATAAGCGATGACAAACTATTGAAAGCTGTTTGCCATACGTATAAATTCCTGCTTTGGCTTATCCCTCAAACATTTCATCAAAAAGCAGAATAAGAATGTGACATCCATTAGCTGTGGCTAAGCCAAGATACAGCATTTTTACAGTCTATTTAAGCCCTCTGAAACAGGAATGGACAGTGCCTAGTAAGTATCTGCCTGCTTTGCCCAAGGGCAAGCAGTAAAATTCATCAGGCTTGGTAGTCAGATGGTTTGCCTGCCTGAGTAGCCCTCGGACTGACCTAACCCCCTGCCTTGTGAAGTGGCCATTGAAGCCAGGACTCCATTCCAGACATGACTGAGGCATTAAACAGCTGCTTTTCACAACCATAAGGCCTGTTTCTGGGACCACATCATCACTCAATGCAACAGGGCTGTGGTGCAAATACTCCTGTGTTTATATTGTAGGAGAAGCTGCACTAGTGAAATGATACATTTAAATCCCATGTCATTCTCTACTCTACACCTGTGCCCAGAATCCCCATACAGTTGTGAAGGATATTTGTACAGGTTCCTCAACTACTAAATTTGTGTCTTTGCTAAACCCCCAATATTTGTCTAGTTCATTATCTCTGAAAGCTAAATATGCTTAGGAAGGAATCCAAGTATTTACAGTATTGCTACCTTTTTTCTTTTAAATGGATAAAAACTGCTGACATGTCCGTTCATCTCATCTGGAAAGAAATGAATTCCATTTCTAAAAACTATACCTTAATTAGAAGATTGGTCACTAGTTGGTCACCAAAATGAGTAGTGAGCCATGGAATAGATGAGGTATTGCCCCTCTGCTCATTTATATATATGAAAAGATAATACCTCTTCTCATTTTTTTTCCTAAACTGTTCTGTTCCTGACTTATGCATGGCTTTTCAGTTTTTCTCAATTACCTGGGCAATTTGTGGATAATCTGAAATCCCAACCTGTTTCAGACTTCCATCTATCCTTTGAACAACATTTTACTCCACACTTTCTCTTCACTTTAATTCTTTAGATTTTTCTCTTATTAACATTGATAAGCATTTTTCAGAAAACAACTTGTTTCTGACAGTGTATTGTTTCAACAGTCAGAATTAGATAAATACAAGTGAAATCTATCAAAAAACAAACACTTATCGGAATTTCTCTTTCTTCTAATAGTTAATTTTTCCTTCCAGTTAGAGCCCCACAGAATTATAAAGAGACTTGTAATAAAAAAATACTTAAAAATCAGGTTTTTGAGATACTTTATGCTATAAAAATTTTAGCCGGTCAAAAACTTGAAGCCTAATATTGACGTGTGTGATAGATGTGTGAACAGTGATTCTGAGTTCTGAACTTTTGACAATGACTTAATTCTTTCCTCTGCATTTTCCCTCTCTGTATAATTATGATGTCAATTCCTATTGTTAATTCTTCTTTAAGTATGGCAAGGACCATATAACCTTTGTATAGGATTTTCGAAGGTGAAATCACTGTATCAGGGTAATAAATATAATGTAAAATATTTACAAGGAGAAAACATTAAAATATTTGGAACTTATATGTAAATGGATGTAAACCAGGTGTTACTAAGTTTTGTGAAACCAATCTAAGGAGAAAAATCCTTTGTATGAATTCATTCAGAGGTGTAAAAGATAGATGGTTTTGCTAGTGGTATATATGTAAATGTTTCTCCTTTCTTTTAAATGATTTATTTTTCCAGAAACAAAGACACGCTCTGAAACAAAGACAAGCTCTCAAAACAAGTGCATTAAAAAAGTGAGACTCTGCTAATAATGTCAAAAGAAATAAAAATCTACTTCAGAGAAATTCAGTAGGCAGTCTGCATAGTATAATGATAGCAGTGTGAATTACAGATAGCACACAAGTGATGTAGCAAGGCCACACAGCACCTTGCAATTTAGAATTTGTCAACATTTTGCAATTTCCCTTGTGAGTCACCACTTGGTTGATGTTTCCCATTTATTGTTTACATAGGCTTAAGCTCTGGAACATCCATGCAAAACAGCACATTCGAGCTTTAAATCAGTCACACATAATGAGAAATTTCAAATCATTCCAAGCAGTTAATTTAATATTTTATAAGGAAAATGCAACTTGAGTTGTGCAGTTAAATTTGCCAGAAGATCAGGAAGGACAGCAAAAGCAGGCACCCATACATTGCTGGTGATAAAATAGAGATAAACTGAAAAAATGTGAGATTGTGTATCTTAAGTCTGCAACAGCTGTGCTTATACATAACGTGTAGGTTTCATTCATTAAATACATGTATGATATAAATATGCTAATCCTGTGCCTCTGTCAGTCTGCAAAGAGGATAAGAAGGGTAGAAAACATAATTAAAAAGTGTGTAGGTGTTTCTGTTAAAAGAATTTCGCTGATAGTGTGAAATCTGAATTTCTAGTTTGCCTTACTTTAATTTTGTGCTGCCTGGACCATAAGCATCAAAAGAAGGGATTTCCCTCGCTTCCTCAAGCCAGTCAGAGTCCCATACCATGGTGAACACTGAGACTTTCAAGGTAGCAGCCAAGGTATCACTGGAGAAGAAATAGAAAGAATGTCAAGAAATTCCATTCCTAGTTCTTTACCCCACATAATCTGATTTATTTTCCTTTTTTCTGTGTGAAGCTGTGCAGTTTCCAGTACACATGAAACATAGCTCCACAATTGGTTGCTAAAGAGCAGTAACTTCCCTACTTACACTGTCAAAGAACTAATCAAGAAATTGGAGTAGCCTGGGGTTTGGGTTCTTTTTTTTTTTTCCTTTTGTTTTTTCTTTTTTTTTTTTTTTGACCATTGCTAAATATATTCAGAGTGCTGTAAAAAAAATCTGGAAAAGGAAATTAAAATCTTAAATAAGTCTGTCCACAGTGATTTCAGGACTTGATCGTGGATTTCATCCTGCTGGTGTTGATTTTAGGAACCACTACATCAAAGCATGAATGGTTTAGCTGCAAGCTCATGTTTACTGCTTCACACAACACACTTGTTTCCCCGAAAGCCAATTCTGATTCAAATCAATTTAATTAAGTAACAAAGCTGGTTGTCATGGTAACAACACTACTAATTCGTCATGGCAAATACTCTGTGAGATTGACCAGTTGCTAAGCAACAGCCAATGGGCTTGAAGACAGAAGATGACAAATTCTATCTGGTGCAGATGTTGTGATCCAGTCTTGAATTAGGCCTCTGTTCGGAGTGGATTCTCAAGAGAGCATCACCTGGATAGCTTAATAGCAACACAGGGAGTAGCATGCCACAACAAATTATATTGTTTTGTACTTTTAAAAATGTGTTTGAGGGAAAAGCTAGTAAAATAAGGTAATTTGATGCTCCCTGTCATCTTTTTTATTTTCCTGTTACAGAATATATGGAGATGATTCAATCTTACTGTACTTGGCTTTGCATATGCATATTTATATCTCTGAAACAGTCTTTTATTCATCTTTGTACAAATGATACATAAAATTTAGGCATACAAGCACAAAACAAGTGGATTATGGCTAAATTACCTCAACAAAATCTGTTTGTAGTAATGTGCATAATTCACTCACAACAATGGAGAACAATTTATTTTTAGTTTATTATTCTTTCTCTCCAGATAGTCTCCAACTTCACTGTTTAAACTTGATTTACTTTTATTCATGAGAAAAAAATTCATTTTTCCTCTCATAGAAAGTACTACAAATATTTCAGATATTTTCAAATATTGTTGGTATCTTCCTACCTGTTCCTGCTTTTGACCTGGAATCAGACTAAGTGTAAAGTAACTCATTTTGTCAATGCATGACTTAAATTTATCCTACTAGCTAATTTCCCCAAATTCTTGTTTAACAGTCTTCTAACTTAAAAACCCATCTGAATTTGGGAATAATTTAAATATGGTGTCCAGTTCTATCGTTAGGCCTAAATCTAAAACCTACTTGCTGAACTTAATGATTTGTCTGCAAAATGAAACAAACTGGCAACAGACAAAGAAAAATAAAGAAATTTGTTAGAGTAAGACTAATGGCTTTGAGACAAATCTTGACTGATTTACAGTTAATTGGAAAATATTGCTACCAGAAATGCTTTGTGAAATGGTATGGATATTTCTAGAATTTTGCTTGCAAATATAAAGAAAATTTCTGACAGTTTTGAAATGCTTGGGGGTTAGGTTATTTTAAAAATTTCATTTCTTCATGGAAGCTGACTTTTCAATTAGAAATAATTTGCCAAATTATAATCATAACAGAATGACAAGTGCTCTAATAGAACAAAGACTCAAGTACTGAAATCAAAACAAATCCTTCTAATTTTCTGAAGCAAGATAACTGAATGACCAAAATTCCCCCGCTTTGCTCTACCATAATTTTCTTTTCTGTGAAATCACTCCTGCTGGCAGAAAAATTTTAAAATTCCTGAAAAACCTTTATATGGCAGATGTTTCAGCCTCCAAACATTTCTAACATGGACAGTACAATGTTTCTTAGTAGATTCATTACAACTAATGGATTGTTGACAGGAAGATCTAGACAAGAACATTATATTATGCTCTATGATATTTACTTGAATATATATAGAGCAACAAATTTGCAGTTTAAATAAAACATTATCTAGAACCAAAATAAAGGTTTGTTTCATTAGTTTCACTGCAAATTCAATACTTGCAATAAAAATGAAATAAAAAATGTGATTTTTGGTTGCATTAGAAGAGGGTTAAAATTAACTAAATGAACAATCCAGACAAATTTTGATTTTACAAAATTAAAATCAGCCTTTTAAAATTAAGTTTGTAAAGTTACTGTATAAATAGAGGTAGAATCCTGTTCATCGAGTTTGATTAAAAGGGCGTTCTTCTGCAGAAAATTAGCTAGAGTACTTCCTGCAGTATTAACAGAAAATATAAAAGCAATATCCACAAACAACTTAAATGTCATGCTTTCATTATTTCAAACCACTTGTTAGGCTAACTTTTTTTATATTATGTTGCTTGGGGTTCTGTGGCAAGGCTTTGGCAGTAGCGTTTCTGCATGGCCTCTGTGGGCAGAGCTGGGGGAGGAAAGGTGGTGTTTTAATCTTTGTCTTTTGTTTCTCACTAACAAAATCTATTTTAATTAACAACAACAACAACAAAAAACCAACAACAACAAAAAAAAACCCCACAAAAACAAAACAAAAAAACCCTGTAAATTACTTGTCCTCAAGTTAAATATGTTTTGCCAGTGACAGTAACTCACTGTCTCAATCTCAACACATGAAGTTTCTTATCCTATTTCCTCCCCTAGTCCTGCTAAGCAGAGGGAAGGAAGGAGGGAGCCACTGGTGTAAGGGTGGCTGTTTGCCAGGTCTAACCTACCAGGTAAAGACAATCCAGCCAGTATTAACAAAATCATATGTAGTGAGTGCACTGGCAAATGGAGCCAAGATTTCATGCTCAACAGCAGTATTTTCCAGTTTTTAGAGTCTGAAAATTATTTAAACATTGAAAAAATAGTAAACAACATGTTTTTTCCTATCCTCTGAAAGCTGCAGATAAATCCTAATATTTTATCAGGAGAAACAATAAACAAGTGAAATTCTTAGAAATACAACTGGAAAGTGACAACATTACATACACGATTACTCAGAAGACCTTCCATACATTTGACTTTGGCCCTGAAACTGGCATTTAGATACTCTAACAGTACCTTTTGTACTTTCAGTGCCTAATTTGGGCATCTCAATTTACACAGTCGTTTTGTTTATTAAACTCATAGGCAGTTACATATTTTAAATTTTATTTTGATGAAGCTGACTATTCAGAGATAATTTAAACTCAGCAGTGGAGGGAACAGCATGACCCTATCTCTTGCATCGGACTTGCTGGTAAGACAGAACATACCTTTTCAAAGCTTTTCATTTTTTAAACCACCAAAAACTGGAGGAGCCATGAGATCCTTACATAAACTATTCCACTGGTTAATCATCAACTCACTCCTTCTGGCCATAGGTTGGAGGACTGATATTTGCTCTCTTAACATCCTGATCATATGCTTTTCCATGTCACATGAATCCAGGAAATTTCTAACTCCTTATGATGGTCCTTTTCAAAATGAGGTTCTTCTTCAGAAGGGAATTGTGATTTGCAGTCTTGACTGCTAGATATGTAATATTGTGGTTTGAAAAGTTAAAATAAATCTTATTCTAGCATGTCAGGATCATTGTAATATCTAGGCTGTTTGTCAGAACTGTCTTTCTCATTATTTACCATACAGATTTTTTTGTGTATGTAAATCTTCACAAGAATAATTGTGTGTCATTTTGCACAGTGCTACTCAGGTCATGACTTGAACCAGGACGGAAAGATGGAATGCAATAGGAAAAACCAAATAGATTATTTTTTCATTTTAATTACTTTTCAAAAACTATCAAGTTAGAAAACTTTTAATGAATTCTCTACGTGTAGTATTTTTAAATCCTAAAGAAATCAAATATCTTTTAGAAACCTTTGCCAATGAAATCATAAACTCCATCAAAAAGAGCAAGTTTATTTGATAATTTTTTCATTAGACTGTGTTGATTGACAGTGTGCCATTATTTTAATTCTTCATTGATTTCATCTCTCATCACCTTGACTTAGTTTCTCTATATCCATTTAAGGAGACGACAGTTTGCTGAACTATTTGTCCTTAAGCAGTGACACAATAACCATTTTTTTTCTAGAACCCTGGATTTTTTCCAGTCTTCCAAGATTAGTTCATCAATCTGATATTCCTTTGAACTTAACATGAGTGAAGTATTTCATCATAGTTAAACATTTTTTTTTCTAAACTCTTATGCTACTCCTTTCCTTTCCTCTCATTGCTATTGTAAGAAAACCTGTTCAGTTGTTGTTGTAAACAACATCCTTCTTTCTAAGAACAGATGCAAAGTATACACTGGAGAATTCTTCCTTTCCTACAGTCTTACTGACATTTATATTGTCCCCATTTGGTAAATTTGGCCCAGAAGCTGCCCCCAGGACACACTTGCTGGGAGTGGAGAGAAGTGGAAAGTCTCGGGGAAGGGATTAAGAAGACTGCAGCCATTTCATCACTTCTCTCTGTACAATGCACATATTGGGGGTTATACATCAGACCAAGGCTTCTTGTTGTAACCTCTTCCTTTCTTTCACACATAGCAACTCTCCCTACACCAGTCCATGACCAGAAATCATTTTTGCTTCTATGCAATAGTAACAGTAAGGCTAAATAATATTTCTTTCTGTTTACTGTTGACTTCCCTGATCTCAAGAACCACCAAATGTCTGAAACTGGCACACAGTTCAGAAAAGTCCTCTATTTTTTTTTCATAATTGATCTGGCACTTAACAGCATTTGTTTCAAAAAGTTAAAATCTATTTCTATAACTAATCTTATCTTCTCTAAAGTCCCTTTTCTCTAGCAAATGGCTGGTCTGGCTTCTGGCTGACTTTATGTCTTCACAAATTTCTCTAAAATTTGCTATCCTCCCACCTTTTGTTTCAGCAAAGGTCCCTGAGAAGACTCCTACAAATTCATCATTGAGAATGGCAACCAGGGAAAGCAGCCATTTCCTCCAGAAGAAAACAGTTCTGCCACATTCTCTTAAAGTGTATTCTCCTCCCAAGGCAAGCACAGAGCTCCCATCAACACTAATGCACACACAGAGGTGAATATTCCCATTTGTGAGAGACCGTAATTGAATCACCATTAGCTTCAGCTTCTGGCATTGTTCAGAATGAGTCAAGTCCTATTGCTTCTCGTTGCTAGAATGTAATAAACAAGAGTTAAATTCTTTAAAGGCAGCTTTCTTCTTCTGTCAAACACCTGCTGAACGTTTATTTAAAACATAACAACTACAAAGAAGTATTAGAATCCGTCAAAGACAAAGGCCTAAATTAACCTTAACTGTAGAGTGTCTATCAGTGCCTCTGTCTCAAATACTTCAAAATCTCTTTTTCAGGTGTCTATAGAACAATTATATTAATAATCCAAATTTATTTCTAAGATGTGTGAATGTACATTTTCCCAGTGTTTAAGTGGAAAAAGCTGTTAGGAAGCAGAATTGTCATTTCACTTCTAACTTTTTCATAGATATCAGTGATTCAAGAACACTCCATAGAGTAAGTGGGGGTTTTTCTTGGTTTTTTTTTTTTTTTTCTCCAGAAAATAAAACCTTCCTAAGAAAACTTTACAGGCTTACACACATGCACAAAAAAAAAGAACCTGAAGAAAAAAAAAAAAAAGGCCTTTTATGAAAGCTATCCATCAAATGTCAAGGATAATAATCAATTTTTTGTCACAATGAACTGATAAAAGCTTTCAGTAATAATGTCATGGGGAAAAAAATTTGTGTTGGAACTCGTAATGCTCAGCCCTGATATCAAACGAATTCATAAAAGCTCAATACCACTGTAACCCTCGGAGGCATGACAAAACACAATTTCTCATCCACAGGATATGGAATAATTCCTTCTTTTTATTTTTTTTTTTCACAGAAGGAGAACCAAAAGGAAAAAATCTGAATTTCAAAAAAAACATTACACAATCCTGCTTATGCAGGTGAACATTACCGATCATTTTGGTGGCCGATATCACAAACCGTTATGGTGATTTCTCTCACATCATGCAAATGGCTGCATAATGTCTACTCCTCTTGGAATGTAAAATCAAATCAGCATTCTAATGATACAAGCCCGTGATGAGCTTGGAAATAAATATGCACAAGCGTATAAAAAAAAAAATCAAGGCAATCAAGGAGAGCCAGCGTCCTAGCTGGACTATAAATCTTTGTCTGTTTCAATCGTAAAGCTGGCCGAATCAGTGTAAAATTCGAGCAGGGATGTCATCAATTTCTGTTAACCTCTCTATTCTTCTTTGTGTTGGCGGTGCAGTGATGGATTGGTTTTGTCACTTGTGCTCAGTTCACAGTATGTTAACATGGAAGGGTGCAGTCAGGTTATGAAGAAGGGTTATTACTGTCCCAGCTCTGACCTGGACTTACTATCTTTTCTAGTATCACAAAGCCTTACTGTCTTTGGGAGTGAGAAGTAGCATCCTTGGAGCTGCCTAATGCTAAACAGAGCAGCCACATTTTTTTCCTCCAGTTGCTTTGCTGTAGTTCTTTCCAGATGCTTTGCTCCAGCTTATAGGCCTAGCTTTTCTACCATTTTTTTAATTAATAAACTAATGCAGGAGATGCTTATTAATCCAGCTAACAGTGCAGGAAGAAAAGTAATGAATTACTGGATTACATTAAGAGGAATCTGTGACTTGCAAACACAAAAAGACTCATAATTTTACAATCTCTAAATAACAAAGCACTGGTAATAAAACAGAGGTAATAATATAAACTTGCTAGCATGTAGTTAATGAAAAAGTATTTTGAGGAGTGGACTAACAATTCTTCTTTCATGTTGTCTTGATCCTGTGTTTGGTAAGGGTGTTTAAATTGTGCTACCTAATTTCAGCAGTGAATTTAATGAGTTAGGGTGTTCTTCAGATCTTGTTTTCTGCTTCTTTGCTGTGTCAATGGACTCACTGCAATCTCTACTGCACAGCACTCAGACACCTGGCCCTACTTCAAAAACTCACAAGCTCAACTTTAAGCAATCTCAGACTCTATTAATGTCAATGGAGCTGCTCAAGTGCTTAAGTTAAGCATGTTCCTAAATGCTTTGTTGGAAGATTGTAATAAGTTCTAATTCAGAGCCCAATGAAATCTTTAGAAGTCTTTATATTGACTTCAGTGGGCATTGTATCAGGCTAATAGAGCTCAACACCTCGCAGAACTGAGCCTTTAAACAGTTGGTTCATTTCACCACATAAGTGGTTGTTTTAGTGGTGGGTGAAGTGATCCCTATGTGTAGTATTTAATATAGTGTGTTTCAGCTTGTTAAGTTAGTAAAGTGCTTTGGGATCACTTGAGATGAAAGGTACAATATGAATGCAAGTTATTATTACACTGCCAGAAATACCATTTTTTTGTGAGTGAAAAATCACATTAAAGTAAGTGCTTTAAAACAAAGGAAATAGAACATTATAAAAATTCTGTATCTATTTACTTCTGTAAAGAAAAGCCAAGTGGAACAAAATAGCTCCTGCAATAGGTAGCCTGGGTCCTGCAGAAAAGCTGAACAATTGAGGGTCAATGGCATTTTGTAAGTGATGCCTTTGCTCTTGACAAATTGGACCCAGGATATGGAAGTAAATCTGGTCACAAATGTCTGCCACTTCTCAGAGCTGTGTTGGCTGCTCAAAAGCAATTAAGTGAAGTGGGTGCTCAAGTCCCATTGAATGTCCCAATTAACAATTAGCAAGACTTGTGCTCTTAAGGGTTTTTGGAGATCTTACACAATAGAGCAGTGACAAAGTCACATGAAGGAGACTTTCTACAACCTTTCTATTAGAGCTATTTCAAAATCATATAAAAATCCTGAATTAAAAATAGTAGAGAACCAAGGAAGAAGCAATTGTTTAGCCACAGCTCATTTTACTATTGATTATTGACTTCAGGAATGTAAAAGGAACTTAGCCAGATATCAGGCTCAGCAATCTATCCAAATCCAAACTGATAGAAGTTTCCCGAGCAAATTTTTTTTCCATTAAACATGTATTCCTCTATTCTGGCATTCGTAAGACTTCTTGCGGTACCAACCCACTGTGTATTAACAACAAAACCAGAGGCAAGTTTGCCATGATAAAGTCTCTCTATGTGATCGGTCTAGCTTGTTTTTCTCCCAAGTTTGTTTATTTGTTTTCTTCTCATGAATTTAAACAAAACAACATGCTCAGTGACAGCTACAGAGGCTCCAAAAAAAGGAGTCAGGAAAGAATCCCAAAGAAGTCATACTGACCTTACTGATACGTTCCACCTTGAAAAGTACTTCAAGTACCATTGAACCTGAGAGGGACTGTGCATTTACTCATGCTGTCCCTGTCCCATGAAAGGGAATTTTCTCTACAGAAGGGAATGTTTCTGCACATCTACCAGCTCACATGTACCCTCACCCACTGAGTGCTCCCCTTCACACACGTAAAGAGAGCAAATGCACTCTGCTACAAACAGGACTTGTACTAGTCTCCAGAGTTATAATACCATTAAATTAATTATTGTATTGCAAATATTTTTAGCAGGATGCCCATTTACTGCTATATTTGCCTTAAAGGTTCATGTTCTATATTACATAATGATACACAAATTAAATGCAATTTCAAATTTAAACCTGTACAAGTGTCAGTTACCGAGTTCCCCTGTTAGTCCCATGAGGCTGCCCAGAGCACAGCTGGAAAATGTGCTATCATGCAGACATTGCATTACTTACTCCAAGAAACTGTTATTGAAAGCATTATAGCTAATGAGTCTTATTTATTATTGGGATTGCAGAGTCCAGTGAATTCAGACATGAGGCTGGACCTGATATAATAGATGGTGTTCAGAAATAAAGATCTAACAGGGCTGCGTGGCTTTGCCAAATTTCAAGGAGAGATGAAATAATTTTTGTCATCTAAACTGATCTGCAAATCAAAGAATCCCAGGCTGCTGCAACAGGGTTCTTCTCTGTTTGGGAACCCTCCTTCTGCAGGAGGAGCTAGCTTAGGTTTATTCTGATATCCATGAAACTTTGATCATTGTAACTGGCACCTTGCGTAATCAATATAGATCAACCTCAATCACACAGAAATATGTTCTATGCATGTTGCTAATAAGAAAATATAATTTCATCTGTCTGTGAAGAGAGAATGCAGTTTAATTAGGAACATGTTCAAAATAATTTAAAGACTGTAAGAATCTTTCTGAATGATTTTCTCTATTTTTCTAAGGCTTTATTTCATTTCTAACACTATTTGCAAGGAAGCATTTTAGTGAAATCCTTGACATGTTGACAAGGGGTTTTGCAAGACCTAAACCAATGGAGGTTTGTTATTTCCTAAGGTACAATCTTGAGAAGCCTGCAGAGGGTCTGGATGTTTGTCTCAATAATTTATGAGCTTATCAGTGGACTATGGGACTTTGGGTTTTGGGCCCACATTCAGCTTAAAGAAGAAGTAAATTTCAAATGAGGGCAAATTAGCAAATTATCACTTTGTAATCTTGCTCAACGGTTATTTAAATCAACACTCCCCAAAAGGAGAAACAAAATGCAGAGTCACCAGAAACCATAGACAAAAACATTAAGGTACAAATTCAAACACAGATACACAGGATGTTTAATGAGATGGTAAAATGTTTCTCCTAATAATACAGAGTAATTTTAAAATATAGTCTAATGCATGTTGAATGCATGTCCCTCACCCTTCAGTTTCCCTTTTTAGTTCAAAATTATTTTGACCTTGAGCCTATTCAGTTATCAAGGTGTTTGATAAGTCAAATTCTTCAGAGATGTAGGGAAGAAGCACTTTTTTAGAATGTTAAACTGGCAACACACAGGGTGCAGTTATTGCTTTAGAGAAATGTCATAGATGTCCTCTAACCTTTTTTTTCAGGAATGTATTTCTTGGATGATTTTTTTCAAGGACTCAGGTCAGGAAGAATCTACCCCAAGGGTAGTTGGAGGGAAGAAAAAATAACAAGGCATGGTGGCACCTGGGGACCACAACATTGTTCACATCCTCTGTAATCATCAGTGCACTGCTCAGCTGCTTTGGTAATTTACATAATACCATCCTGACACGTTCACTTCAGTTATCCATCACCACTGGGATGATGTTGCTGTTTTCCTGCTTTATTTTCTTTCACCCTATCTGTCTCTCTCTGTGCCTTTCTTTCCCTCATTGTGTCTTATGTTTATCTGGCCAAGCAAAAAAGATTGATTTCACATTGTTTCTGCCATCCTTGTTCAAGAAATATGATTTTGGTAAATGATGAGGCAGTGAGCATAGCTAAGAAGCAAAAATGCACATATAGAGATTTTATTCTCTACATTTTAATGAATAGCATCTTTAGGGGAACTGAGGAGGAGGAGGAGAAGAACAATAATTTAATGGATGCTGAGATGGGAGAGAGTCAGTTTAAGAAAACTAAATTCAAAGGATATGATGGACTTTATTCACATGTAATCATGGAAAAATCGGCAACATAGAACTGGACACTGAGCTTAAAATAAAAGCTTAAAGCTTTGTTTCCTGAGTTACAGTTTCTCAACAATTAACAAAGGAAAGGTAATATTTCATTTTTCTAAATGTAATTTTTATTGTCACGTGACAGATGAACTGGCTGTCTGAAAACGTGATTAATTCCTGTAGTCCTACCTACTGAGCTCTAACTACAGGCTTGTTCTCCCCAGCGTTATACCTCTACACCCCTTTGACTTTAACGGTGTTGTTCCTGATACACATCACTCTAACTGGTATTGACAGCTATGCCCTTGTGTGCACCCTTGTGTTTCACCCTTGTGTATGACAAAGGTGCTGCAGTCACCTTCCCACAGTAAAGGAGAACTCTAAGACACAGGGAAGTACCACTGAAATGGGGATGTGGACAACCTATTTATTGTTACTTTCTCTAACCCATTGGAGTGAATTCTTCATTCTCTCAACCACTCATTCCTGGCAGTGAAAAACCCAAAGTAACTTGGCTACTAGGACTTCCCACTACATGAAGCTCCAAGACAACTTCTAAGGCAACATGGTACTTAGTTCAGGAAAGGATAAAAGACACTTGTATCGGTGTCCCTGAATGAGCATCAGAAATGATGTCTTGTCTCTGTGTACTGATGTTCCTAATAAATAGTTACAGGGCAAAAAAACCTTGCAGAACTAAAACTGTGATGGTACTCAAAAACAGTGCCACCAGCCCCCAAAAAGACGGTTTTATTTACTTAGAATTTCTAAAGCCCTCCCATAAACAAAAAAAAGAAAAAAGTCTATCTGTACAAAGGCATGAATAGCCCTGTTTTTATACAGCGTGTTTTCATTATTAATGTAGATACTTGTTGAGGTTTAGGTTTTCTTTCCTTTTGTTCCTTTTTAGGTATAGAATTTTTTTCCCATAAGTTGCTAGGAAACACTAATGACTGGGTACTTAAGAAGAACAAAAGAAGTGGCCGAGCTCAGGGGAAAAGGCATCTGTTTGCAGTTTCTCTTATCTGGGAGTTTTCTCTCGAGGGAACGGAGGTATCTCGAGAATTGGGCTGGTAAAAGGCGGGGCTGGAGCAGCTGCTCGCTCTCTTTCTCTGGGTTTTCCAAGGAGGATGCTTGGAAATGCTGATTTGGGAAGAGGAGTTCCTTGCTGCTGCTGGACCCCCTCCCAGAGCTGCTTCTTCTGCCGTGGGGTGAGCCTCTGCTTGTGAGAGCAGCCACTGACCTGGGACCTTATTAACACCGACCTCACTGAAGGGGGGACCCATTGCCATCTGCTCGGGTGCCCGGGATCCTGAGCTCGCCTCTCCCTGCCCTGCTGGGAGCCGGGCTGCCGCTGTCCCGCCCCCACCGCTCCTTCGGCACTGCTCTGGGTTTCACTGCGCTGCAGCCCCGCTCCCCCTGCCTGCCGAGACGTGCTGCCGTTCCAGCTTGCTGCTTTCCGAGAGTCCTGCTGGGGCACCGGGACCGACTGCCCCAGGGGGTTTGTGAAGCAAAGCCTCTCTCTCCTCCCTCCCTCCCCGTCCCGGCCGAGCCACCATTGCCACGCGCTGCTGGAACTCGCGCCACAGCGCCCCCTGCAGCCGCGGGGGAATCATCGCACCTGCCCTTCCCACCGAGCACCACCAGCGCCCCCTGCCGGCTGTGACCATCACTGCACCCAAGGGGACAGTGCCTGCAGGCCCAGAGGGCTGGGACCGGGTTCCTGGTTCTGTTTGTTGTTAATGCCATAGGAGTTGTTGTTTGTTTGCTTTATTATAAATACCAGTAAAGAACTGTTATTCCTATTCCCATACCTTTGCCTGAGAGCCCCTTAATTTCAAAATTACAATAATTTGGAAGGAAGGGGTTTACATTTTCCATTCCAAGGGAGGCTCCTACCTTCCTTAGCAGACACCTGTCCTTCACACCATGACGATACTTCTCAGTTTAGTACTTCAAGTTAGGTGGGAAGAACCTGAGCCTCAGACTTTTCTATATGGAAACGGGATTCAATCCCTGTTATGTTGAAATACTGGGACAAGTAAGACAGCTGCATATATATTGAAGGAGAGATGGGGACATACAGAGAAGGCTAACAACCTCAGGCAGATCTCCATAGTTTGTGTTCATATGCACTACATTATTTAAGCAAATGTACTAATTTAGTAATAGCAATCGGGAAGAGTTGATCCTCTGCAAGGTCAGGGTCCTCTGCAGCTTAAGACTTTGCATAAACTTACAGCTTGTCTTCATCAAATCCATGGTATGAATGGATTTCTAAAATCCAATATGCAAACCAAAAGAAAAATACTTTTAATGAGCAAATCCCTCCACCTCTAAAAATTTCACATACAAAAATAATAAAAAAAAATTATAGACTGCAATCACATTTATTACAGACTATAGTTGCATTTCATACCAGAATCTCTCCTAAAGGTTTCTTATACTCTTTGATTCTTCCTTTCTATAAAGATTTTTTTTCTGATAAAAAATACAGGATTTATTGAAGACTTCTCAGAGTTGTTTCAATTAAATCCTGTCTCCTTATATATCAACACTGTATGATAGAAACAAATTCAAGGTACTGTCCTGCAAACACTGATACAATGAGATAACTCAAGAGACCACTTGAATGTTCTCAAGTATAGGCTCCACTAGAAAAATTTAGCCTTGGCAAAATCAATTTATTTCATGTGTATTAACACTGCTTTATGCTAGCGATGATTTTTTGTTTTTTTCTGAGGGTTTTTTTTTTGAGTGGAAGAAGGACTTCATTTTGACACCAAAAAAATGTCATCCAAACCACCTTGTTTAGAAAAACCAGTCTTTGTCTGTGCAGAGGAAACACACAGAAAATTCAAGTACCTCAGTAGGTTGGGAAAATGGAAGAATATAGGAAGATTCTTCTAGGGTCTCACAGAAAGACTGGAGAGCACTGATCTTATTAACCTCTAAGGACCTTGAAACAAGATTTTACAGCAACTAGCCCAAACACTTTGAGATAACTACAGAGAGCATGATTCTTTAACCTCTGCAATATTAATATTCTGTTGTTATCTGATGAGCTCTGTCATTTCTTTAACACAGTAGACAGAGACGGCATAATGAGATATGAGTACCGATCTTAGATTTGGTATTCTTATCTGTTCATTATAATGCTAAAGTTACAGAATTGTAGGTGAACCTTTAGCAAACTCAGATACTTCTTTTAATTCTTGTTACAACTTACTCTTTCTTGCATGTAAGACTGAGGCACCTCTTTCAGTCTTTCAGTCTGTTAATATGATAATTTTTAAAATAGACCTATTTTACAGGTTTTATAATGGAAAAAAAGTAGGTATGAAACAGGAGAATGCCATGCTCTTATTTTGGCTTTCATGATACTGGACTGGAGATGTTTGTTTCCAGTAGAGTTCACATTAATATGGCAGTCATCGTTGCTGCTGGAACAGCTTATGAGGGGCTCAGTTCAGGCAGCAATTTATGTTGTTGCAGAGAATACAACCAGCACAGATAAAGGCGACCTCCTGAGCTCTGGGGCCCTAAATCTTCAGCCACTTGATACTAGTGAACAGCATCAACTCTGTTTCCATTTTCCACAAGAAGAAAAATAACTAAGACTTTTTTTAATTTCCTTTTTTCTTTTGAAGATGGGAGAAAGACATGTTGGCAACTGATACCAGTGTGACCTCTCTGTGACTGACAGAAGGTTCATCATTGCATGCTATACCTGTCACCTCAGTAATGTATGTAGGCTAAGCTGCCCCGTGATTTCAAAGTGAGTTTCCTTGCCTGACCTACAAGTTGTAACCTTTGGGTGAATTGCACGAAAAGCAGCTTCACTGGTGAGCTATGCAGATATTGTTAAGGTGTGGGAAATTAATATGAAAGATTAGGATTTTCCAAGCTCTATATACAACAATGGTGTTTGATCATTCAGCAAAAAGCTACACAGATATGATAAAGGTAAAGAAGTCCTTTGTTCCAGAGGATGGTATGAAAGGAACACATTTCTAGTGGGAACCTTTTCTGGGTCTGCATACCAAGGTTTCAGATGCCTTCAGTGTCTTACATATTATACAGTAGTTAAAATTATATGGAAACGCCTGTATTTCCTACATGATTTCACAGACACAATAAATTACTTTACTAGCTCTTTTAACTTTCATGGTCACATTTTTATTGAATATATTATTTTTTAATAAATTTACAAAGCCCAGGAAAATCCATGTGGAATTTTTATCTGTAGAGTTTTCACCAAATAACCAATACTGTGCTTTAGTCACCTGAAAGTTGGAATGGTTCCTATGTATTTCCACTTGATTAAAGCACACAGATAGTGAATTCCCAAAGAAAACCAGAAATCATAGGAGCATTTGGTACTCTCCTTCTGTGTTCACAAGGCTACAGGTAATCAAGCCAATGAGCTACAGATTTACTGAGACTTCATACCCATATATTAAAAACAAACAACAAAAACAAGCAACAAATAAAAAAAAATCCCAGCTCAATTCTAGTTTCTAGTATTATGAAGTTACTTTATTTGGTCTGAATTTTATGATACAAATTGAATTAAAGTGAAGACACATATGGCCCATTTTTGTCTTATAGGAAGGAGTCTTTCTAGCTTTCTACTGTGATAAAGAAAACCATTAGATTCTGATTAAGTGAGGAGGACAAGGAAAACATTGTATTGAAATAAGAACAAAATGAGAGTGTCAGACACTGAATCCAAGAGATAAAATATTACATCTAATAAACATTACATATGGGATTAGGCATGAGCCCCTAGAATTACAGAACAATAGAAGTTACAGAAAAACAATAATATTAGTTTTGAAAAATAATAACTAAAGTTCCTATCATGTTTAAGAAAAAAAAAATGTTTACATTCTTATTAAAGCTCTTAAGCAGGATGAAATAACTTGCTCTCCTGGAGTGTCAGGAGTTTTATTTTAGGTCTGGGTCTATGAGCCTTACTCCTGCCAGTTGTCTCATTTATCTAAGCATAATTACTTCTGCAAGTGACTGGATCACTTGGTGAGATTGTGATCTTAACAGATCATATCCAGTCTTCAAAGGCAAAAATAGGTAACCATCCAGCTCTCCTGGATAGTCAACATTTCTGTGTTTGAAAATATCTCCTTCACTGTCCATTCAGAGGCAGGTAGCCAATGTACTGCCTGGGACTAAAAACATGCCATAGATAGACACACACCTCATTACAATTGCATATGGCCAGCATTGCTTAATTAAGTACATAATCAAGAACTCATGTCTGCTCCTCCCACTTGCATCTCTTCTTATCACTTTGTAATTTTCTTATCCCTGCCAACATAGGGTGAAACAGCAGCACATAAACATCCACCCCTCTTTCATCAGCCCAGCATTGTGATGGGTGTTTGTGTAATTGTTGTAAAAATTTTGTAAGGGTGTGTGGAGGACACCTTGAAATGTTACTTGAAAAGAAACTTACTTGCACGTCAATAGAGTCCTTCCACTACTGATTGAAAGATCATTTGTCCTATTTGTTTACCAGGTTACTTCTATATTTCCAGTAGATCTTTAGAGATGAATGATGAACTTTTGGATATTGGAGTCAGATGTTTGGTTTTTAGCTGCAGTCTGACTTTCTGGTGACCTTAAGGAAGACATAAAGTCTTCCCAGAGAGGAGAGAAAAACGAAACCTACAAAAAATCCCACAAACAAAAACCCCCCAAACAAACAAACAAACCAAAAAACGCCCCCACATTGTCTGAGCAGTCGTTTGGGTGCTTGAGCTTGCTATTCCTGTGCTCACCTGCCCATCCATCCTACATTGCAGGGCTATAATCCTGTATGGGAAGGACTTGGGGAAACTTGCTGGATCAGCACTGGGAAGGTGTCACAGGACAGCATGACAGCATAGGTGGAGGTTGCCTCAGGCTGAGAAAGCCAAGCCAACCTTGTTCCCAGCTGCCCGTGCTGCAGGTAGGAATGTAGCTGGGGAAAGGCAAGCTCAAGCTGTCTTTCCTACTGTTATCAGCACTCCCACAAAGCCAGTGGGAACCTAAACACGGGCATGTGTGCAAGCTCTTTGGATGCAAGGTGAACTTGGACTCCAACACTGCTCTGCGCCCGTGCTTAGACTATAAAAAAATTTAATCTCCGCACCTCAGAGCTCTACATAGTGATGATAACAATCCTTTATTTCTCCCACTCTTTGCCTGTAATTATCTATTTAGCACTCAAAACTTTTGTCTCTTCCCACGTTTTCCAGAGCCTAGCACAATTTGAAACTGATCATAGGCAGGATCTCTGGACACTACTCTAATGCAAATAATGCTAATGATAAGAGCAATGCCCCAAGGATATTGCAAAGCTATCCTAATATCCAAACCTGATTGTAATTTTATTTAGATTTTATATTACTGACTAAGAGCATTTATCTTCTTGCCATGTGCGGACATGCAGCTAGTGCACATTGCTTATGAGTTTCCAAGATAATGTAATGCAAACAAATCATATATCGTCTGAAAATGAGTCAGGCCCACATTTCAACTTGATTTGATTTACCGTCACCTGTGTTGCAACAACTATTAGTCTGTTGAAATAATGAAAGAAAGAGAATAAGGGCTTCTAAGGCCAGTGTGGGAAAGTACCTGTTATATAAGCATCTTTGAAATGCAGAGGGGATAAAAAATTAGTTAGAAGTCTTAGAGAAGTAGAAATTTAAAAAGCAATGCCTCTTCTGGAAAAGGACTAGCATTCATGGATGCCATGGTGGATTCATTTGATAAAAATTGTTTGACTTTAGTCTTGTACATACTCAAGACTGACTCAGATGTGTGGAAACAAGTGAAAACTCTCATGCTCAGCTCATACCTCATACCAGGTTCAAAGTGGTCTTTCCTGACGCACAACGCAGAACTACAGTAAAACCTCCAAATCCCTACCTGTATCAGTGTTTCTCAGCAGTTATCAGAGAGGGCTAAATTGAAAGGAATTGTCCAAATCCTTGTGACCAGCACAGTGACCAGCCCTCATACTTTTCTGGGGTGTTCAGGCTTTGATCCAGGCTGTAATACTAAGGAAGTTGAATAACTTTCTGTACAAAGGCATTTTGTGAGCTCAATTAGGAAAGAGAAAGGTTTTTATTTTTTTCAGGACGGATAATAAATATCTATTTTCTTAACTAACTGGCTTGGCAAAATGCTGCCTTCCCGCCCCTTCACACACACATCCCCCCACTCATCTGTGCCACCACTCCCTCCATGTATCTGTTTTGTGTTTTGCTGACTGGACCTGGAACTGAAAGCTGTATCTACTGGCACTCTATTTTGCTGGGTGTTTTTGCTGTGGATACACCCTGAACTGCTGGAACACCTGCTGTTCTTGAGCACAGATAACAAGGTAATGTAAGAAAAGATTTCAAAGGAGACACACAGACATGTTGTCTCATACCTTTTCTGCTCCTCATTATTTAAAGTCTGAGAGAGAGATGTGGGGGAAAAAAAGAGCTCTTCACAGGTCCCACGGGGCTGCAAAGACATCAGCTTGTGAATATTTCACAAGTGTATCTTTGTCCTGTAACACTGCTGCATAGTTACCTGTAGTTCAAAGGTAGGGACAACAAGGAATGCTATATATTTCATTATTGTGCCAAGCATGGGAGCTTAAAATTTGCATTTGCAAATCCGGTAGATTTTTCTGTTGAGGGGTTAACATTTCAGTGACAATGAGATCCGTTTTAAATCTACATATAAAATCAATTTATGCTCTCGGTATGCTGCATGTTGTCCACATCTGGTGAATCTCTAACCTGTCAGCTATGGTGAAAAGCTGAAGACTTTGTTTTCGACTGGATTTAAGTAGCAAATGGCAAGGCTCCTTTATCTAGCTCTATTTTGTAGTCCCACTTTCAGCATATATTTATTGATTGAGATCATCATAATGTTAGCTATCAAAAAACATCTCAAATATGCAGATCTGTTGCAAACTATGCTACAGTTGTATATTTACATTTTTTTTTAATGGGATGGCCCAAGACACTGTTCAGAATATGTTTGCTGTGGTGATCATGATTGAGTAATCTCCAAATTTTTGGGAAATCTTGCTTATTTCTGTTAACAGGTGTATTTTCCATCTCAATTCCTTCTCTTTTTCTTCAGACCCCTTGTACATCCCAGAAGGATTAGTCTTCCTCTGTTTATCTGACTCCGATTTCATCAACTAGTTCTGATAGTGAAAAATTCACAAGAACTGGGGCTTCGTATACATGCCCTCATAAAAGAGAAATGAAAACAGGAGGAAGCATACACAGGGAAAACTATAATAATGAGCAGATGCAAAATACAAACTGCTTTTACCCATCTTGACTAGCAAACAAAGAAAAACAGCATCGGCACGCCTTGGAGTGCTTTGTAAGATACAAGTTGTTAAAGACCTTGTGTTTTCAGTTAGCTGATTCTGTAATAATAACTGTTGGTACTGGCAGCATTGCATCATTGTTCTTAGCAAGGAAAAGCAATTTGGCCTATTGTTTCCAGAAACAGTTTTCTCTCATAAAAGCAATATAGCTGTTTAACCTAAATATAAACACATATGATGTCAATAATTTTATATACAATACAGACTGTTACATGGTCTCTAACAATTGTCAGTTCTAATAGATAACTTCTACATGGCTTGTTCTGCTCATTTATTACAAGAGTAAAAGATGCCATGGCTGCTGTTGGCTCTCTGTGCTCTCTGCAGCAAAGTATGGCTTTTGAGAGGCACTAACTTGTCTCCATAGGCTTGAATGCATGGTTGCTTTCCTGCAATCTGTCTGCCTGCAGCTCAATGATTTCAGAGAGTGCATAATGAATGCACAAAAGCTTGGAATAAACTATGCACCAAAAAAAGAGAATCCTTCTCATCTGGGCTCTGGCAGTAATGTCCTCTCTTGTCTCTATCAAGTTTCTTTATTTTCCTGTCTTGATTCACTATCTGTGGATAAATTGATAAATTTTTGATTCTTTCACAGTAAGACTTTGATAAAAAATTAGGCCCAGTTCTGGGCCCCTCAGTTGAGGAAGGACATTGAGGTGCTGGAGGGAGTCCAGAGAAGGGCAACAAAGCTGATGAATGGTCTAGAGGGTAAGTCATAAGAGGAACAAGTGAGGGAGCTGGAAGTGTTTTTCCAGGAAAAGTCTCAGAGGTGACCTTCTCAACTGCCTGAAAGGAGATTGTACCCAGCTGGAAGTTGGTCTCTTCTCCCAGGCAACAGCTGACAGGATGAGAGTAAATGGCCTAAAACTGCCCCAGGGAAGGTTCAGGTTGGACATTAGGAGGAATTTGTTCACAGAAGGGTGGTTAAACACTGGAATGTACTGACCAGGAAGGTGGCGGAGTTACTGTTCCTGGAGGTGTTTAAGAAAACTGCAGACATGATACTTAGTGCCATGGTCTTGTTGACATGGCAGTGTTCAGTCAAGGGTTGGACTCAGTGATCTCAGAAGTCTTTTCCAGCCTAGTTGATTCTGCGATTCTGTAATGTGAGAGCTGTATGTTTCTCCAATTAATTGTCAGATGGAGGTCAGTATCCTCCAGCTCAGCAGATTATTTGGACAGTTCTGGTTCTTGTTTTATAAAGACTACTTGTGCACAAGGATCTCAGATTTTCTTCTGATAAAGCAGCAAGGTAAATGCCCTGATAATCTTTTATCATTCACATACCATCAGTTAGAAATGAGTGAGATGGAAGGAATCTTCCTTCTTCCACTCTTCACTCCGGCCTGCCCTATGCCATGCTGCATGGTCACCACAGGCCACAGAGGTATTGGCTGTGTCTGGGGAAGAGCCTTTTCTGGAGGAAGCTCTGGAAACTGAGTGTAGCCCATGAAAAGGAAATCACAGTCTTCTGCACACAGCAGATTTATTAATTGGATTGCCTGAGAGAGAGCAGAAATTCATACCTTTTTATAGAAGTGAGTTGTATAAAGCCTAGTGCTATGGGATGGAAAAGAGAAGCCATATTAGGGTTAGAGCATAGATACTGTACAAGCACTGTGACGCACAGCTCCTGGCATCTCCTGGTCCTTTAAAATCTGGGAAGACCAGAATAGAATTAAAGATTGTCCCATCTTTTCCCTGATGAGGTGCTGAAGCATCTTGTTTCTGAGTGTGGCTGCAGTTGCAGCGTACATCTGTGTGGTCACCGCTTGCTGGCCACTTCAGGAGGGGCAACACATCAGGCCCCTTACCAGGTTGACTCTGTCTGATAAAGCAATGTCAAAAGGCTCATTTCTGATGTCACCTCTGTGTTTTAGGAAGAAAATGAAGTCCCTGAGATGAACGGGGATCTGATGACATCTGCACTGATCCAGCACTGCAATTTTACATGGTAGCTGGAGTCATGTCATTAATGTGACCACAGGAGATGAGCCGTGTGCTGATGATGATCAAAGTGTTCCCAAAGCATTGGACTGCTTTTGTACAAATGCATTGGAGGCTATTAATCATCATAATGGAATATAA
Source organism: Picathartes gymnocephalus (assembly GCA_013390045.1). Taxonomy (NCBI): domain Eukaryota; kingdom Metazoa; phylum Chordata; class Aves; order Passeriformes; family Picathartidae; genus Picathartes; species Picathartes gymnocephalus. The sequence goes on from WEKY01053693.1 coordinate 25,870, forward strand.
TGGGACCCTGAACACAGTTACTTAGAGAGGTGAGTGAGTGCTCATGTGCTTAGGCCTCCAAGAATAAGAGCACATTGTTCTAGTAAAATTGACAGGATGGAGTATGAAATTACTCCAAAGGATGCTCATAAGCCTCAGTCACACAGTTTGATCCTCTCCTCCTCCTTCCCACAGCCAACTTTTCCTTAGGTGCCTTTCATGCATGTTTTTAAAAGCAAATCATAAAATGTGGTGCATGTATCAAAAATAACAAAACTTCAACTCAATTGCTGTAAAATGAAGAGTGTTTCATTTTCCTTATGGTTTCTACTTAGATTACTAAGGCTAAAATTAGTGATTAAAGAAAAGTTCCCATATTGTAAGTAAAACAGGCTTACTGCATCCTAGATTAAATAGTGAGACTGTGCTGAGGGTGTGAGAGAAGTACCTTACAATTCTTTAAGATACCTCATTTACATACCACAAACCAGCAAGGCATGGTAGGAGTTAACATGACATTAATTCTACAGAAGAGATAGGAATTGACTGTTTAATAGTTTCTGTTTAATTCTAGGCCTCACAGACAAATGTTTCTGTGAATTATCTAGAGAGAATTGTTATTGTTACAGAAGGAAAAATATTAATTGGTCTGATGCAAAGTGGGAGGGATGTGTAAGAAAGGGAAAATGGAAGAGGAGTACAGAAAACACCAGTTGTAACTACCTGGTTGGTCTGAGCATTACTTTAAATGTTTCATAATTGCAAAATATTACTTTATTAATTGAAACATGTTTGAGAGTGGTATTGATTTTTATTTTTTAAAGAAGCATTAGTATTTTATTATAAACTCCTGATTTATGCTGCTCTTGGTACATTGGTTCCTGAGGGAGACTGTTGAATTGATTGGCTGAGGTCTAGATTTTGGGGGTTTTTAGTTTGGTTTTTTTTATCCTTTTTTTTTTTTTTTCTTTTTCCTTGTCTCTCATTCTTCTTTTAAAGTATTTATTTTCTTTTTTCCTTCTTCTTTTTTTCTTTTCTTTTTTCTCTGTCTTATTTTGCAGATGTGATCAAATAAGGGATTTTGAAAGCTTCTATTAAAAAGTATCTCACTGTTATCTAGCTTTTATTTGTACCACTTAAAAAAAAAAGAGTTTTAATCTGCAGTCAATACTTTATTTGAGAATTTGAGTCTCTATCTTCCAAATTATATTGGGCTAAGTCTTTGTCACTGCAAAGAGGTAATTCCATGTTTAAAAAAAGTTAGCTCTATGCTTACACGGGATAAATGTGTCTCTGCCTTATAGTGGAAAGGATTTGACACAATGTCAGTGATTTAGGTCAGAGGAGATCCACAAGGTCATACAACTTATCTCCTATCCTTAGACAGTTATTTCTAAATAAAGCAATAGATCAATAGATAAATAAAATCCTAATGTTTTCTTCAAACCAATTTTAAATGTTATAGAAACACTAAGGAACTTCCCTGAGCTGATAGAATATTTGTCACCATCAACATAAATTTTTCCTCTTTGATTCTTAACAACTGCTCTAGTGGGGAGAAAAAGTCTTAACCCCTGTTGGAAACTCTCACTTCTGTGGATTTTATAAATATGAGTAATTTTTCATCACTGCCTAAAACAGGCCAAACAGGTCTTTGAGAAAATATGGCCAAAAGTATGATGCTATATATGTTAGCAGTCCTAGTAACTGCTCTGTGTACTGTGCTGTGTTCTATTCGGGGATCACTGTGAACAGGGGCTCGAAATACATGACAGCAGAAAACTGAAAGGAGTTCAAATGTTGAATTATGTCAGAATAAAAATGAAGACTGAGTTAGTTTAGTGAAATGCTTTGCAGAGAGTACCAGACCACCACTTCTTACGATTGTAGGATTACAGTGTACAGGTTGTTCCTGGAGTTCTGCTGCCCTTTTCATTCCCATTCTTAATCTGAATGGACTAGAGGAAGGAGGAGGGAGAAACAGTGTCTCCAAAAATACCATAAATGAATCATGCAGAATAAGGATGTAGGCTCTTCTCAGATGCATCACCCTGCTTCCTTTGATTCTGATAGTCCTATTAGCAACGTTGCCATTGCTGTGTGATTTATTTAGGGGCTTTGTGTTCACAATTGAGCTGTGCAGCATACGGCTTGGTATGATCTATGCTAAGGGATATGGTTCAGTATCTCTGAAGAGTGCAACCCTATGGAATCTGGAGGCAATGTGTTCTAACTTACATATCTTCTAGAGAATTATATTACAACTTGATTTGATTTTTACCTGATGTTTCACCTATTAAAATGAGACATTTGAAAAGGGGAGAATTTGTAGCTGCTGGCTTCTCAGAAAAGATCAACAGTTTCTGTAATTATTACGGAAGATAACAATTTAAAATAATGAAACATCCATAACATGTTTTAGGAAGCAGCTTGTTGCTATAATTAGAATTAGAACCAAATTGCTCTGATGGCAAACACCATTTATTGAACTCCATCAATAGAGAAGCTTCAGCAAGCAAATAACACAAGTGGGAAAATATCAGAAGCAAGTACATGGCATAGAAAAAATAGGCTGATGAGAAAATATTACAGTTGAGCTTCTTGAAGTTCACCCTCTCACAAAAGAGAGATACAGAGCAGCAGGCTGGTGAGCTGAGACAGGCTGGTCTGTATGGCAGAGAATACTGACCGAGGAGTCCTAACTGACAGATTTCAGAAGAGGCCTGAGGACAATCAGCTTCTCAGGAGTTTGTAACATGTCTTTTGTACTGTGCTACCAACACGAAGTGAAAATTCATCTCCCAGCTCTCTGAGCCATTCATTATTGTTGTAGTCTGCCCCAGAGACCGAAGACAGCTGGCCAGCCCTCCCTGCTGATATTTCTTCCAACGTTTGCTCTTGTGTGCATCTGCAAACATTGGCTGTTTAACATGTGGAAGCCTCATGTGTGGATCTGTGTCTTGCCCCAAATTTGGCCTTTTGTTTCTGATGAATTTGAGCTGTTGATTGATTATTTATCAAATCTTTATTTCAATGAGGAATCTGCAAATGTTTTTTACAGAACCTTCGGGTCTCAGTCTGGTTTGTTTTTCCTTGGACTGTGCTTTCTGTGCTGCGTTGTGTTGTAGGAGACGCAAGAGAGAGAAATGTGACTCCTCTGCTGTTCCAATCTGCAAAATCTGTGCTTATTCTGCCAATTAATCTTCATTTCATTGGACAAGAAATATATGAGCACAGAGGTGAAATAAAGTTTGGACCTGTGACCCTGATGGAGCTGTGTCACTGTCTAAGAATTACTGGACTAAAAGAAGTCCCAACAATTTCCGGAGGAGGAAAACAATATGAAAAAGAAAAGAACTTAACATAAGTATGTTTATGGCTTCCCCTTGAATATTGTGTTCAGTTTTGGTCACCAAAATATAAGAAAGATATTACATTACTGGAGAGTATCCAAAGGAGGGCAGCGAAGAGGGTGAAGGGCCTTGAGAGTAAGTCATGTGAGGAGAGCTGAGGTCACTTGGTCTGTTCAGCCTGGAGGAGACTGAGGGGAGACCTCACTGAATTTTCAACTTCCTTGTGAGAGGAAGAGGAGAGGCAGGCACTGATCTCTTTTCTATGGTGACCAGTGACAGGACCTGAGAGCATGGCCTGAAGTTGCATCAGGGGATGTTTAGGTTGGATATTTGAAAAAGTTCTTCTCCCAGCGAGTGATTGGGCTCTAGAACAGGCTCTCCAGAATTCTGTGATCATGATTCTATGTTCATAGTGCTTCTTTGCTTTGTTTTCTGCTAATTAATAATAAACCCCATGTCTTAGGATGATAATGGAGCTTTAGCATTTTGTTCTGGAGCGTATTAGACCATATTGCAACTGGAAGGCTGAGGAACTTCTCCCTTCTCACATGCCATGGAAGGCCTAGGCAGTAGTCAGTATGAGCAGAATGGAGAGACCTTGGTCCCTTAGCCTCCCCCTCCTTCTGATAAACCTACTCTGATAGGGTAGATGTAACCCTCAGCAGCAATAGAATACCTGGAGAAACAGGGAAAATGTGCTGCATTTACCAGTAATGAAAATGTGCTTCAGTATATTATACTGAAGGCTTGGCTGAAAGGAATTGCTTCATTGCAGATTTGAAGTACCAGAAGGATTTATTTATTAATCCCTTCAAGTGATTTAAAAATAGTTTTAAGCCTCGTGTCTACTTTGGGCTAGAACATTGCAGCCAATACAGAGAGTTCATTGTTGGTAAGCATTTGCTTGTATTTACACGAGCATACATGCACTACTGATACAGAAGAGAAATGCTTGATTTGGTTATAGCAGATTACTTCAGTAATGCTTTTGCTTTTTTGACCACATTTTCCAGATACAGGAAAAGATCTCGAAAATTTAAAAGGTTCTAATGTAAAATTTTTAATGAAAGTGTTGCATGTTTTTGCACTTTATCTGTAAGTTTCAATTTTTCCTTGGTAACTTTGGCAGCTGGTATAATGGGACCCTGTGCAAAATAAAGCAGCATCATTCCTAGACTTCCATCCTGATGAGTGACAGTGTCACTGAATCTGAAGGAGACAAGTGAAGACTGAAAACCCATGATGACTGAGAAAAAGCAAGGTGCTTAAACCGCAGGGCAGAACAAATATATTGCAAAACCTTACAAGAAAACAAACTAAACAGGTGTAAAAGTCATCTTTGAAATTCCTTTCCAGCTTCCTGGAGTGCAGGACAGTAATTGATCATATGATAAGCTTATCAGACTTCCATTGTTTTTCATACTGAATTATTTTTGATGTAAAGTGGTAACTGTACCTTAATTCCTCCTAGTCTATCTAGATATTTACTCACTAAATGGCCCTTGTCATCATGGTATCTGAATGCCTCCTATACACTAATGAATTGCATCCATAGGATCTCCAGTGAGGGTAGGGGAATATCAGCCCCATTTCTACAAACGGGAAAAAAGGTAAAGTGATACTCTGTCTATTCTCTGAGTGTATCTCAAAGGAATAACAAAAACTTCTGAATTAGGCTTCACACCTTGACAGGAGCTCAGAAGGGAGTGCTGTCACAACCATTCCTTTAGAGGACAAATAGCCCTGATTGTGCATAGGGTAGAAATGACTTTCCTGAGTTTATGCTGAAAATCTGTGACTCCAGTCAGAATTGAATCAAGGTCCCCTGAGTACTGTGTTCAGTGAACTTATCTTTCCTTTTATAATTTCGATGTAACGGTTATTTAGTTAATAACTTTATTTTCTTTTTTCTGTCCCCCTGTTGTTTCTATTTTTGAATGCATTTCATGCTCCAGGTTTACTGTAGCTCAACCAAGTCTAACATATATTTATAAAGCCAGGCAATATATAATGATCCTGGAGACAATATTGTTGTCCATGATGTATGAAGCAGAAAAAAGAGATTTTGATTTTCATAAGCTCTAATGACCCTCCTGGGCAGTTGGAAATGTACATTGTTTGAGATAATCAGAAAAACTGATTCCATTATAAAAACATGTATTGTTTCTATTTTATGTTTTCACAAGAATTTTGTCTAATTATTGCTGACATTTCCAACCATATTATGAAGTTTTTCAGGAGGAAAAGAATGAGTTTATCTCCATTAAAAATGAAAACAAACTGATGCTAACTGTTTTTATAAACTGAGAAAATTAAAATAAAAGAAAATGCATTCGAGCAATTAGGAAGAATTACAGCAAAGTCTGTCTTGCCTACATTTTCCTTGTGAAAAACAAAAACCAAAAAACCCCACCACTCAAAACTNGGAAATCTGCTGCTGTTTAACCCTTTCATATTCCTGGTGGTGAAACATGTTTAAATGCTGAAATATGAATGCAGACAGATGATGCACAATCACTTAAGGCTCAGCTACTATTTCTATTCCTAGTTAATTTCATAGATCTATCTATATACAGGTATAGATACAATTGACAGATATAGATATAGATATAGATGATATAGATATGAACTACTTCTTGGGCTAAAATTCCATACAGAAATTATCAGTACTAAAGTACCATGCTTTGTTTATAGTGGATGTGCTTGGAAGCCAGCAATATTTTCCAAGTCAGATACAATGATCCTTTTCTGAAGCAAAAGATGATTGAATAATTATTGGTTAATCAGCATATTATTGGTTAATTCATAGAGTTGATCAATATGTTGAGAACTTTCTTGCAATGGTATTATGTCAGGGAGGAGCACTGTTACTCATTTGTATTACTTGGAGATGAATTTCCATGCCCCAGAGGACACCCACCTTCCCTCCAGAGCTGGAGTCCTTCTATCACACCAGTCTGCAGTGGTATGTGAGAAAATGTGTTGCTATCACCATCTCAGAAAGGCACCTTCCTCTAATGTGGCTTCAAAAATAAACAAATAAGTAAAAAAATCACAGGCTGACCTGCTCTGAAGTTGTCAAAGACACATGAAATTACGTCCTCAGATATTTCTGGTAGTTTTTGCAGTCTGACCCTAGTTATCTCTGGAGATTAGATCTTCTTATGAAAGGATGATTTCAAAATAATGAATTTTTCTAGGTTTTCTACATTTTTTTCTAGCAGCAAATTTGCTAGCACTATTTGATATAAGTGCAATGTGCTGCCTGCTCAAAAGCAAATACCACCATTCTGACTGGAGTAAATCTGCTGAAATATCTATTGGGACTAATCACTGTTCTTGATGTTAGTTGTAACACTGCCTATCTCCTTCAAAACAGCCTCTGAGCTTATTTATCCAAAATATTCTGTTCATTCTGCATTCAAATGCAGCGACAGGAAAAGGACATAATATGTGTGCCTTGAGTGCTGTCCTGTGTACTCATAAATCATATGACATTTCTGGACATCTGGGTTACACAGGATACACCACACTGAGAGCTAACACAACTGAAAAGATGCTAGTCTGATTAAACCCCAAATCCAGTTATTTCTGTTTGTTTGGGGTTTTGTTTGTTTGGTTGGTTTTTTTGTTTTTGCTTGTTTTTTTTTCCACAGCAAAAAGCTGACATTTAATTTTCTAACAGGAAAAATGGAAACAAGGTAGTGTAATCTTAATTGCACTTATTAATGTTGGCATCAACCCAAATTATTTCAGAGGCTTTTAACAACTGTAGTTCCTGTTCTTGGACAGTCTGTCAGGTTCCTCTATGGTGTGGCAGTAAAAGATAACTCCATTAGAACTCTTGATAGATAATTTTTCCAAGATATAACTGGATTGGAATACTTCAAGTTGAATTTTTTTCATTAGAGAAAATCTAAAAAATTTCTTGTTATCATTTTTTAATAGAAACTGTGGAAAAAATATTCCACAAAATGTTCAATATTTTGAATTATTTTCTTTATTTATGACCAGATTATATGCAAATCCACTGCCTTAATACTTGAGATATATATTTATGGGTTTTTTTAAATCACCTTAATAGTAAAACACTGAAAATGGGGCTTGATTACTGAGAATGTTACTGGTTGTTTTTCTTTTTCCTGTATGCTTCCAGAATTATATTAAAAAATCCCATACCTAGAGTTGGAAAAGAAAAGTAGTAGAATGTAAAATTACAAAAGTAGAAGGCTAATATTTTGTTCCATGTTTTTGTTTTCTGCCTCAGGAAATGCAGTGTGTATGAAGTATAGGAAAAAAGGAAAAAGATTGTTTCTTTGAAGACAGCAGACAACACAATTTTTGTAAATATAATATTTATAGGATCTTGCAATTAATTTACAAAAATTTTACATCAAAAATATATGCTGATGATTTTACTCTTTAGGGACAACAATTGTCTCCTCAGTCATGTTTTCATACACTAAAGGCAATTATTGTTGCTTCTAGCTGTAATAAAAAAATAACCGAAACAGATAGAAGTGTCTTGGTTGAAATTAAGCTGAAACTCCCACTGTGGAAATAATCAGGAAATTAAAAGCTCTGCAATCTTGCAAATAACATTGCAACTTAATATTATTGGAACATAACATTATTATCTCTTTTTGTAGAGAAAACATAAATATATTTTCAAACAACATTGATGCTATGGTTTCTCTATTTTGGCTAACTGAGAAGGAAGAAAATGGAGAAAAACAATAACTCTTTCCAGTTGCATGTCAAACAACCAACTGGGAATGTGTGAAAAATGATCAATAGTGGCAGGATTATATTTCTACTACTGTTAGGTCAGCATCTTCCTCCAACTCAAGCACCTGAGACATGGCTCATCTTGCCGTCTCATGGGCTCTAAACTAAATTTTAGTCACGTGTGGGTGACTTACTCTCCTATTAGCTACTGTTAGTTTCCCAATCTGAGCAGTACAGTGGAAAACTCAAAACAAGGAAGGCACCAAATAATTTATGTATCCAACTTTGTTTTAGTATTCATAATCTCGTTCCAATTCCCATGCAACAGGCAGGGACACCTTCCACTAGCCCAGGTTGCTCAAACTCTCATCCAGGCTGGCCTTCAACACTTTCAGGGATGGGACATCCACAGCTTCTCTGGAAAGCTTGTGCTGGTGCCTCACCACTCTCAAAGTGAAGGATTTCTTTGTTATATCTAACCTAAATCTACCCTCTTTCAGTTCAAAGCCATTTCCTCTTGTCCTATCACTGTATGACTTTGTGAAAAGTCCCTGATGACAATCTTGTATGACTGATAAGCTTCTGTCTATGCTTTAAAGTAAAGAGGAATTTACATCACCAAAACTTTTCTTTCTTAAGAATAGATCTACTTTTGGGTCTATTTCTGCATTCATGCACTCTAAAATGCCTCATCAGCCACAATGGGTGGACTCCTGATCTCCTGGGTGCGTGAAAGAGAAAAGTCATAGAGCATCTTCAGATCTGCAGAGCTGCCATACTTAGTAACTGCTCAAAAAACTGGAAGTTACACCCCTTTATGAGGGTGCCACAAAACAAGTTTGAGATTTGAGCCTGAAAGAAAAATTGTGCTGGCTGTGGCCTTTATTGCTGCTCTTTACAACTTAATGCAGAATGAAGTCTCATCCTACAAATTAGTGACAAATGTCATTTTTTACTCCTATATTCCTACGTGGTGAATAGTTTCAAAAGAAGTCACAAATCTCCTTCTTTTCAGAAACATACAAACTTTAGGAGCAGACTTACGTGAACAAATCTGGCAGGTGATAGGAAAAAAACTGAAGCTCCAGCTGACCCTCAAATGAAAATCCTTTTGGTGCAGTATTTCATGTATGGTGCAGTAAAAGCACCTCAAGATGTACACCGAGGTTTTTTCAAAGGATGATTCAAATGAGTGGATATTCCCACGTGTAAAGTAACGCTTGAGGTCTCTCAAAGAGATATCTGTGAAAAGATTTTGTCTTTACACTCTCTAACCAAAACACACAATGCCTACACAACTGCATAAAGACATGCACACATAAATATGTACACATATTTAATTTTAGTTTTAGGGTTTATTTTAAAGGATTCTATTAAAAACAAATCAGGAGAGAACATATGCAGGCAAGATTAGGAAAGAAAGAATAAGCCAGGTGGGTATGATATTAAGCTATATCACTTAAAGATTACACTAAAGTGTTTAGACTGTATGCTGGGGTAATGACAGTCAGATGATCTTAAGGAGTTACCTGCATCAGATGGAAGTTACCAACCTTCAGCTGAAACACAATACCTGGCTGCACACATACTTCCGTTTTGCAGTTCCTGATGGTTGGGTGTGTTTTATCTCTGGGAGGGAAAAGTGTGTCCACGTGGTTATCTTATGTCAGCTCACAGAGATGTCACTTCTAGCACAAGGGTGATAATTGCTGACCTGATTGTTAGTGATCATAGGGACATTTTCCAAAAATTAGAATTGTATAGAAATCCATCCTATGTTCACTGCCTCTTCTCCCTAGAGCAACATCTTCATTTTCTGACATATATTTTGGGGAAATGAAGGAAAAAATGTGTCTAATAATGAAAATACTGAATTTCTAAGAATTTCTAATGCTCAAAGAGGTATCATATGAGGAGAGTTTAAACAAAAATTAGCAGTGTAAATCTACACCTACTGCTTCTGGAGTGGGAGGATCTGGATTTGAGAGGAATGTAAGAATGAAGATGAAAGAAAATACGCAGATGGAGTGCTGCTGAGACACCAAGGACAGAGTGAGGAAACAGAAAATCGGGTGCAAGTAATGAATGACAGAAATATAATCCTGTCACCTTTGTCTGGACATCAACATTTTTGAAGGATGTCCAAACCTACTCTTAAAGCAAAGTCAGTTTGGGAAAGGAAAGGACTACCTTCTATTCCAGGTTTAATTTCCCAGTAACTGGCAATACCGACAGGCATCACTATCTAAAATCTGACAGCATCTAGCATCTAAATATGATAGATAAGAGCCTGGCAGACAGACAGGGGACTCCCTCCCTCTGTTTATTCATGTGAAATTGGGAGGAGAGAAAAACCTCTACAGGATTTCTTTCAGCTCCGCCCCTGTCAAAAGCTGAAACTAATGAGCTGGAAATAGGAAATGTGCAAAATAACTGACACTTTCCTATCTGAACTGCATTCCTTAAGAGTTGTTTTTTTATTACTAGATAAATGCTTTGACATGTGTATTTATGTGAAGTCTGAATGTGATTTAGACACCAACTACCTGCTGAGCTAAGAATATTTGCCTTGTACTTAAACCAATATGTTTATTTAAGGGATCTTTAAGTTTTAAAATGCCCTTGGCTTCCAGCTCCACAAATGGGTAACCTTTGTATGTGGAATGCATTGTGCACTCCATTTGTTATTAATATAAAGTAATATTTTCCTTTTACTCTGCTTGATTCTTTTCTCTAAAAGTCCTTTTGCTGTAGCAGACTCATGTGAAAATATGCATATATATGTTTGGAAAAGAATAGAAAAGGCTGATTCTCAGAGCTTCTGCTCAGAGATGATGTCCACCAATCTTGCCTAAATAGCAAATAAAGGGTCTTTGTTGCTCTTGCAGGAAAGCGTTTTGAGAGGTAGGACAATTCTTTTGTTCTGTGTTTTTGTGCATAGCACAATGAGGTTAGAAGTTGTGGATGCTGCTTTGATATAAAGAATAAATGGCAATGTCAGTGTGTAGACAAAACTATCTAATTCAAGATTTTTATTTTAAAAGACCTTATAAGTGAGCTCTGTATTTTCATGGGTGAATTCCTTGGTTGTCTAGTCCTTAGTTATTCATGTTTAATACAGATATGGGTTTGCTCAACTAAAGCTCTTCCCAAAATCAGTGGGAAATTTGTGTAAAAATATACAGTCTTGGCTTCAATACAAAATCTAGTTATTTTTGCATCAAAAAATGAAGTACTATTTTCAGGTCTTCTGATCAGGAAATGTTTGGAAAGATGCCAGCAGTTAGAAGGCATGGTCATGGTTTGAAATTTCCAGCCAAAATTAGGCCACCTTTTTCAAGAAAACCTATCTTGTAAATAAAACCGTCAATATAATGCAGTTGAGTTCCTGAAAGCAACACCACTGACACATGTGCTTGAAGGATTTCACCATTTAGAAGAGGCCAGCAATCTGCAGTGTAAAGTTTTGAAGGCAATTACTCTTTAATTTGAGCCCATATTCAATTAAGTGGATAGGTATGGAGGCCGGTGGGCCTGTCGGGGGACATAGAGCAGAGCCCTGGAAGGGGTCCCCCTAAGTATTGGCCTCTCCTGTTGATTTATGGAGAGCCCTGTCACAGATGCCAGTTCCCCCAGTTACACTCCCCCTGTTTGCCTTGTATGGCCATGCTCTGTATCCCGTAACCCCACTGGCAGTCAGCCCCTTGGCCGGCCCGTCCCCCAGTTTGCCAGGTGAGGGTATGTTCTAGTAAGTTCCCCACTCTCTGTACCCCCATTGCTTTGCCCCCTTGTTCGTCTCCCCTGGCTGCTCTCCCCGTTGGTGAATGTGTCTGTCTCCCCGCCTGCCCTCTCTGTTCACTGGTCCCTGATGTTTGGCTTCGCCCCCTCCGTACCCATATGTAACCCTGGATTCTCCATTTTCCCAAGTTCTTTGTTACTGGTACCTTCAGGGCGTGGACCCAAAAAACCCCGCTGGACTTTTGTACAGGAACCCCGCCTGCCTCCGTCGCCTTTATTGTAACATCCAGCCACGTGTGCGAGTTGGCGCCCACGCCCCGCCCAGCTGGGGCGTTCTCGACCGTGGAGACACCTGCAGGAAGGCAGCAGTGCAGAGGCACCCGAGCCGCGCTGCTACACATAGCAATTGCTCACATCCTTTCAGCCAACTAGTCACAGGCTTAAGTTTTTGTTATGTTTGTGCTTCTTCCCCTATGCTACCTTCCCCCCCACCCACCAAGAAAAAGTCCTTGGGCTCCCTAACGAACACAACCCAAACTGTCAAAACAGGTTGCTGGGTGTTGAGATTTTGGACAGGAAGCGCTAAGGACCAGATCCACAGCGAAACAGGTGCACCCTTTGGAAAACACTCAGAGCTTGGATTTAGGATGCTTTCTTGTGGGCAAACCATGCCCCAACCTTGGGGTGAGGGAAAGTAGTGTTGCAGCGAGCAGGATCTTTGTGCTGAGGACACAGCAGCGTTCACAGCTGAGCTGAATCAGATTGAAAAGGAACTGTCAAGTGGTGTGTGTGCCATAATTAACCTTTTCCGGGTTTCCTTCCCATCTTTTAACCAAACCTTCTCATAGGCTATTATGCCCTGCAGCCCATAATGATTTAAAGCTGTGATGATGGAGCGCTGACCTCTCCACTCTGCTTGGATCTGACCCATAATATTTTGAGTAGTGGAGATGTGAACATTTGCTAATATTTTCATACCTTTGTGAGAATTGAAAAAAGAAAAAACTTTCTTATCTGTTACATATTTCTACAACCATGAATGTTAAATGATATTTATTGGGATGGGGGTGGGCTTCTAGGGCTCATTTTTAATATCATTGTTAGTATAATAATTCCTTGAAACTGTTCCCTGGTGGTAAAATAATGAAAATTAACTGAAAAGAGCTGCAAGTGCAACTTCTGAGTGAAGGATTAATTTATAGTACTCCTCTCCTTGTGATAAATTCAAACATTTGTATAATAGAATTTGTTGCCCTGTCTAGAGACATAAATTTTAAACTTAGCTATAGCAGTATCCCTGAATAAGAGCCCTAGGTCTTTATGTACTGAGTCCACAGAAACAGCATAATACTGAGCAAGACTTTAGTAAGAGTAAAGCAAATATCTCACCAGTATCTGAATCCATAATCTGGTTAAAGAGATTATTTTCAAAGATGTCATATAGAAGGATAAAAAACTAGGATGGGATGGGAGTCAATTTTAGGGGTTTTTCCTTCTTAGATTTTAAAAAGAAAACAAGTAGACAACCTACGTGACATGGCAAGGTCCTTAAGCACATACATCATTGTAAGCCACTAATTCCAGTGAGACAAAACACAAAGTAAGCTGAACTGCCTCACTTGCTTGGACCTAGAAAGCTTATTTAAAAACTTAGGGTGTGCACACAAAGTACACTATAAAAAAGTTACTCAAAGTGAACAGAAATGTTAATCTATCCGTTTGAGTTTTACAGTTTTTATAATGTAATAGTTAATAGTACTTGACTAAAAAACCAGAATTTGTCATTATAGTCTTGAAATTCACATGAACATTTTGCCAAAGCCATTGCTGCTTTGTATAATAAACCCTATTATTTTTGTAATAATTCCTTTCTCTTAAGCCTTTTCTTTAAGGCTAGTTTGGAAAAACACTGCCATAATCACCTCACTTCACTTTTAAAATCCCTACCCTGACTCCTTTTACCACTACATCAAATAAAACTACTAGTTCTCTTCCTGAGCTTGAGCACACACTGACTTCCACATATGTGAGTAATCACACACATAGGGCCATTCACATCCACATGGTTTTGCACGTCAGGGGTGTGAGCTATTCATTAGCTCCTGACCTCACTTCACGGCTCACCCTGAACTATTCCCCAGCCTTCCTTTTGGTTCCTCATGTGCAGGCTGTACACCCAGAATTAGCTGCGAAAAGAAGCACTGTTATAAAATTCTTTCTTTGAACCCACTCCTAACACAATCTCTGTATGAAACTGCCAGTTAATAATGTCAAAATAAATGGCCAGGAGGAATTCGGGGATGAAGTCTTAGTTCCACTTAATTTACCAGGGCATCCACATCGCTGTCACAAAGATTTTCTTCTTGCTCTTACTGTCTTGTGCATGTGTACTTTAATTCCTCCACTCTCCCCCAGCCCCTCAGTATTACTGCTTTTCTTATTAATTGTTTTTACACTCGTTATATCTAGATGCATTCAGCATGGCTGAAACTGATTGTATTAGGTCCTTTCATGTCTTCCCCTTTCCCTGATGGAATTAATCATCAATAGCTATTTTGGAGAATATTTTCTCTAAGAAATGCACATGTCTAAGGATAACTTTGTGGCTTTTGATAAAGGACATTGCTGTGAGCTGCAAAGGTTTCATGAAATCAGGAGGACTGACAGCAAAGTCCTTTGTTTTATTGCAAATATCTAAGACCACATAACTGATATATGGCTGGCTTCACATATGGCTTGTCTTTCTTGCCAAGTCTACTGGAAGACAAGGCTGATCCAAGAGCTATTTTTTGCATGTGCTTGGAAGTCCTGACTGCAGATTCCTCCTACAGTAAGGGGACACTATTTCAGTATCATTTTTATCTCATTATGTGGAGATTTTATATTGTTAACCCTGTATGCTGTGGCACACTTTAAAACAGTAATAATAGTAATAGAGGAAAAAAAAGGAGCCAAGTCAAACAGTGAAAAGCACTTATTCAGTTTTTAATGTTGTAGGCAAAGCTTCCATTCACTAAAAAGGGACTAAGATTCCACTACAGTCCCTTAAGGGCAGTTAAAAATGACAACTTAGTTTGATAATGCTCTCTTTAAACTGGATGTGTTACAATCTTCTGTGCTTTGCCTTCCCCCTTGACCTCATGTGTGCACCTTCTGGGTCAGCCCAGCAGTGAAACACCAGGCAACGAGGAAGATGTGATGGACATTAAGTCTCACCGACAGGTCACATTCTGAGTATGGGAGAACTGCTGGTATTGTTCCAAGAAGAGATTCTCTGTATTATCTGCATTGCAATAGCTGTTCACTGCTTCTCCACATCTGTACCGTATCGTGGCAATTTGGGAAACAAAGCAGTTCTGTCATGTTTTGAGTTTTTCTTCTGGATTTTGTTAGTTTCATTTTCATTTTTGTTTTACTGCATCTGTGTTGCCTAGTGAGTTTTGTTAATATAATCTTTGTAGCAATTGCTTTTAGGCTGTCATGCTAAAGTGTGAGGTGTGAGAATGAAAAAGAAAGATGTGAGCCAACAAATAACACAGAAATGGAAACAAAAAAAAGGAAAAAGGAAAATATTAAAAATAATAATAAATTATTCCTTACAGTCAGCCTCCAATTTAATATATTTGCATCCTTTTGTCTTACTTCTGTATGAATATGAGACGGGCTGAAAAAGACTGAAAGACTTGATTAGATTTCTCAAAAGTTTTCTTGGGCTGCTGGACATCTCACTGATGTAAGCTCCTTAGCCAGACTTTTAAGTCATTTGAGGGTTTCAGTTAAGTCCAATGTTCCTAATACACTGAGCACCCTTCTTTGAACCCACCTATTTGAATGGTTGTCCAGGTGAATGCATACAATATCCATTTTTGGTCTCCTTTGACTTATGAAATAGAGGTTTGTCTTACAACGCAGAGGATTACTTCTAGTTCCCAGAAATTTTCCACCCCAGTTACTGTGCTCCTGAAGAAAAGGACCCAGACACATTGCAACTCTGAAAACTGCTCAGGGGTCATTTGCTATAGTTTTGTACTAACACAGGTTAAGAAAACTGTCAGAAATGCCTGACTGTTATGAATAGTGCTTGTTTGCCCATCTGGGGATGGACAGCATCAAAACCTTTTATGGCCATGTGTTTGCAGTCACACATAATTCGGGTTTTTGCTTTCATAAACAGCACTGTGCCACAGACAAGGCTCCTGCAATGCAACCCAGAGACTTCATTCCTGTGACCAGTGCAAAAGGCCACAGTATCAGTGGCAGAGTTGCAAGCAGAAGTCCAGAGACCAAAATGGCTTTCATCAAATTTAAGCACAGAATTATAAAAGAAAATAGGGATTTTTAAAAAATTCTTTTAAACTGAGAAAATTATAAGAGGGAAGAGGCTTACACAGAAGAAGAAATGGAGAGATAGTGAAGCTGACACTAACCACTATCACATGTGAGCAGGAGCAGCAGGAAACATAGAAGACTCTTAATGTCAACTGCTGTGGAAAAAGAAAAGTACGGCCACTCTCAAAGAGGAGGATGTACAGTTATACTTGGCAACTGCTGTGAGAATTGCTAATGTGTGTAGCTGGCTGAGTCAAGAACAAACCATCTTGTTGGCACCTTTTCTGTCAGAGAAGGCAACAGAAGCCAATAAAAGATGGATTAAGGGTACTTAAAATACAAAAAAAATCCTAAACCATCAAGGATCACAGAAAAGCCCACAACAAGCTTTTTTTAAAAAAAATACATAGAAACAATAATTCAGAGACACACTAATTGAAATTTCTCATTTAAAGATGGGTGTCTCAGTGGAAGAAGACTGAAGAACAGATTCTTGACTGAGCAGCCCAGCAGACACAAAAGCCAGTGAAGTGCTCTGTCAGACAGGATACCTGGATCCCTGCCGTCACCTCCTCATTTTGGGGAAGGAGTTAATAGCTTCCTTGCCAGCATTTAAATGAAGACATCTCTATCCAGAAGATGTTCTGCCTATTGGCTTCTTAGGAAAGACAGAACATCTTCCTGGGGTTACCTTGTCCATGGTCTATTAATTATTATTATTATTTCTACACAATCAGATTCAGGATTTTTTTTTTTTTTCCAAACATGGTAATGGCATTCAAATAAGGCTTTTGGGATAGAGGGGAAAAGGCTGTGTACTGGAAAAAGTCCCTACAGTTTTTTATTACTAACCGGCAGAGTTTGGTGCAAAGAGCTTACATTAAATAAGGACAGTTGGTTAGTACTAATTATGTTCTTAAAGGAATTTTGGCTTGATCCTATCTTCCACTCATTCCCCCTCCCCAAATGTCAGTTATGACTGTATTTTTGGAGAATGATGCTTATTTCATTTGATTAGACTTGGAGTAAGTAAATTGATATTGCGTCATTGTTGATTTCTTTCCCCTTTTTAATTTGAATGCCTTATAAAGTATTACATGTTATAGTTCATTAGGTTCTCATTGATTGGACACTTATTAGCTTCCCAAGCTGGTTTCATTGTTCTGCTGCCGTGCTTTCACCATTTGGTATTCGGCACTCTGCATAATGAATAAATTAGAGTTGAGAGAACGGACATCACCATATGGGGGTAATTTGTACTTTGACAGAAGGACAGGGCTCCTGGACTGGTCCTAAAGGGAAGCTCTGCAATCTTGAAAATCCCTCTAATTTTTCCAATTATTTACTTTCAAAAGGCCTTTTCCATCTCCAGTGTATGCAGATAGGAGCATTGAATAGCAGCAAGCTGGGGATCAGACATAAGAGTTCTACTTTTAATTGCAGAACTTCTTAGATGCAGATGAGGCAGTATATACACTGATTAACACCTTCATGGCTAAGTACTTGTAGGCACTATGGCCTCTTGGAATCCTATGGTTGTGTGGGCTATTTTAAACATTGGGTAGTTTGTATTTCTTGCATACTGTCAGAGTTTGGGAAACAAATTTTGGAAAGCTAAATTTAACATTGTTACTGACATGTAGCTGCTATCTGGTCACACATTTTTCCACTTGAGAAAAGAAAATGTAATTTTAAAATCATTGATTTATGTTGTTCTTAATACAGAGAAAATATGTACTCTATTCCACTTAGTTATATCGTAAAGTTCTTTCTATAGATAAAAATCCCTGCCTTCAAAAAAGCACAGAAAGCTACGGTCAAATTTGGAATTCATAGCCTAATCCTATGACAGGTCACACAAAGTGAGTCTAAGCAGGCATTTTGCTTTCATTTATCCTCCACCCACTTTGTCCAGGCCCTTGAATCTGCTGTATTTAATCCTGATTGGACCTGAGTTCTAAATCAGTGTATTTAGAAAGGGGATTTAGCAATATTTTAAATAAAGTCTTTTTCACAATAATTTCTATACCTTTTCATAATATTTTTTCTTACTCAAAGTGTCTTCATTTTGTGTAGTTGTGACACTGTCTTCCTAGTTAACATACTGAGGATAAAAATAAATAGTGAGCAAAAATATCTGAGTTACTACATATTGAGCAAGTTTTCACACCAGCTACTTCATGACATCAGAGACATATATTTTAGAGGAAAGTCTCCTTTACCTTTTGGATGATCTCATCTTTTCATCTAATGTACTTGGCATGCTAAAGATAGCCTTCTGCTTTTCTTTGCATTTTTCTTCCAGCTTGGAAGTGGGTCCCAAGTTCCTTCTCACTTGGTGGTATCCCAGACGGTTTCACATGCAGTCACCCTTACCTCCTGTGATGACAAACCAGGCTCTTTTCTAAACACAAAACTGGTAAAATTTGAACTCCAGACTTTCCTTTAGGTTTGCATCTTATCTAATTTTGACTGTGGAGTCTCAACACAGAAGGAGAAAATGTCTCTGAAAAGTGAAGTCACCCAGTCAACCTTTAAGTTCCTTGGAACTTGTTCAGATCCAAGGGAGAATACTTGTGCAATAATCTATTTCTTTTTCTCCTTACCACTACCCAGGCCACTAGCAACAAGAAATTGGCAAAGTAAGTCTGCGTGAACAATTCCTTTAGCTCCTCATATAAGCAAAAAGAAATTCTCAGAAATTAAGAATTGAAGTGTTTAATTGCCATCTTTAAGCATGGGATAATCCAGATTGACCCCAAGTGTTAATACCACTGGAGCATGATCAGAGAGAGCAAATCAAGCAACCCATATTCATATCCATAAGCTCTGGGTGTAATCCACTGCATAGTAAAACAGAATCTGTTCAAGATTGACATAAATGACAGCAGGGGAGAAAAGGAATACATACTTACAGCCAGACTGGCCACTCTCCAGGTATTTAGTAACTGGTGTTCTGCAGCTAATACCTTATTTACTACCCTTTGGTTATTGGCAAACATTGATGATTACTTGTATTTCATGGTTCTGACTGAATTTTCTTCCCAGGTAAACAATAAGCTTTAAAAAGTATGGTAAATAGGAGAAAAGACAGAGGACAATATGGAAGGAAGGGAGTCCTATAGGAGTGTTCTGGATCCAAATTCTTTGTAAACCACTCTTCCAAAGACCTCCTTTCTGCTGGCTAATGCAATTAAGGGCCAGTTCTATAGTTTAGCATCCTCACTAAGTGCTATGTGTATTGAAGTCACAGTCTGCAATGGAGCAGTAAATCTATACTGGAGGCTCTAGACAGGCACTGAGAAGTGCTCATCACCTTCTGGTCAGAAACAAAAAGTGACCAGCAGCCAGAGGAACACAACCACAGTTTCTTTGGAAATGATCGAGATTTTTACCCACATTCAGAGCCGGAGATTTAATTTTTTAGGCTAGGTTAAAGAAACTATAGATGTGTCCTTTCTATTTTTAACACTGTAGCCATTTTAGTTAAAAATTGAGGGAAAGTGAAGAATTCTATACTCTCTATAAATATTGTTTAAGGAAAAGAGACTTGGAGTAATTGTATTGATACCTTTTTTGTAACTTTTTTAGAGATCTCTTTTTCATAATGTGTCCCTTCACATTTTTTATCTGTCTCTGTGGAGTTCAAAGCTTTCCTAAGCCCTGTTTACTAGGGCAAGAGAAATATAAGCCCTGCAACTGTTGGCTTTTACACTCCTTGGGCTAAGTTTTCATCCAAAGTACAAATCTTGTGCAGTGCATTGAGATGATAAAAAGTGAAGAGGTACTATTGTCTCATTTCTGGGCACCTCATGGTAGGTACCAGTGTGATGTTACCAAAGGAATAAGGAGGGCCAGTGTGATTTATACAAGAGAAGATCAGAGAGTGTGAATTGCAAAGGCGGTCTGAATAAATTAAAAGATGAAGTATAAGAACTGAATTTGGGAGACAGGTCGCCCACATTGAGGAGATCTCCCCCATACAGCCTTATCTCATACTTTAAGACTCCTATGTACTCTCTACATTAATATAGTCTTTATTGAAAAAATATAACTTTAAGATTAAATTAATATCCCTATCTCTAATATTTAGAAATATCAATAAGAGAAACTGAACCTCATGTCAGATTCTTTCAGTTGCTTGCTGCTGGAGCAGTTCTTAATAACTATAAGTATTGGTTAGAAAGATGATGATAGATTTTTAAAAAAGCTCTGTCAACAAAGGAAATATCTAATTCCTTGGGAATTGTATCAAAATCTCTTTTGATTCTTGAGTTCTTTCATCTTAATATTCTGCTTTATTTATATGGTCTTGCAGATATTGATTATTTATCAGTCACAGCTCTCTCCTCTCAGTTACTAAGAACATTACAAACAAGAACAACATAAGACAGTACTTGCTTAAAATGGCCGCACTCCCACACCACAACTGTCTTTAGATTGTATTTTAAATTTAAACCAAATATTAAAGTAATACTAAGCTTTCTTTTACTTTTTCTCTCAAGAAATGGTTGATATTACCCCTTCCTGCCATAAAGAATACCTGTGAGTTATTCTAAAACATCTGAAGGACAACACAGTCATTGCTCACAGACATCATGGCTTCATGAGGAAAGTCCTGCTTGTCAAACCTGATTTCCTTTTATGACAAGGTAACCCACCTATCTGATCCACAGAAGCCAGTAGATACATCTTTTTTAGATTTCAGTAAAGCTTTCGATACTGTCTCTCACAAGATCCTTCTGGACAAAATGTCCAGCACACAGCTGGATAAACATCATGGGATGGGTGAGCAACTGGCTCATGGGTCAAGCACAAAGGGTTACAGGGAAAGGGGTGACATTAGACTGGTGACCTGTCTCTAGTGGGGTTCTTCAGGGCTCCATCCTCGACCCTGTGCTCTTCAACATCTTCATAAATGGTGTGGATGCAGAACTCAAAGGTGCACGAAGTTTGCAGATGACACAAAATTGAGAGGAGTTATTGACTCCCTTCAAGGCAGGGAGATCCTGCAGAAAGACTTTGACAGATCAGAGGACTGGGCAGTCACCACCTGCATGAAATTTGACAGAGGCAAGTGCCAGATTCTGCAGCTGGTACTGACTGAGGAACAAGAGGCTGGAGAGCAGTGCTGTGGAAAAGGACCTGGGGTTCCCTGTTGACAGGAAGTTGGATATGAGTCAGCAGTGCCTTGGCAGCCAGGAGGGCCAATGGTGTCCTGGAGGGCATCAGGCACAGAATTGCCAGCCAGGCAAGGGAGGGGATTGTCCCTCTCTGCTCTGGGCTGGGGCAGCCTCACCTCGAGTGCTGGGGGCAGTTTTGGGTGCCACAATATAAGAAGAATGCGAAGCTGTTTGAGAGTGTCCAGAGGAAGGCAGTGAAGATGGTGAAGGGCCTCGAAGTTGTATGAGGAGCAGCTGAGGTCACTTGGTCTGTTCAGCCTGGAGGAGGCTGAGGGGGAACCTCACTGCAGCTACACCTTCCGTGTAAAGGGAAGAGGAGGGGCAGACACTGATCTCTGCTCTATAGTGACCAGTGACAGGACCTGAGGGAATGGCCTGAAGCTGTGTCAGGGGAAGTTTAGGTTGAATATTAGAAAAAGATTCTTCTCCCAGAGGGTGGCTGGGCACTAGAACAGCTCCCCAGGACACAGCATCAAGCCTGACAGAGTTCAAGAAGAGGTTGAAGAATGCAGATACATGGTGTGACTCTTCAGGATCGTTCTGTACAGGGGCAGGGGTTAGACCTTGATAGTCCTGATGGGTCCCTTCCTACTCAGGATATTCAGTGATTCTCTGAAATGCTTCTATAGAACAGGTTAGACCACCACAGAAATTAATATTTTTTTACAGAGTGGAAACTCTAAAGCTATTGTGACAGGACTTTGTCTTCTGGATGTGTTTTACTGTACAGAGGAGCACTATCTGCTGATACAACATTCTTTGCCACATCAATGCTTTAAAATCATCCTAGTTTGTGGCTGGGCAGGTGGAGTAGAATACATTACCTTTGCAAGAAGTGACATTTAATATTAGAGGCTGGTTTAATCCACAAAGTTCAAAACCAAAATTTCCCCAAATGTAGAAATATTAAGGTTGGGAGACTTTTTTTCAATCAAATATTTATGGGTTTGGATGAGCATCATGATTTCACCCAACTGAAACTTCATGCTCTCTCTTTGGTAAGAATATGAAACATCAATTATCATGTAATGTGTTAAGATAGCACATCATGCATTAGGCTATATAGACAGTCATATATAGTTCTTAAAATAGAAACCTTTTTGATGAATCTAGAAGCTGCTTGACCCAAGCAACATGGCTTGTCATGAAGAAAAATCTGTGTCAAGTGTCAAGACAAGTACCAACTGTAGCATTTCAAGAGGTCATGTTATAGTAAAAAGTATCAGCTTTTAGTGCAACACAAAATGTCCTGGACAAGCTAGTAATTAAACTCTTAATGGAGTTTCCTGTTTCACCAAAATGAAACATAGCATCTAATCTGCAAATTTTGAGTGAACCATTAGTTATGACCTAAGTATGAACACACAAATATAGCTGAGAGACATGCAATGGTTTTTATTGAAAACCCATGCTTTTAGCTTCACTTGGTACAATAAACTCAGATCAGACTAGACAATGAAAAACATGACCTATTCTGCTGAAGCAGCCCATTTCTTCTCTCACAGATTATGTAGTATTTTATCAAAGATTGTTATCAATTCAAGCATTCCTCCAAGACAGAGACCTGGCTTTTTCAAAGGCTGGATTGCATTAACTGAAGCCCTTGCAAGGGCCTCTTCTACAGCAAACTCTACATTTTAGGGTCAGGGTGAACTCTTATTTGAGTAGGAGGAAAATTGTTAATGAAATTTTGTTCAGTGAGCTGTGTCATCCTTTATTCTTGCTGTGCTCCAGGCAGGTCCATACTGTCAAATACCAGAAGAGGCTGGAAATGAGTGACACATGTCTTCAAGACCAGAAATGACAGTGACCTTCCAGCTCCTTTTTGTGAAGGAGCAGGGGTGTTGTACATAGCTATTAAGAACAGAAATGAACACTGACATTTTAATAATGTTCTGTTTGGTTCTTCTTCTTATGGCAGTGGTTCAAACTCTATTCTTAGTTTTTCTAGCACAAATTCGCAGCAGTCCCTTCCAGGACACAAAACCAGATTTATGTTGGAGTGAGTGAGGGCAGAAATCACCTGGTCACCTCCATAATTTGGATTGCTACATATGCAGCACACTTAATTGGAAGCAATGTGTATCATATACTGAGGAAGAGAAAAATAACTTTCCTTTTTATTGCTATGTTTGGGACCAGACAGTATCACTGTTTATAGCTCTGAGTTTGTTTTTTCCCTTTGCTTTCACAATTTAATCTTTGCTCTGTGACAGTTTCATTTTAAGTACTAAAATTATTTGTGATAACATTAACAATATGGAAATTACAAGACATTTAATGGAAGATCCAGACATTGCAAATTAGTAGCTATAGGAGAAGGAAGGTAAAGGGTATGTCCTGGCTTATTTACATAGACAGAAGGACATAAGTGGTTGAATTTTTCCTATCTTTAGCCTTGCAGATCAGCATGGTTTGCAAAACACCTGCAGAAGTTCAAGAAGATGGCTAGAACAGTCCAGGATGAATTCTCAGACTGAGCCTCATGCAAAAAGACAGAGAATAAATGATATCTTAAGATACAGAAAGGATGAAATGAGAAGTGCTCCTGATTTGAAAACATTTCTTGAGCACAGACAGGAATTGTTGATTTGCATAGCAGCCTCAGTCAGGTTAATAGAATCATAGAATGGTTTCAGTTAGAAAGGACCTTAAAGATCATCTCATTCTGATGGCTTCCACTAGATCAGGTTGCTCAAAGCCCCAATCAAATGACCTTGAAAACTCCCAGGGATGGGGCATTCCCAACTTTTCTGAAAGACCTGTCCCACTGCTTCACCATCCTCATGGTAAAGAATTTCTTCCTTACACCTAATCTGAACCTACTCTCATTCAGTTAAAGTCATGCCCCGTTGTCCTATCACTACACGCTCTCATGAAAAGTCCATGTCCAGCTCTCTTGTAACCTGGAAAGTGCTATAAAGTTTCCCCAGAGCCTTCTCTTCTGAGCAACCCCAACTCTCCCAGCTTTTCCTCACAGGAGAGGTGCTCCATCCCTCTAATCCCTGGCTTTTTCTGATTTCTGGACTTGCTCCACAGGCCGACGTCCTTCCTATATTGAGAATGCAGAACTGCAGGTGAGGTCTCACCAGAGCAAAGTAGGAGGACAGAATCATTTCCCTTGTCCTGCTGGCCATGCTTCTTGGGATGCAGCCCAGGACACAGTTGACTTTCTGAACTGCAGACACATATTGCTGGTTCATGTGTAGCTTCTTGTCAACCAAGCTATTTTTTTTCACTTGCATTTAGAACAGGTGCAGGCATTTCTGTTATGTGTGAACTTGACTGCAGTTACCCTTGCTCTGATTACATTACAAATGAGGCTATTGCAAAGAGGTGTGCATGATGCTGTATCTGTAGAGCTCCTAGAAGTTGAAAACCAGAGCAGAAATTAGCAACCCATCTGAGAACCCACGAATTAGAAAATGAGCCAGAGATGATAAAATAGTTGTGCCCATTTGTCTCATTACAGTACATTTGGCTGCAGATCTGAAATTAGCTTACCAAACAGTTAAACCTTTTTCCCCTTGTCAGCCCCTCTGGAGTATACCCTGAGTGTACAGGAGGGCAGGAGGGAATGCTGGAAGTTTTGCACTGGTGTTTGTGTTGCTTTCAAGTGTGTTCTGGACCAAATGTGCTGTGACGTATCCTATCTGGCATGGCTGGAGACAACCAAAGTGCTCACAACAACTCATCCTCTTGCAGAAGGAAAGCAAGCCTTGTTCTAGGGCGTTAAATGTTCTAGAAGGTACTTGTCAGAGAAGCTTCCATGGAGATTGTGACTGCCCACGATTGTCTTTTGAACAGAAAAGGAGAAAGATTTGGAGACAGCAGCATCACAGGGAGGAACACTGTCAGGACTAAAGATCTGGCATTATGCTGGGCAGCCCCCCCTTGGGTGACACTTTGCACTGTGCTTACCTCTGGAGCGGCTTGGCTGTGCCGTGGGTGTACACACAGTTCCCAGGCTGGGCTACCCTCATGGGGCAAAACCCATGAATGACCTAACAGGGCTATAAATATAGCCAGGGTGAGCACGGTGCACATAACATTCTGAACAGAGCGGGATTCTGCTACTTGACAACGTTTCTGTGCCAGTGAAAGAAATAGTGAAAGCTGCAGTGCTTCTGCTGACAGAGACTGATCTTTGGCATAGTGTTTTCCAAGGAAATGCTTGAGGCTGGAACTTGCTTTTCCCTGTAGTTTGCCAGAAACCAGACATGTCAGGTTTTCAGTGCTTTAAACTGGGGATGTGTGAGATGAAAATGGGATCCTGGTCACCTAGGGGCCCAGAGAGAGCAAAGAAGTTTGGCATATCAGAGAGCTCTGTTCTGAGAGCAATAAAGAAGCACGTGGGCTGTCCACTTGGTCTTGTTGAATTTTAGTTACTGTGTATTTCAGTTGTTGCAAAAACACAAGACATTAAATATCTTTTTCTTTGTTTGCTGTAAGTAAAAGAAAACACTATTTCTCATTTATATTTGACCAATAAAGTGCAAAACCTAACATATAATACCTTATACCTTTATTTTGTAAAAAGATCTACCTTATTGCACAAGCCATGAATACATAGACAACATGGAAGACCATTTAAGAGGCCAACATATGTTAGTTTATTAGGAATACAGAAAACGTTTTACTACCCCTTTTACTCAGATTTCAATGGCCCTGGAATACTCTTTTTCTGGAAAGCAAACCCTTTCCTGAAAGTATTACAATCAGTAGCCACAGGATGAAGTCCTGTGGCAGCACAACAAGACTGGAACACCTGAGATTCACTCTTGAGAATCAGCACTAAGTACTACCACTATGTATTAGAATAGATTTATGTGGATTTTTGGTGTGATTTTTTGCTCCAGTTAACACTCATGTATGTGATGTAGAAAGACCTCTGACTGGTGACTAGTCTTTTTTATGAGATTTGTTTGTTTTCAGCTTTTAGCAAGAATGTATTTATTTTGCGGGATTCCTTGTTTACAAACAATGTCCCTTTTCTTCTTTAAGAAGAAGAGAAATTTGCAGTTCTAAGATAACTAAAATTAGGATATATTGCAGCAAAATTATATAAAACATGTACCAGCAAAAGTGTCTAATTCATTCTAAAAATAAAAGAAAAGTTTTACTTCCAAAAGATCTCTCAGAAACTTTTATTTTTAATAAGCTGATATTTGGGAGTATAGAGAGAAACGCAAATTTAGACTTTCAAATGTAAATTTTATCCAAATAACATCTTTCTAAAAAGTATATTTAGGTTCTGTGGATTTGTTCTTTGGTATTTGGCAAGATTGTAAGCAGAACCTCTGTTAGACATGACTGGGGGGAAGTTGTAACATAAATAAAATATTAACCTAATTAAATTTCATCTTTTAAAAACTTGATAAACCTTGTGAGGTCCTACATGTAAGTGTTGAACAGATCCAAAAATTCCATGGAAGGAATGGGTGCTAAGATGCCCCAAAAGGTCATTTTCTAATGCATCAAACATACCTGGTTGTTCTTTAGCAAGTATCAAGTCCCAATCAAAAGTACATTAAATTTTATTTCAGTGAAAGGAGCTGAAACTAATTGTTTTAAACAGACTTTGCCATTCTTACTTACACTTTATACTTGCTGCACCATTTAAAAAACTTGGTGTGTTCCCTAACCATGATGTGGTATTTGAGATAGCTCGCTTGGCCTGGTAGCACTTGAGAACAGCAGAGAAGCAGGTCTGTTCCTCAGCCAGCTGGGTTCTCATATCCTTCCATTGGTATGTCCTTTTGCCTGTGTAGCACACACTTTCATTTCCCAAAGCCACTGTGCAAAGTTAGAGTTGGTATCCTTGGAAGAAATCAGTGTTTGTTGCTTTAATTTTTGGTGGGAAGCTGGCATTCTGTCATTTCAGCTCATCATATTATTATGCATGTAATAATGTGACATGCTTAACTGCTAGCTTCAAGCTGAACATTTAATGTGGGATGCACCTACAGTGTTTTCATTTCAGATAGCTGCAATCAGACCTCAGAGCAGCCTTCTCATTTGGAAAGATAAAGTCCATGGCATTCACTTTTTTGACATGGACAGATTTGTTTTAACATGTTCAGAATATATAAAAATGTGGGTGATAGAAGTCCAGCCCACCTCGAGGTGGGCTAAAATAAAAGATCACCATAGATTTTCACATATGTATGAGCTGGTGTGTTTTTGTGTGCTTGAATATGTATATTTATGTGAAAGAGATAAAAGTAAATTTAAATTTAGCTATTGTAAAGTATGTTATAGAGTTAATTTGTGACTGTAAATATGTGAGTAGTGTATATACATTAAGGTGTACTGAAATTCCAGCCTGTAGATATATCAAAGAATCTGACAGTCTTTGAATGGAAAAAAAAATTAAAATATGCCTCACAAAAAATCTGGTTTTTCCACTTTCTATTTTTCTTTGCAATTAGCTTGTACTAAATTCCAAGTATGTTCAGTAATCTGCTGATCAGAAATTATTTTAAGCACACTGAAAAAACCTTGAGTGTTTATTACATTAATATTTGCTATGTGATGACAATGGGAAAATTAATGTTAAAACATTTCACGAGTTGGGTTCTGGTGAACACAGACTTACATGCTGATCTTTCCATACCTCTGGATCTGCTGCTGCACTGACTCATTGAGAAATCTCTGCAAAAGTTTCAGGGCCTGAACACAGCAAAAGGCATCCATGGTCACAGGTGTGTGTAATCTTAAAGTGATTCAAACTAATTTAGGGCTATTTAAATCAAAAGCTGATTCCTGTCTAGGTTTGTGTTTGCAGCTTGGATAAGTATCTGCAGCTGGTTATATTGCTTCATGGAGGAGTGTTATGTGAGAAGAATAAAGGCATCAAAATTTTAGAAAAACCCTGTGGTAGGAAACCAGAAACACTGTACAAGTCTGTCGATATGATTTTGCAGTCACTATTGTGGTCTGTCTAATACTGCAATGCCAATCACAGTCTGTGAAAGACACACAGTCTCTTATGCTTAGTTTCTCTTCAAATAAGTATTTCCAGGCTTGGGTAATTTTCTGAGCTGGGTGTGATATTTTGTCCAAATTCCTGCTCCTGTCCAGATATAACTCTGAAATGCACATCTACAGTGCACCCTCCCAGCCTTTCCTCTTTTCTGAAGGTGCTTTAGAGATGAAGGTAATCATGTCCACTCCTTCACCATAGGATCTTTATCAGCACTGTCTTTCAGAGCAATGTTAATTGAGAAACCTCATTGCAAGATTTCAGCTGAATCTCATAACCCAATAAAGGGCGAGAAGGAAAAAGCACAGATTCTCACACTGACTACAGTCCAGAACCCAGCTGAAACTGTCTTTCTTTTGGTAGCAAGAGGAATCAAGAATGGCTAAAATTATATGGCTCTTGTAGCCTTTCCTGCTAATCATCCAAAGAGAAGGATAATCAGGTTATGGTAAATTCTGTGTGGTCTAACACTGTTTGTATTTGCCTTTTTTGTCAGTCACGTCTGGTTAGTCATATCTATCTGTCATTCAAAGCACTGGTTTAAAAGTTTACCTGGGCAAATATATGGCAACTTCTTTAAAAATACCTGTGGATTATAATCCTTCTATGTCTATTTCTTAAATCAGTTTCTTCCTTCCCTCCACAATCATGTTTGATTAATCTATGTTGAACAGTAGAATAATTCTGGTAGTTCTTTTAAGTAAAGTAGTTCGTATATTAATGAGATCCTGTCCAGTTCAACTCAAAAAAAATACTTTCCTTTTTTTTTTTTTCTTTTTTTTTTTCTTTTTGAGAGAAAGAGAGAGAAATGTCCTTTCTCCTGTTACTGAGTGTGAGCAGTGAGATGATTTTTAAGGGTTTTTTTTTTAGACTTGAATTTTGCTCATCTATGGTAGGCTATGTTTTCTCATTGTAGAAGCTTTTTCCTGGTAAAATCATTCCCTTTGCTAATGAGATCCATCCTGATATGACAGGAAGACAGCTCTTAAAACACCCACCGTTTTCTCCCATTCATTTGAATAGCAGCAAAGGAACATCTTTTAAAGTAATTTTTATCAGCGAGATTGGGCTGAATCTCATTAATAAAGAAATGATTTTACTCAAAAGAGCCTTCACAGTTGAGCTATAACCCAGATTAGTGAGATCTAGCCTGATTATAACTTTATAAGACATTGTACTTCTGCCATTCAAAGCATGCAAGTGTACTTTGTAGAGACCATCAATTCAGTAGAGGTTTTTAGAGGGGAAGGTATGAAAGGTGAGGAAGGTTCCTGGAGGTGTTTTTTCTCATCATTTCAATGTACCTTGGGCACAGATAGTCAAGTCTTGTTTTTGAATATTAAGATTGGTTTTCACTATATGTATTTTTATTTTACAGCACATAAGAGGCTCAGATAAGTGTAGGTGTGCCAGAACACTGCTGTTTGACTTTACCAGACATTTACACTGGCCCTTGTCAAGTAACCAGTTCTCTTCAACTTTGTCTCACAAAAAAACCCAGAACAAACACATTGCTTGTCAAAGGTCAGTGTCTAAGCAAGAACATCTGACGTTTTTGTTTTAGAATGCATTTGGCTTTTTTATTTTGGCAGGAAAATAGCAAATAACTGATGAATGTGAAAGAAAAAAACCCTTATCCATAACTTATGGTGAATTGCTGAATCTGTTAGCGGGCTAAACAGTTTGGGCACAGTACAGTGCTGGAACTGGAGATAAAAGGGTTGTCTTTTATTTCACAGGATAAAAATAAGTGGTCACCATAGTTCCCTTTATAGATTATCAAAAATGGTATTTTGCAAATGGATAAAGATTCTTTCCTAAAGTGACTTTCCAATTAAGTCTCCTTTTTTGGATATTATTTTTGTCTTTTTTTTTTCCTCCATAAGAAAGGCAGAAAGAAGAAATAAGGCACAGGGAGAAGAACTTATATTTATCTTTTGTTTCAAATAATAAAAGAAATTATTACTTGGAATTGAGAAAATATGGAATGAAAATCTATGCACAATTTAATGTTAAAAAATTTCCTTCTTCACTGAAGGAAAAAGAATTATTCTAATATTCGAAGCAGCTTTCATGGCAGGTAAATTTCTGGGAATGGTTGTTTCTCAGGAAACTAAAAGGTTGGTAGTTTCTGAGTTCAAGACCTTCATCACCAAAGCCATCCAGCTGGGCTGCATTATTTCATTATCTTTGGCAACATAAAACCAGGATAGCAGAAACCTGGGAATAATTGCCTTTTTATGTTAGGTACGCAACTTTTGGGTGTAGTTGCCTATTTGGACAGTAAGGATAACTCCAAGAGAAATTTCACCCAAGCTGGATGCATACTGCAGGCAGTGCAAATAGCTCGCGTTAAAAGGCAGTAACTTACAGGGAAACTCAAAGGTGTATTTCAGATGAATTATAGAAGACTGAGCTGTGTAAGGGAGAAAATAAAATGCAAGTGTAAAAAGAAAACATTTCAATTGGACCTATATGAGTAGTTATTTTCTCGGCACTTTTGCACCAAGAACAGAGGTTTGCAATAAAGACACCCATTTTGTTTCCACAACACTGTAACTGTGATTTTCTGACATTGTTTTATGAACTACCTCATTTTCAGATATTGCTTTCAAAGGATGTCTGAAGACAGAGCTGAAAAACTCAATACCAGCCTTTCCCAGGGCCAATAGCTCTCTCTGTGCGGCTCCCCTGGTTTTAGTTTCCCAGGGTCTTTCCCAAGAAAGAGGCATGGCTCTATTTTCTTTCATCCCCTTGCTTTCAACATTTGTTTACATCAGCAGAAAGTTAATATGAATTCATACCATCCCAAACTGCCTTTTGCCCGCATCCACTCTTTGCACAAGTGCAGATAGCTGCAGCTGAGAGCAAGGTAAGAGTGGAGTCAACCACTGTGAAGAAAGGAGCACAGAAAACTGCTACCAAATTAGACTGAACAGTGTCCTATTCCAAACTGGCAATGTTTCTGCCAGATAGGATGGCATCTCCTGAGTATTAATGAATAATTAGCAAACCACTGAACACTTCACTTGTCCTCAGTAGAAAACTAAATACATCACCCCACTACTGGACAGTAGCATAAATCTTCTGGTTAGACTAATGAAAGACAAAGGGAAAAGAGATCCTAGCACCTTGCTGGTAAAGAATTGCCCAGGTGCCAGGCAATCTCTGTCTCATGCAGAACTCATTATATTAGCATTTAAATCTCTATAACTCAGCTAGGACAGGGAATGTTGTATATGCTTGGTAACACCCGCCTTGCAGAACCCAAGCGATGACAACAAAACATCACAACGTACCAGAGTGTGGGAAATAACACCAACAAGACATATCAAAAAGAAGCGGTCGTGTGTTTTTTCCAGCCTTTGGGCTACTGAAGGGTGAAAGAGCTGCATCAAGATGGAATAGATTAAGAAGGTATTACTAATAGTAAAGTAAAACATACCTTAAGGAAGGACAACTATTACCTTAGCAAAGCCTTGAACATTATTTTGAGAATACTATATTCATAGATACACTCTCCATCTTGAGGTACAGCTGCTGTTCGAAACCCTACGTGAACAAGGATGACTAGAGGGCCAACAGCCTGCACATGGGAAAAAATAACCCTAGGGCCTAACAGGAAAGGACCAGAAAGGATGGAGAGATTTGATCAGAATGGGCTTCAGGTGTTGGGTGGTGGTTGAGTTTCAAGTAGTATGAAATTGGAGGAAACTTAAGGCAATCTCTGTAGTTCAAATCAACTGCATTTGAATAAATGTAGGCAGTGGGTAGCTCTAGTGTTGCGTAGCAAATCAGGCCTAGGTTTGGAGTTAGTGACTGAATGTCTTAGCATTTGTGTAGCAATACTTCTACCAACATATCTGTGTTCCAAAACCTACTGTGTTGCATACTCTATGGAGAACATAGAGTCTTTGCAGGGATTTTCATGATTTCGTACTCCCTCCAGGAGAGTGAATCTCTCTTTGTTTTGCTATATTTAGCACATCCTTCCCCTTTGCCTTCATGTCTTAACTAGGGCTGAAAGATTAGCCCTGAAAGCCTTTCATGAGCTCATAAAATCTAAAAAATACAGTACGGTCTAGATGGCTTAGGTTATTGCTATTAGGACTTTTCATTTCTTAGGTGGAGATTTCTGTTCTGGCTAGAGTAAGCACCTCAGAGAAATAACCTGGTCCTTCCTGCACACAGCTGCACATAGCCATGTTCTTTGCCAGAGAGACCGGGAGCACCTGAGAAGGCCTCTATTAGTTATGAAACAGTGTGTTTGACTGAAGGTTGCATAGCATCTCCTTGCTTTATCAGCTCCTACTTTCAGCCCACACTAAACTCACTCATGCATTAAAAAGTGAAGTGTAATATTCTGCTCTCTGATCTTCTTAGGCTGCAATGTCTTTGTTCAAATTTCAGTCATTGCTGGAATGTGCCAAGCAAAGAAATGTCAGTCTTTGAAATAGAGTTCTTAGGAGAACTTTTTTTTTTTTCTACTAAGTAAATTTAACTTTATCTCATAATATTATTTAATGATGTCCCATTTAGCATTGTTCCTATTTTGCTTCTATCAGTCTTTGTTATGAATGCCATGTTGCATCTCAACCCTTCTGCCTCTGAAACTCATGTCAATGCCAATATGTGGGTATTACTAAATACAGAGAATGCATAAGAATCTATTCAGCCAGCACTCCTCCACTTTCTCTGAATTCATTGTGTCACCGCCTCCAGTGGCCTGTCTTGAAGAGCCCCAAGGTAATTCTTGAACGCATGGCACTGCTGCCCCCAGGCTCCCTCTGATGCCGTTGTGCAATGTACCCGTTCTTTTGTGTGTAAGAGGGAGAATATTTGTAAGCCAAGCAAGAAGAAAATGCCTGATGTTTTTTGATTGTATGAACATTTCACACAGAGGGAAGGTTCACCCCTGCTTTTTAAAGTGGAAGTTTTCACGTCTAGGCTAAATAGTTATTTTGTTATGAACTGCTGCTGGTGCTAATTAGGAGTGGGGTAGACTTAAAGGC
>WEKY01053694.1:6965-25862 GCA_013390045.1 Picathartes gymnocephalus
ATATCTTTTGGACAAGTGAGAGAAATTTTAAGATTTTTAAGAAGTCTTAGAAATCAAAACCAAAGTAATATCTCAGCCATAGGATACTCTCTGCACAGGAAATGTACCAAGTGTTCCCAGCTTTCTCTGACTTATGATGCATATCAAATGGAACATTAAGTAAATTAAAATACTTGATAAATACAAGAATTTATGTAGATATCAGCAAAGAACCAACACTTTGTAACGTAAGAGAGAGAATTTAGCAGAAGTGATACTCAGAAGTGAGTATATTTGGAGAGGCATATGTGTAAGTCACTTTTCTCAATTCAATGCTGCCACCTTAAACTATTTTGAACACTTTAACTTAAATATTTTAACTTAAATATTTAAAATTAATAAAATCTGACAGTAAAATTGAGTCATGGACATGAAAACATCCAGGTTTCAGCATCTTCAACAAAAATTAGTCCTAACAGATCCAAAAGATATTTGTCTCCAGGTGGAAAACACAAGTCGAAGACTACAAGAGCAGCACTGACACTAAATCTGACCACCATTCATAGAGGAGCTCATACAGTTTGGACATTAAAGGCCTTTAAAGAGTTTTGAATATTAATAACAGGCTGGGGAAGAAGAAGGAAAATAAGCATTTGAACTCTTCGGAAAGAAAGGAAAACAAATTTAAAAAGCAATTCTGTATTGAAATTTAATTATTATAGAGTGAAAACTGCATTGCCTGACTTCAGATTTCATAAGAAATAACTAACCCAACTGATTTTCAGTATTGGTAGATTACTTAATCTCAGAGTTGAGCAAAATACAATAAAATTACGACTGAACACACGTCTGATCTCAGGAAAAGCAATCCAGTAAAGAACGACACAACCTCTGATAACTCACACACTTTTAAACTAGGACTGAGCGTTGAATGCACTTGGAGGAAGAAAAACAGGGGTAAGATATAAAATTATTATGCTCTTACCACTTTAACTGGAGCTTCAAAGGTTGCAGTGAGTCTTTGTTGACTGGCTTCAGAGTTGAAGTCAATGTGTAAAAGCTCGCGCAGTGAAAGGTGGACATGTGGGGAAGCACGCGATTGAACTACGGCTACCTACTTACTCGGTATTGCAGCTCCTGGCAAATCCATGAAAAATGCTTTACTATAAATTGTGGGGAATATTAAGATATATCTACAGAAGCACAGAGGGCAGAGTCCTGGAAGTAGATTGCCCAAATCTTCAATAAGCAGTCTGGCAATTCATCATAATTACTAGTGGTCGATTGTTATTAATTCTTACAGTAACCATTATACTCATATTGAACTGATTTGCAATTAACACGGAGGTAACATGCAATTCCTGATACATTAAAACATAATTTTATAAGCTCGGGATTTTTTTGTCTAATAGTGAATAGCTTTTTTTTTCATAGCTTAAAATTATGTGCAAACAAAGAAAAAAAATCAGTATTGGTTTATTGCTGAAATTCAGAAACTATTCAGATTGCATTGGTAACACCACTCTGTTTACCTTTTGAAAATACAGTGTATACCAAAAACAATAAATCTAACAGATGAACTTCAATCTTATGCAAATGTCCTTTGTTTTGTGCTCTGGTGAGCAAGCTACTGTACCAATACTTTTGGCATTAGTACAAGACTGAATCCATGGAAGCATGTGTGTATTTACACAAAAGAGGCTTCTAAGCTACAAAAATCCCTCTTGTTTGGTTACACTAATTTCCCTTGAATGAAGTTTGTATGCAAGCCAAAACAATGGTAGTTATCCTGTCCTCTAGAGTTCATTCCCAACAGAACGATGTGAATAATTGAAAACTTCCTACATAGTCCTGTAAGACTCCTTTTCGTAAATCAGGAGAACAAAAATGCTATTTTTTCTTCATTAGCTATTAAAAAAAATCTGATAATTATACAGAAGACTTAATTACACAAAAAAAATCTCTTTTACTTAGCATTTTATTGAAGTCTTGAAATTTTGGAAAAGGTAGTAGGTCATTTTCTGATCTGATTAGGGAGTTACAAGTAATCACTCAAGTTTAATACTGAAATTACATCAGGTGTGTAAGGAAGGAAATGAACTGGAATATAATGCCAGAGGCTGATGTAAAGCAAAAAAAAAAAAACAAAAAAAAGGAGAGGACTCTAATGCTTTTGAGCCAAAGCACAGACACTAATTATTCAACTACCCCTGCAGCAATAAAATCTGTTGGCTCAACCAGTAGATGTCTCTCTTAAATACACAGTTGCTCCAAGGAAAACATGTTAAAGCCATGAGGCAGTGAGAATTACTCCTACCTTGACTGAGTAGGGTCCCAACGCTTCTGCATCAGGTGGCTGAACACCGGCAGGTCTTGATGGTCTGGTGGTAACTTCTGCCCAGGCACTGCTGTTCGTGCCCCCGTGCAGGGTGCTCATCAGCACTCTGTACTCAAATTTCTGCCACGGGCTCAGAGCAGTGCTCTGGTCAATGTAGCTCATGGACCGGCTGAGAGGGAGAGACACCACAGTTGAGATTTGTTCTGTTCCTTTCACCTTCCTCTCTATTGTAACGTTTTCCACCAAACCATTCGGGCGAGCAGGTGGTTGCCAGGATATGACCACAGAAGTGGGAGTATCAGAATAGAGTTCTGGAGCAGGAATATCCTCAGGGGCATCTGGAAGAGTCTGTATTTCTGGGGTTGTGGGTGAAAGAGAGCATCCTTTAGAAGTGCATCCTTCTACCTGAAACACATAGACAGTGTAAGGATGCAAGTCTTCTACAGTGCAGTTAGATGTAGTTCCTGGCACTGCAGCATGCAGCTGGCCATTTTGGTAAATATTGTAATGAGTGATAATGCCATTTGGCTTTAAAGGATGCTGCCAGGTGATGCTTGCTGCCCTTGCTGTAACATCCAATAGAAGTGGTGGATCTAAAAGTCCAGGTTCTGAAACGGAAAAAAAAAAATAAAAGGAAAGAGAAATTACTAATAGTCTGTGATTTTAAAAAAACAGCATCAGCAAGAAGTACTCACCAAATGAGGCTCAAAAATTACAAAAGGAGCTCAGATCTATTAAGCAGCCTGTTTCTTTGGAAAATGTAGGCCCTAGTATTCACGGGATGAATACACTCTTCTCAAAGGCAAGCTGCTCACCTTCCCTTGTCCCAATCTTCCTCCCTCCTCTTCTGCATCCTTTTTCCTCCGGTGTCTCAGAAGTGCCCTATCAATGCTGTTAGCATGTGGAGAAAGTGTATGGCTCAGTATGACTGTAGACCTGCAGTTCTAGCTTTTGGGGATGTTATTCTAGAGCGCTAGATACTAATTGCAACCAACAGCATAGGCATAACAAAGCTGTGTATTTTACAGCTCAGTAAGTCCCTGCTGCATCTCTCATTATCTATTCAATATTTTACTTCGTTCTGTTTATAATTCTAATCAATTTTTTGCAATTTATCTACTCCCTGTTAATATTATAGGTGATTTTTTACTTCGACTGTGACAGAAGCTGCCGATTTAGCTCTTTCACCTACTGATAAATAAACAATGCACAGATCTGACCTTTAGGTTAACAGGTTTTATGCTTGCTCCACTCAGCACTCTAACTGATTCAATTATCATAAAGGTTCAGGAGCTTCCATGAATACTGAAAAAGACCGACCATATGCCTGCATAGGTGTTGTGGAACAGCAAATACTCTGCAGCCCTCCAGAGAAATTCCTTAATTGTAAATAATTTCACCATGCGACACAATCAAGTCACCTTGAATGCAAAACCCTCAGCCTGTGGAGGCAAAGCGTTATTTAAGCTTTACTGGGCTGCGTTAAATTCTGCAATTTGAAGGGCTGTTAAGTTTTTCAATTGAAATTTCATTTAAAATGCAGGTGCTTTTTATTATATTGAGGCTTTACTGCTCTCTAGGTACAAGCAAGAACATGGTGCAATAACACAAATCTGGCTCAATCACTGATCAGTAACAGCTGTAATTCCAGAACATTTAGCATTCTTATAAACCACATCCTGAAATCTATAAATTGCTACAGCAGTTCAAGAAAATACTATATTCCCCCCTATTCTGCCCATAGCAATTTTGACATTTATGAGATTTTTCTGTGAACATTACATTTTATGAAATCTTAAAAAAATATATACTTGGATTTAGTAATTGTTTAAAATAGCTTTAGATTTGGGGATTTGCAGGGGGAGAGGGAGAAGAGGGAATCTACATTTGGAATTATAAGGGTTCAAAAATTTAAAATTCATTAGTGATTGTGGGTGTGCCAAGACTTCAGGAGAGGTGACATAGCATATCCTGAATTCCACTGTAGTCAACAACACTATTATTTAATTCCTGGTGTCCAAACCACAAGGAACATTATAGGAAGAATAGTTTACTTCACTAAAAGTTAAATAATTCCTGGTAATTTTTAAGGGAAAAGATGGGGGTGGAGGGGAAAGGAATCAAATAAATCCAGCACAATGAGTTGCTCCTTCTATATTTAGAGTAACAGTTGAAGCAGTCAGAAGTCCCTGTTCTCCTCTCACATACAAAGAAAGGTAAATCAGGATTATTCCAGTAATGTCTGTGAAAACAGTGATATAAAATTGGGATAGCAAGCTTTTTTTTTTTTTTTGCTTTTAAATTTGAAAAGTAACAGTGTTTTTTCTTTCATTATATGATGCATCACAAAGCATCTCCATAAAGCTCAGCCATATCACATATCCTGCTCTACTCACAGTGATAATAAGGATGGAGTTCTGTATTTAATGCTTGTGCACACTAGGATTAATTTAGATCTCTGAATTTGCAAGTACAAAAGATGATCTGTTGTAAAGAGTAATTAAATTCTATTTGCATGTACTCCTGGGTAAAATCAATTAGGTCATATGTTGAAACTAAATTTGGTCCATTATTTAGACCTCACTGAAAGATGGAGAGGTGGAAGCGTAAATCTGAATTAGATCTATATTCTGTAAACCAAATTCTTTTTCTGGGGTGGAAGGGAAAGAGGAGAATTTGTTATGGAATTAAAGACCTTGAAAATCAGCTGCTGCAAATTCTAGTTCAGCTGGGGAGAGGAGCTGAAATATTCTATTTACCCCTGAACTACAAACTTGCATTTTATCTAATTCTACATCATAAATAATCTATTGCACTGTGAGCATCTGCAGGAGGAGGGAAAAGGAAAAAAAAAACAACCCACCAACAGAAAAGCCCTCCAATACTCAAGCAGTTTTCTGTGAGGGAACAGTTAAGCTTTTATACTCCTACTGAATAGGCTGCAGGCACTACAGGTGAAACATTCACGGTAATTAGTTGAACCTGAGCTTCAACGCCCCCGAGTTCAGACTTATTCCTTAAGGACAATCTGTAATGTACAGGAGGAGCTGTCAAACTTCAGCTTTGGGTCCCCCTAGTCCCTCCCCTTCCCCTCAAAAAAGCGTATTTTGGTAGCTAGCATACCTACCCACACATTCCCTACTGCCCTTTTAAAAGAGAGACTTTTAAGACTTTCTGAGTTCAAACAAGACGTTTGAGAGATGCTTAATTGGCCCCACTGGATGGAAAAGCATTAAATCCTGGTCCCCAACACTCATTCAATGCAGCTTTTTTTTAAATGGCAAGCAGAATCATCTAATTCTATGTACAAATCAACCAGCACGATACTGCTTGGTTGAAAGGGTCACCACAATTATGTAAAACATGAGTATTAACTATAATTGGGATAGTTTGCTAATACAATAAAAAGCTCTGAACATGAAAAAAGTTATGCTCGCAGCAGTAGCTATCACTTTCTAAAGTAAGAATTCATGGATGAAATGACATGAAAAAGACGGTTATAAAAATTTAATGGAATGATAAAAGGCAAAAGTCATCCTCTCAGCTGAATTCTTAAAATCCCCATATATCACAATCAGCTTCTTAACTGTAAAATCAATGTGGAGTATAACATGTTGTCAATGTGGTTGTCACTGGAGGGAAGACTGCAAAGTATGACAGCTACACAGCTCAGCCTGTCAGTGATGAAAATAAAATCATAAAGCTTTTTACATGGATGTAATTGTTTATAAAAGTAACTACAGAAGATGGGAACAGCGGGCATCTTTGTCCTTAAGATTCTTAGTTCATATTTCAAACCATTTCATTACAGTATTAATACTAGAAGGTAGTTTCATTTTGGCAAATGAAATTATCTTTTATGGTAGACTATTTTGCTCATCTCCCTCAAAAGTTCAGACTTGACTTAAAATAAAGGCACAAAACTGTCATTAATCTTTTCTAATTCCCTGACTAGAATCACACGTTTGTTTACTCACTGTGAGACTTGGAAAGCAAAGAGTTATATTCCCATAGATGCATTTTCTGGGGGGAATCTACATTTACATTTAATATACTAAGACATGTACCTGGACTGATGTCCTTTAAAACTAATGAGAAATACCTGATTTGCTGGCAAACTCTCTCACTAAGTAGAATAAAAATTCTATGCCTTTTACTCTTGAATCCTTTACTCTTTTCAGGAACATAGACAATGAAATTATACATATTAACAAAATGTGGTGTCTTTCATATACTACTGACTGTACCCAGCAGCAAAGCCAAATTGTGTAGCTCTGGGCATAGGGGACCACAGGAATCTTTTATCACATGAGATCACAGAACTCAAAAGTCGTTAAGCTGTTCATGCAGTGACATGCAATCCATATGAACCCCTTCAAATATGTATTAAGAGCTGTCTTCAGAGTATTCAGACTTGATGCCCTCTACTGCTTCAAATGAACATTGGTTCCAGAACTTCAGTTCTACCAGTCAATAAAGTTCTAATTCCTAATCTGTAGGCATGCATGGGCAGTTTGCACTACATATCATATGATCATCTTATCCTATGTGCCACTACTACACCAGCTTAATTTGTCCTGTCCTTTTGCTATTCACCCTGTCAGGTATTTCACATGATTCCTCTTCCCTTTATCACCTCACCAGGTTTTGTCTTCTCTTGCTTCAGTTTCCATTTTTCTTTCTTGAGCACATGCGAACACATCCACATGAACTATTTATGGATTAGTTTATATGCCTCAATTATATGGACCTAACTTACATAGCTGAAGTCAGAGAACCTGTCTTCTCAGACAACAAATATCATCAGCAGAGAAAGCAAGGGCTTCCAAAGGTAGTGAACTGCATCATTTGCCCTCTTGTTCTGCATTGCCACTCTTTCTTCTCTAGATCAGGAAGATTTAAGAGAATCACAAGATCATAGAATATCCTGAGTTGGAACGGACCCATCAGGATCATCGAAGCACAACTCCTGGTTCTGCACAGGACATCCCCAGGAGTCACACCCTGTGCCTGAGAGCGTTGTCCAAAAGCTTCCTGAACTCTGCCAGGCTTGGTGCTGTGACCACTGCCATGGGGAGCCTGTGCCAGTGCCCAAACACCCTCTGAGTGAAGAACATTTTTCTAATACCTAACCTAAACCTATCCTGATACAGCTTCAGGTCACTCCCTTGAGTCCTGTCACTGGGCACCACAGAGAGAGATCAGTGTCTGCCCCTTCCCTTCCCCTTATGAGGAAGTTTAGACTGCATGAGATCTCTCCTCAGATTAAGGCTTTTCATCCTGGAAGAAAAGCATGCCAGAGGAGCACACCATAGCACTCTCTATGATAGGAATAATGCTTCCCTGATTTGACAAGAAATAGCTCAGCTGATACATTGCAGGAGGTCTCTCTCTTTTTTTTTTTTAATTGCTTTTTATTTCCAGCACCTTCAGTATCTGATGATCTCCAGTGACTACTGGGTGCTTTTGACCTTACTTCTTGTGAAGAAATGCTGGGCTGGCCTAAACATTCATTATGTATAAAAGAGATGGACTTGCAGTCACTTATGTAAGAAATAAAAAATAAAAACTTTGACTGCCTGCTAGGCAACTTGCAAAATCTTCTCTTCCAGGCAGTGCAAGCCAGACACACTTAAAAGGGTTTTGGTAAGAGCTCTCCATACTGGAGTTGTACACTGACCCCCAGAACCGAAAAGTAACCACTGCAGAGAATGTGCTGGTGACTGAGATGTCCTGTTGTACGCAACTCACTGAGCTGCAGACAGGTTCTGGGGTATTCAAAAGCTAATAAAGTAACGGGAAGCTTTTCTTTAAAGTAGGAATTCTGCTGTCTTAAAACTTGTCCAAGTCATGGTGGATTTTCTCAAGCACTAGAAAAAGCGTCTCTCATTTGGGAGATATCCCTCTAAAAAAAAAATTACACTGTGTGGAATGCTATCAGACAATATAATTTTGCAAGTCCTAAATCTACACCGTAGGAATCCAACAGCTGCCATTGGGGCAGCTTCAGGTAACTGTAACCAATGTCTTTGCAACTCCCAGAGAGCTCAAAGGCTCCCCCTACCTAAAGAGAAAACCTAACTTGTATCTCCTTTATTTTATCTCGAAGATTTTGTTTCTGAATGCAACGTATGAAATTCTCTTCTCAGTTCAGTGGTGACC
Source organism: Picathartes gymnocephalus (assembly GCA_013390045.1). Lineage (NCBI taxonomy): Eukaryota > Metazoa > Chordata > Aves > Passeriformes > Picathartidae > Picathartes > Picathartes gymnocephalus. Next base: position 15,445 of record WEKY01053694.1, read on the forward strand.
TCTCACTTCAGTGGTCTTTACACTGATTGCAAGAGAGCTATCTGAAATTTACATTCAAGTTACTGAAAGCAAGCTCTAATCCAGAAACTTCATCAATTGTTTCTATCTGTAGATATCCTGGCAGTAAATAGTCTGATGCTATACTTACCAAGATCACTGGAAAAAACATCTTTTATTAATGCATGTTTAGCAGGTTTTTAAATATTCATAGTTATGTATATTATTGTTATCTGGCATGGGCAGGTTAGACTTTAAAAAATGCATGGAATCAGTTGCTAGTGTCACAATCATGTAAATGGAAGTATTTGAAAATTTTTTACTGCATTTTTTTTCTTGCATTAAAAACTACCCCAAACCTACTAATCTGTATATTGAGACATTTCACTGTCAGATACAACAGATTTTTATGGCAGCATTCATTAATTTTTCCTTAATAATTCCCAATATCCTCCTTTTTTACTAGATATTTATCATAAAATATAATATGCAGATATACTGTGAAATTATCAGCTTGTATTACTGGAACTCTACTGACTTTAAAAGTGGCTGTGTTGATTCACATCTATTGCTGTCAAGTGTATATGCACACACATGCCTATATTTAACGCCTACAGATACTTTATGCTTTGGTGAAACAAAAAAGACGTATTTACTGAATAAAATTTAATAAGAACATGTGGACACACGTCTAGTTCAACAGAGTAAGAGATATGGGAAATTTCCACCATTAAATTGTACTTTAAAAGACCAAAGTCTGTCAGTTAGCACGGCCAGGAATTAAGTGTACTTCTGCAACAAGATGTCACTTTAGGCAGTTTCACAAGAAACATGTTGAAACTTTGACAAAAATACTGCTTAGACCAAAGGACAATCATTCAGTCTCAAGCAATTGAGCTGAATATCCTTTCACAGATGGCAGCTCTCCACAACGACACCACAGAGTCCTCTGTCACCACTGAAAGTTGGGTGTTGGTTTTTTTTTTTTAATGACAAGGGTTGTTGGATAGTGGGGATACATCAGCATGTATTCTTTAGCAGTATCGATACAAAGGGAGGAGGACATTTTAAGGAAAATAACTTTGCCCTTGCAGGCATGGAGTTTGTAAGTGAACTACAGAAGTTTGTTTTAAGCTAAGGAACAAGATGCAGTATCACAGCCAAAGAGGAGAGCTGTTTCTCAATCTCAAAATATTTCAATTGCACAAACACTGGCAGAAGCTTTATATTCTGATTTTCTTGTTCTTAAGTTTCGTTTGGCAACATCTATGTTCCACACCAACTGAAGGCATATTTGCAGCCAGGTTTTGCAAAAGGTAGCATTTCATGCTAATGCACAAAGACGATCCAAATTCTATGCAGGAGGTAGCCTACATTTATGTTCAAGAAGACTATACAGGAATGCATCTCCTGTGTAGGTTTTCCACCCTACTCCTAACTCCTCAAAAGAGAATTTTAAAATTGTACGCCTACTACTTTGCACAAAAATAACCTTTATATTAATAACAACTGATGCCTTTTAAATGTACTTCTTTGCAAGTCCTCCTTGCATATGAAAAGAGACACTATGTGAACTATCAGACCAGAGCTAAATAATTATTGCAATTTGAACAAAATAGTCATAGAAGACTGGTTGCATCTTGACTATGAATGAAGACAAGGTCAATAATATTGTACCCACTTTTGTTAGCAAACAATGTAATGAAATAACTGAATCTCAACAAGGATTGGTACAGGTAGATAACAGAGCTCTGGTATCTAAAGACCAAGTTCAGAATTTATGTTTACTTATAGGTAGTGTGTTCATAGAAGCATTAATACCTTTGGAGCTTAAATGAATTTATCAGATAAATTTCTGTTGTGAACCATTTGCTCAGCTTCAAAGAAAAAATGTTTTACAATTGTGGGAAAACACATTTTCTGCTCAATGTTTTCTCAACACAGACAGCTGTCCATTTAGAGAAGGGACTAAAATGAAGTTGCATCACCAGCACTGCATATTTTCTAAACCAATATCAGATATCCTGCTACCTTGCACGAGAAAGGTAACAGCTCCGTTTGTTAAAAAAAAAAAAAAAATCTGGAAATTGTGTGTTTTCTATTTGTGTTATGAACAACAAACACAAATTTTGTCATATGTTTCTGGTTACATATTGAATCCTATCCTGTCAACTCATTGGTCATACCTACACACTGAAACCGTTTGTTAAATCAAGGGACTGTTGAACAAATTGTGGGAAATGAGTCTGCAGAACACAGAACTATTAACAATGAAAGTGATGGGACTGACAATGACAAATCCAATTTCAGACCACTAGGTCACCACTTTGAATAAACAAAGATCACCGGGAATGAAAAGTTCTGTGGTAGCTTGAGTATTTTCAACACAGATATAAGACAACTGTCATATAGGTTTAACTTCAACTTATTTTCTCTGACATGACTGAAATCAGAATCAAGTTCCTGAATATAAAGGAACACCAAGAGCTGTACTTACCAGTGTATCTTAAACTAACCATATATTGCTGGAGGGATCTTATATATACAAACAGGATAGTGCTTCACAAAATATATATGTAAATCCATATTTTTTAATGAATATGTAAGACAACAGATACTTGGCCCTTCAGGAGTTTTTACTTCAAGTTAACACTAGGGAAGGAAATACATTACTGCTGTATAACTGAGAAAGCTAGATAACTTAAAGAAGTTATGTACGATGGCAGCTGGACTGTTATTTATATTTTCTGCTAAAGGGAGCTAAATAAGATCTGACTGCTTACTGTCCTCTGCTGTAGTCATTGAAGTCCAGTTGCTATAAGCATTGCCATAACCATTGGAGGCAACCACTCTCATCTCATACTCAGTGTAGGGCTGCAGGTCTCCGACCCTGTGTTGTAAGGAGGCAGTAGGGCTGGGAAGCAAACTGCAAAGAAAAACATTACGAGTTACCTCAGAACACATCTCAGCACCTCAAGAAAGACTAAAACGTTACATCTTGTAACAAGACCAGCCACCCTAAAGGCGAGCTGTGCTCAAGGAAAGGGGACTTTTGTTGCTCAGCAGTGGGTGGTGGTCTTGCTTCGCTCTGCGTACTCTAAAATGTCACCAGCAGAACGCCTCCGCCGCATCTGGAGTCGGTAGCTGGGTGTGCCTGGGGCGTTGTTGCGAACTGGTGTAGACCAGACAACCTGAAGACTGGTCGGAGTGGCAGATGAAAGCCTTGGAGGCATCACGCCATCTGGAGCTGTTGAAAAACATGGATGAATTAGAGCAGAGAAAACCATGGAGAACATATGCCGCGTGGAAACAAAATGCTCCATATACTGGAAAAACTGTTTCTCAGGATCAACAGTAATGTTAACATGGTCCATTTAGTTTAACATTTTCACTACTGAACAATGCTGATCCTAAATTTTCTTCTTTCCAATACATGAATACCATCTTGCTAAAAGCAAACCTCCAACCACCAAAAGTAATTCAGAAGCAACATATTTTCTACCACCTGTTCAAATATTATCTACTTCTCCCTGTGCCCAGCTTTGCCACCCTGAGAAGCTAAGGAAATGCTCACAGAAATGTTACATAGCATGAGTAAAATTGATCAGACTTTTTATCATTCAGATACTTGGTCACCCTTATAAATTAATAATAATTTAAAAAAAAAAAACAGAAGAAATTTTAAGTTAAGAGCTTCTTTAGGTAGAAATCAAAATAGATTTGCTGAAGTCTCAGACTCTAGCACACTGTTTTGTTAAGGAAATTAATTTTTATGAAGTCCAAGGAACTGCAGATCAAAATGTGTCAGTAATGATACCACCAATGACCTTTAACTGCTGCAAATTTCACTGCATGCAGTAAAAAGAACCATGCCAATTTACACCTGTGAGTTTATGGCTGTGTTTTTACTTTAACAAGAAATCAATCTGTGGAAGAAACTTTCTGTAGTTAAACACATCTGTAACTTTCATATATAACACATCTGTAGCCAGAGCTCTGTAGCTCTTTTCTAGAGTTAAAACACGGCAAAGTTACTGCCTTTGTCATTTAAACTCTTGTATAATAGTTTTGCTTTTCATGGTCCAGTAGTTACCATTTGCTTTTTTCCTTTGGTCTTTCCAACAGAAATTCTTTTTCATTGCTATTATTTTCTTCTTGTCTCTATTGGAGAAAAAACAGTCTCGCAGACCTCTAACTAAAAGTGTAGTTGTAAGCCTCAGGGCCTAAGTTGTAAGTTTTAAGATGAGCAAACAGTAATTTATAGTAAGCTTTATGATTTTCATTTACCACCTGTATATGAGGTGGTTACTAAGAGGGAAGAAATAGACTTTGTGATACACTGAGTCATTCTCTTCCTGAGACAGGTGAAAGGATGCATCAACTCTGAAAAAGAGACATCAGTCACATATAATAGCTTTTATTTATACTGATATACACATTAACAGATATCTGAACTAGCATCTGATATTTTTACTCTGATTATACATACTTATATCTGGGGCACTTCAACATTTTTTATCTCCAGATTCAAACTGTATTACAGGGAAAGACACAAAACATTTCCCGCTCCAAAGAGATTTGTTCCCTTTACATTAATTTCAAGGTCTGTCAGTTCTCATACAAAATTTTTACTAAAAGCTGATTTCTGAGGTACTATAGTTATTATCAGGTACTTCCAACAGTTGGCCCCTAGCCTTACAGCTCTCCTGGTTTTTTTCAGGACAAGATAAAGTAGAACAGAATCTCCAGCTTCTGTCACTCCCTTCTGCTCCTCTCTGTCACTGTGAAAAAAACCCCAAAAGATATAATATGGGGGCTTGAGCCAGCCTGATTGCGTTTGGATGTTCTTTCCTGCTGCGGCTATCTACATCTAGGCAATAAAGCTCCAGTAAATCCCAAATAAACCTGAAAATCTTCCTGTTTCCAAAACCAGAAAATCTCTGAGACTACCGTAATTCATAGTGTGCAAATCCCATGCCAACACCTTCAAGGTCAATCAAGAGCTTGTGAGCACCTCACCTCAGAGGGAATAAGATGGCAAGATTAACTTAAACAGCCCCAATATCCCTCCAGCCGAGACATCAAAAACAAACATTTGCACACCAAATGTCTATGCACATGACATTCACTCTCACACTAAAATGGAGAACATATTTATTTACCTTACATAACATTGTTCTGTTTAGCAGCAACATAAGCAGTGTTGGGTTTAAGTTGTGCAATAAGAGGTTTTAAAACTTATGGATGTAAAATACAGTACTCATAGATAATCATGTATTATTTTGGCATCTTTTATAAGGTGATTCCTGACATTGTTAACAGGCAAACTGAGACAGCACGACAAAGATGATGCAATTAAAGTAAAAGTTTTTAGTTGAGGGTTTTTAAGTGTTTCTTTAAGCTGACACCAACAGAAAGAGTCAATATCCCTTTCAAAGCCAGGTACTACCGCATTTTAAATTAACTGTCTGCAGCTTAAAATGCACCAGTTTTTTAAGTTCACACAGAAATTCTACACAGCAAAAAAAGCTACATCTAAAAATGAATCTAATTAGCCGACCTAGTAATTTGGCCAGGAAGTCACAGTTCATGTTATTGAGGAGACAGTGTGAGGCAACTCACTGAGGAGGTAAAAGGGTTAAATTTATTTGCAGTTCTGTCAGGACACATCACTTCACCTTTGTCTTTCATTTACCAATCTGTTAAATGGAGATAATAATACTTATCCTTCTTTGTAAGGCTCTCTGAGATCTACAAAGTAAAAGCTCCAATTAAGCTGTATGTATATATAGAGGTGGTTATTATAGCGATACAGGAATGTTCATCAAAAAACAAAGATGTAGCTGTCTAAATGTCAATAACAATTCCACAGTGAGGATGTTATTTTAATGGTGTAGGTAATCTCAGCTAAATGTTCAAATCTCTTCTACCAACAAAAGCACAGCATAGGGAAGAGTAGAAAATTTGGACAAATCTCTGCTGTGAAAGTCGACTGACCCACAGAAGCCAAGCCCACTACTTTCACACCAACATGTTTCAATATACAGCAACTGTGTTTATCTGCAACACTTCCTGTAGCCCACAGAGAATTTCCTCAGCGATGTACTAGTGAGTGTTCTCCAAAGGAATGGGGCAGGGGGGTACAGCAAATAAATTGTCAAGTCTCTGCTGAGTCATAATGAGAAAGGTGCTCTATTAAACTAATCACGATTTGCTCATTAAAACGGCAGAGCACTTAGCCCCCAAAATGGTAATTCTACACAAAACATCCTCTGACTATTTCAAGAATTCCTCATCACCAAAGTCTTCAGTGTAACATTTCCCTCAGCTTAACCCTTTTTATCCAATCCATATTCCCAAGAGACTCCTTACTACCCAAGTAATAACTGGCAACAAGCAATAATTCTACTGTGAATTTCTCAACAGAAGAGCCATGTATCTATCAGCTTGATATATCATCTTTAAGATGCAGTGTTGCTCAAAAATCTCCCCTTGAGCTTTAATATGACCCTCAGGGGGCAAGCACTCCACTTGCAACCTACTGAATCAACATCTAGCCCAGTAAATCCTCACTTAGCAGGGCAGAAAGTCATGCTTTGTATATCAAGAGACTACAAAGGCAGAATAAAATATTTAACCAGATGTCAATTCTAATCAAATACTTAATAAACAGTTCCACAAAACAATAAAAACTGAAGACTGTTTCAAGATGACAATGATATATTGTATTCCAGATACTCAGGTACATGCAGATAAACCGAGAAAGATCTGTCAGTAATGTGCTAAGCAGCCTTTGAAAAGTGTTTCAACTTTTTGCCTCAATTTCTTTATCTTAAACAACATGTGCAAAAACAGTCAGCTTTGTAAGTATTTGTTTATTTTAGGACAGCAAGCATTGTGTGAAATGATTATTCTGTGTTGAAAGCTTATTTTTTTCTGAGAGTTATTCATTATATTTATCGTAAGGATTTATCTGAAATGTAAATTTTCTAAAAGTAGATGACTTTGAATAGGACTATAAAAAGGTGAACTACTATTAGGACAATAAATGATTATTTAGTTATAAAAAATTCCTGCACTAATAATCTTTCATAAGAAGAAGAAAAGCCAGCAGAGCTTGATTACATATCTATAAAATTGGTGCAAATTCACACCAAATTTGAAGTGAAGTGTCACCACTTTTAACAGTGATCGGATATACTGACCCAAATGTATCCATAACATCTCCAGATAGGCAGCTAGAAGAGTTTGGAGCTATGAATATGTAATTTTACAATTTGCCACATCTGCATATATAAAATGTTTAACATTTGTACCTTATCAAAACGTATTTCATACACACGGATGCAAATGATAACTGCAGGTATTTAACTACAGGGGAGGAGGAAAATACACTCTCCACCGTTTGTCCCAAAACAGCAAGGAAAAGTTCCAGTCAGATGCCTTTAGATGAGTGTCTGGCTCTGTCATGACTACTCTTCCTCTTTTCCAGGTTCAATTCACAAACCCCATTTCTTTATCTCATTGTAGTCCTTGTTTAGGTAAAACATTAGTTTTCTATGTTAGGTGCCCATACTGAGATCATCTCATTATGGCACTTTTTAGGGCAATATGTTCTGCACATTGACATTTGTTCCTTCTGATTTTCTCAGGTATGCCTCTTATCTAGTGGTTTGCTCAGTTCAAATAATTCCAGTCATTGCACTTCCCATAATTCTCAACTTGGGCATGTGTTTTAGTTTCATTTCAGAGAAAAGGCCATGATGCTGGGCCATATGTCATCACTAGAACAGCATGCTAGTTATAAACCTTTATCTCTTGGCAAAGCAGAATATTGCTTTTCTTTGTTTCTTATCTTTACAGGTTCATTGAAGTTTACTCTGGCTTGGTTTTTAACTCTTTCCCCATTATTTTTCCTTCTCAGCTAATAGCAAATATAAGAGTTGTTCCTGACTTTCTCATTTAACATATATATGCAACCACATTATTTCTTACACTCTCAATGACGAGAGAATGCACAGAATATTCTTAGATTATCTTTCTAATTTTCTAATTTCACTGCTGGATGTTTTCAGTTACAGATATAGCTCCATCTAACTGTACATATACCAAGGACAACACATCCTCATTAAATGCACATCCTTGCAATTTGGAACACACAATGTGAAAGGTTCATGGTGACCCTCTTGCTTTCCCCTCTCTGGCACATCTATCTTGGGAGAAAAGGAAGCTGTGTTTTGGCAAAAAGCAAACAGAGAGATATAAAGGAGTAGCTTAAAGCCTTCATAAACTTGCAAGTAAGTCCAAACTTGTTCACAACTCATGTTAGTGAAATTTTCTTTTCAGAAATATAAGATAAACAGGGTACAGAAATATCTTGTTTTCTCTTCATAATCTATCCTCTGCTCTCTGCTGTAATAGTAATTTCATTTGAAAAGAAGTGGCTTTGTAAATCTATTCACTTTTAGCATTAATCTTTTATATTGCTTATACTTGTAATGCACAATATCATTCAGAAAAATAAAAATAAGATGTTTGAAAAAAATCTAATATTTATCTTTATCTGGATTGGATGTGTAAGCTCTAATAGCAGATTTTTCTGCACTTGCATTATTTGATATTCTAAGCTGCAGAGCATAATTTTAGTAGGGCCCTAAAATTCAACTTGGTCTTTACTTCATGACCTGCTGAAGTTTAACACAATTGCCTTTTAAAATCCCAAAGCAGGTTTACTTATTCCCCATTAATATTGTTCTAGCAAAAAGAACCCCAAAACAATCAGACCTTCCCCTCCTTTTACCGAACTTTTCTTCATGCACAACCTCAACACCTGCAACCTGGGCATGGGTCTCAAGTGGACATAAGTGTAAGAGATGCCCCTTTCCTAAATGTTACATTTCACTGAGGTCAATACTAAAAAAATGTCTTATGGATTTGTCACCTCACCTTTCCATAAGAAGTAACCTGCCTTCCATCCTTATGTTAGGTGGAAGTTTGTCCATCTTACTCAGCAAGAACTTTACTGAATTCTAAGAGCTACAAAAGAATGCCAATAAGCAATTAGCTGAATGATTAATGATTTTAATACCTGTAGTAAGGACATTGGCTAGAATTTATAACTGCCCAGTAAAACTAATTATTCATCAGACTATTTAAAAGGATGGCTAGCCAATAACTGCCATATAACAAAATTTATTTTTTTTTTAAATACTATGAAGAAAAACCATAAGGAATGGTATACAAAAGCAGGCAGAAACTGGAATTAAACAAACAGCTCTTGCTGGTTAACTGTGATTCTGGCTACTGGAAAATGAAATATCTCTGTGAAATAGCTTTAAGAAACTATCAGATCTGCCTATTTTAACTTAGGGGGACAGATGTGGCAAGAGCAGAGGGAACAAGATCCTCTCTGTCTTCATGCAACAGCTTCAGCTTCCTGCATGAAGCAGCTTTAGAGATTAAGTTCAGGAAGTTTTTTAGGATTGTGGGTTTTTGTAGTAGTAGTAGTAATAGTAGTAGACTTTTCTGTACTTGGTTGTTTGGGGGTTTGGGTTCTTTTGTTAGTTTTTTTAAAGGAAAAAGGTGAAAGAATTTCACATCATCTTCAAAATCTTACAGCTTTCTTTATAATTACTATCTGGCATCAGAAAGCTATAACCAGAGGCAGGTATGGTACCTTCCACAATGGAAACATCTCCAGTAAGAGCCTTTAGATTGCTGGTGAGAAGACTCTTGGCTAAACTAAAATTTCGTCCTTAATGTTGATCCCACAATTTCAGAGAACTGCAGGATGGCTTTTAAACTTGTTGCTTCTTGTTTGACACTAAATAGTTCTTAGACAGATCTGGAAATTCAGAGACTTCCCAAAAGCAACAACAACAACAAAAAAATTTATCACTCATGGCTGGGGAAAGCCCTGGGAAGAAAGTTTCAACTTATGCAGCTAAAAGAACAATAAGAGATAGACATACAGGAATCTACAACTTTGCAAAAGTTTTGCTAAGACAGAGAATGTGTGTCCTGGGAAACAGGACCCACAGCAATGGGATTAAACTTCTGCAAGAAAGTTTTCAAATCTCCATCAGACTAAAGAAATGCTCACCAGAAATAACTTAGAAAATGGCTAGGGCTGATTTCCCAATTAGCACTTTTTCAGTCTAATAATTCCCTGAAGGGGATTCTAACATCATAGAAGAAGAGAAAGATAAAAGAAAAAAGAAAAGGCACAGAGATGTTGATGTTACAAGAAGCATATGCATAATTCTGAAGCATAATCTGTTAAAAATTAATTTTTAATATTGATGTGTTCTATGACTGAAGGAAAAAGGATAACACAGGATACTCAAAACCAGAAAGCACCAAATGGACATGGTTTCTGCAAATGATTATTAGCTATACAGGGTTATCAAGCATTGGAACAG
>WEKY01053695.1:187-13316 GCA_013390045.1 Picathartes gymnocephalus
GAGCCAAGGTCTTTTCTGCTTTCCCTACTACCACACTGGCAAGGAATGTGGGGGTGCTTGGGAGGCTGGGAGGAGACACAGCCAGGACAGGTGACCCCAACTGACCACAGGCATATTCCAGACCTCATGACATCATGCTCAGTATACAAAGTCCGGGGAAGAAGGAGGAAGAGGGGACACTTGGAGTGGTAGTGTTTGTCTTCGCAAGTCTCCTGGAGATGGCTGTACCTGCCTGCCCATGGGAAGCAGTGAATTAATTCCTTTTTTCCTTTGCTTGTGTGCATGGCTTTTGCTTTTCCTATTAAAACTGTCTTCATTTCAACATGTTTTCCAGCTTTTACCCTTCCAAGTTTCTCCCCAGTGCTGGTGGCAGGGGAGTGAGCAAGCGGCAGCGCGGGGCTTTGCTGCTGGCTGGGGTTAAATCAGGACAATTGGATAGAAGAAAAGATGGCGTGCCTCTTCCAAGAGAAATGACAACACTTAACCACGGTCACAGGAGTAAGGTCTGAGAAACTGCTGAGCTAGACCTCCCCCGCAAGAGACAAAGACAGGAATCCCCAAGCTGAGCTGGGAGTGCTCAACAGCAGCAAGGGGATATGCTGACATTCCCCAGGAGCCTCAAGTACCTGCCACCTTACAATTCACTCCTGAACAGCAGGACTGGATTCCTTCTGCCCCAACAGTCACCAAACCAGGTACTTCTTTATATCTGCTAATGCTGCACATCTGTTTATGCCATATCATGGCATCATCCTGTCACTAACAAGCCCAGAAACTGATATGAGAAAGCAGCACTAAGATTATATTTATCTACAGGAAATAATAAAACAAATTTTTAAGCTTATGAAAGTCAAAGAAAATTTGAAAATATCACAGATCAAAAAAGAAACAAAACCCTACAGCCTAAACATCCCTTTCAAATAAGTCAGTTCTCTGATGGTATATCTAACTCCATTAACACAACTTTCAAGAAAATACAAGTAAGGACTGATACAAGGACAAGAGGGTGGGAGTGCACATATGTAGGGTTTTCAGTTACCTAGATAAGATCCCCAAGGAGAAAAGAAACAAAGAAAGAAACCAATCAAATAAGTAAGGTAATTCTAATGATGTATGTTACACTGGACAACTTTCAAGATTAAAGGTCTTTTGTCCTCTACCTTTCTCCACTTTGATGCAGTCTAAAGGGTCAGTGCTTGTACAAAGATTTTCTAACTACCTTGTAAGCAATGCAGTTTGCATGTTCTACCAGCATTACACCTCAACAATTGAGTGCACAAGCCAAGTAAGTGTTCCTACAAGCTACAAGCACAATTAAGGGACCCTTTTAAAAAGCCTGTCCCTCAACACAGTGAGCTGTGAGACAATTTAAACAATTACTGTGGCAATAAAAAGCAGAAAAGACAAGATCATATCAGATGCCAGGGGAATACGAAAGATGAAAATAATCCAATTCTACACATAAAGCAAAATCAAAAAACTTATTTGGGGCTTCATACAGAATATGCCATAACAGATTAATTACTTGTTAAGATCTTTCCTTTAATATCTTAGATTTGACAAGTTTCTGACTAAGGCTGCCTAGGTTTTCAAATGGGGAGAAAGTTTCACTAAAGCTCCAGTCACAAAAATAAGATCAGACCACCAAGACAATCCTAATTCATCACAGCCATGGGTCACCATGCCATATTCACCATCAGCCTGGCGTGGTCCTACACTTCAAACCTGAGCTAGTGTTGTGTTGGACATCGTGACTGTTGTTAGAATACTGACTTTTAGTACATATCCCACCTTAAGCCTCAGTCCTCTAAGGCCAAGCTTTGGCAAGATCATCCTGACTTCATTCAGATATCTTTCAGGAAAAATTGACAGCACTTACTGCAGTCCCGTTTATTGGGATAGTCTGCATTTATCCTGATCACATCATACTCTTTGTATAGTATAACACCTGTGAAACTGAAGTCAATTTAAGATAACAGGTCAGAAGCTAAAAGCTGTATCTTCAGACCAAGCAAGAAAATTTTGTAAAGGAATAAGAAAGAGATTGATTTTGAAAAACAGTGTCTCACAACATCTGTAAGCAACAGAAGGTAAATTTAGATGGTATCTACAAAACATGGTGGGGGGGGGGGGACAATGAAATTATGGCTAAAATGAACTTACTTGATTTTACTGAAGACAATGTCAACATCTGTGGTTGTCACATTCTTCCCATCTATGATATGGCAGTCCTTACATAGCTTTGACCAGTTCTTCCCATGCATTTCTTTGCCTGTGGCTCTCGTATCACCGTGGACGGCAAATTTTCTAAAGGCCTCTTCCAGAGCACTTATTTCTCCTGCCGTAGCTCCCTCACTGGAGTTTGATTCAGAGGATTTTGCTGGTTTTGCCGATTTTTCAGCCATTGTGCTACGAAAAAAAGGAGGGTAAACTTATTACATTAATTTGCACTAGACTACTTTCTATCAATCTCGATGCTACAGTCCATGTCACAACATAAGAAGCCCATATGAAGAATAAATGGTCTATAAAGTTAGCAAGAACTCACTACCCCCCACCATCAAACATCAGCCTAAACAGAAAACTATGTAACTCTCTGCCCATCTAGGGAAAAAATTCTAGTACATTAAAAAAAAAAAAAAGGCAGGTCAAGAAACTGGAGACACAAAACTAGTTTCACCATCATTACATCAGTCATCAAAAGAACACTTAATATTTTCTTCCTTCTTTTTTTTCTTAAATGGCAATCACTACAGTCACTCTGTTAATAGAAGTAAGCTCTTTACACTGTAGGCATTACTATCTACTTGTATTTCTGAAGGAAAAATAAACATCCCTTTATTTTCTGGACTTTAGCTTTTAAATTTCTTTTTAATTGAAAAATTAAGTAACTCTTGAATATTTAATGTTAGAACCCTTATGTTACATTATGTAAGGGCTAACAAGTCTCTCTTGTTATCAAGACCATTTATTTCTCAAGTTTATGCACAAAGACCTGTAGCTGTGGAACTCATTTCAAATGAACACATCCATGATGCAAGAATACTGAGAAGGGATGTCATTACTATGGACAAGAACTTTCAGACTACTCCAAGTACATGATAGGTTTGGGATTTTAAATGAAACCTTAAACTGAGCAATAGAATACTATTTTCAGGTGTCTTCACGAAACAGAAAAAAACAACCCTGAAGTGCCAGAAACATGTCACAGAAACCTTTGCCTTCTGCCCATGCACTTGTGGCATGGCAGAAGTAAGAGGCACTAAAAAGCCTCGGCACAGGGGATATGGTCCACCTGCCCCAACAGCTACGTACAGACTGTTGCCACAGTCAGTGGTGCTGCTACAAATTTTAACTCATATAGAGATGGTTCGAGTATCAGAAATCTGGCAAATGCTAGATAAGGACTGGAGAGCCCATCATACTTACCTGGTCTTTCTTCTAAACTCCCAGCTGTATGTGGGATGTAATTAACACATGCAGGGATGGTAGGTATTTCTAGTTAAGGTTTTATTTCCTCATCAGATAGGAAGTTCTTTTGGTTTATATACTGGCATGATATTTTACTATCTTATACAGCCTTTAATATGATAGCTGTATCAATTGAAAGGATGTTTTACTTACTTTCAGTAGCTAAAAAATTTAAACTTTATAAACTTGTTATAGGAAAAATGCTCAAAGGAACATATTTGGCCTTGGTGAAAGGCATTTATTTGTTGTCCTAGGGTGCCTTTCACCACCATCCAAAAAGTCTAATACGTACACAATTAGACAATACCAATGTGCAGAGCCAGTGGAAAGAAGGAGGGTGGGACTAGCCACCAATACCATCCTCTCCAAATACTGCATGCTCCAACCAAGCAGGTTCACATCACCAAAAGCAGCCAGATAAGAAAGAGGTACAAGCAGATGCTAGAGTTTATGAAGTTTGTGAAAGAACAACTATCCTCCAAAACAATGGAGTTTCAAAAACCCACAGAATACTTAAGACAGTTAGGTGTGGTGTTATGAACTGCTACAGTCTATGTCCTTTAGTAACATGAAAAAACAGTTCATGTCCCTTCCCTCACTCTGCAATAGGTGAATAATACAGTACATTATACAGACATTAAGCCAGGGATCAAACTAACTCATGTTTACTGATGTTAGTCACTGACATCATGACTATCTTATGCTAAATAGACTGAAAGTGCAAATCTCTGTTCTCAGCACATGCCTAACCCATTAGAAAAAGTTTTCTAATATCATCAAACTTCCTTTTAGCCAGACACTAGAATATATACTCATCTGCGGACAGACAGCTGGGAGATCTGCACTAGATAAAATCACTTATTAACCTGGATTCTTCCATAAAAGATGGGACAAAAAGTTATTAGTTATTGCTTCTCTGAATTTCAGCTGTCAATCTTCTAGAGCTGTGTGAATACTGAAAGCCTCAGTACTGACCAATTGCCAACTCTACTGAAGGATTTATATTAATGTACACTCTTTCACTTATCCACATCCTCTACAGGTGTCAACAAATTGCAGGAATTCTGGTATAGGGTTGATTTAGATTTGTGGGAATTGCTCTTAGAAGTAATCCATCTCTCAGCAGCAAGGAAGACTTACTAAAATCTGGAGTATTGTTTCCAATTTCAGAAGCTTGTGCAACTCTATGAATATGAACGTATTATGAATATGACCTACAAGGTCAGAATTCACCACAGGACCTTTCCTGCCCAGTCCCTGACAACTAATTCATGGCTTATTTGCTCAGGAGAAGGCTTAGTATTTGTAACACAAGTTATCATCACTGCCATGCCACAGAGAGGGAAACCAAAGGAGAGGGACAAAGAAACATTTCTGTTCTGCTGCCAGTATTCAGAACATCATGAGGACCCTATGACCCATACTCTACACTACTTTAATTAAGGTCACATAAAGCAGATATATAAGTGTAATGACTACTCTGAAGAACCAGCATTCCCAGACTCCATAAAGGAAATATAAATACATTCTCACTAGCTGCAAATCTAGTAAATGCCCTTAGGATCTCCACAGCAAAGAAAATGTTTTCTGAAAAAAAAAAAAGTATGTATGTATATGATATATATATGTGTGTATATAACATATATATATACACATGTATATATATGTGTATCTATCTATGTACATATATATATCAGCAGGATACAAAATCTGGATGCCTATTTTTTGGGGCTGTACTATATACTTTTTCATCTGCTTTGTCTAGCTCACCTCTAATAGCTTTCATTTGCAGCAAGTTTTAAACAGTGTTAAACAGTTTTAAGGGAAGTCATCTCACATTAACTGCCATGGAAATGAATATGAATGTAACTGTCTAAGACAGAATAACAGACTAGAACACTATAGTATTATTACAGCCTCAGATACATTCATGATAATGGAAAAGGCAGTGTATTTTAAAACTGTTCGTTCTTTAGAATAATTATCAATCAAGAATTTGTTAAAATGAGGCCAAAAGTCTAGCATGAACTATGGGAAACTTCCAATTCACACTTTTTAATAGCAGAATCATTCAAGAATCAAGCAGACCTCTGATTGCTGAGATTGATGAATTTGCAGAAAAGATTCAACAGCACAATAGCACAGCTGCAATGCAATAATGGTACTACTAGCATCTCCTCTTTCCTGTAACACTCTCCTTTGCATAGGCCAGCCTTATTTCTCAGGTGTAATACCTACCTCTAGTGCAACCTGCAACACGACAACACAAGACCCCAAAGTTATGTTTACACTGAGCATCAACGCCATCATTTAGCTAACAACAAAAGTCTGCAGTGTAAATTCCTCAGACTCCTACAATGTAAAATACACTATCTGCTCAAGTTCTCAATCATAGCCCTCCCTAAGTTCTTAACCCTTTCTACCATACACCTCAGACAACTAGTTTTATACGTTAAGGGTTACCTGTTTTTACTTTCCATTCTCCTGCTCCTTTTTCCTGCCCATCAAGTGTTGATAAGCATGCAATTGCTTAGGACACAATTTTTATCAGAATCAGTTTCTGCACTGCTGGTAACACTTATCCAATGCACCACGAACAGTTCCCATGCAAAATTTCTTAAGATCTTCTAGCCAATCCAAGCGAAAAAGAAAGCAACTTTTCAATGAGCACAGGAGGTGTTACTTTTATGAGTTAATTGAATTCATAACGAATTATGAAACCGTGCAAGGCATTTGCATTTGTCTGACTGCATCTGGTATATTTTAGTACTTGATCCATCTTCCCCTTGTTATAAAAACTTTACAAAATTGCAATGAAAGGGAGTTCTCATTTATTTTCTCTCTGTAATTATTTATGCCAAATAAAAACAGCAAACTACAGCAGATGGAATCTTTTTCCCACATTTTTGCATAAACATTCAAGCTTAGGGAAGGATAAACAGATGGACAAATACAACATCTTCCTAATAAAAAGCAATGCTTTAGACTGCTCTTAAAGCTTCCCTTAAGCTTCCTTCACAGCTACCTGTAGGAACCAGAGTTAAGGCATTTCTCTTCAGAGATCTGCTCTGGTTATATTTCTCCACATGTGATGCTATAGTGAATCACAGCCATCCATTTTCCCTAGCATATAACACAGAAGGCAAATGAGCAGAAACCACTGCAAAACATATCTACAGTTAAACTCATCTTTACCTGAAGAAAATTAAACCCTTTTGCAGGCTTTATGAGGAACTGCATGGCTGAACCTCGAGTTCTCTTAACAATATATGTGAATTTAGCACTATGGACAAGGGCAAGGCTGGCCAGATCATGGAGATACATTCAGACCTTCAGCAGGACACAGAGTACCAGAAAAGGTACCTACTTAAACTGTCCAATGTTTCTCCTCAGCAAAACATTATTTCAGACTGTGAACATATGCCATCACATATGCCATTAAAGGATCTAACTTAGAAAACACATTATCAAGTACAGAGATTACTTTGACTGCTGACAAATTATTGTTACTGCTGTATTTCTAAAAACTATTGCTATGCAGCTAGTTACTTCTACAATACCACTTAAGATATAAAACTAAGTTTAGTTCTTAGTAAATTACATTCCTCGATTTCAAAGCATCACTTCATAAATATCACCTCTTTATATAAACAAAGCACTTGTACACAGACACACAAACCTTTATCAGTAATAGATCTATCGCAACTTATTTCTTTTAGAAAACACACTCACCTGACAGCACTTAGAAGTACATAAAAATTCCCAATCTAGCTTTTGACTAGCTCCACAGGATCCTGCAATACCAGCATGTCACTTACACAAGGTTTTAACTATGATGGTAAAAGCATAAATAAGGCATCTACAACATATACATGTACTGGTGAAATCTTATTATGCCTTTTTTTGTTTTTTTCATTATGTCACTACTCCATTTGAGAGTTCCACTTTCTAAGCACTCATCCTAAGCTCTGCCGGGCTGCTATCATTGGTAGATGAATAATCTGGACACAAGCATTCTGCAATTTCATCCATAGGCAAGGATTCAAGCCAGTGTCTAGAACCGCCTTCACAGGAACAAGTGAATATGACACTAACTAAAGCACAACAAAAGAGGAGACTCAACTGTTTAGATGAGGTATTTTTTCACAGTGTATCAAAAAAAGACTTGAAATCACAGTCCCAAAGAGTGGAAGACAACAGCTGCTCTCCACAGTAGTTTGTCATACAATTAATTTACAGCTCCAAATAACATGCTGGGCCTGTCATCACTTTAGGATTAGTTGAGTACAGGTTCCACTACAATTGTAGAGCTTGCTTAGCCTCATTTCTTCATACACTGTACATTGTATCCTCCCACCACCCCCACCCAGACTTTACCTGGAACTTGCAGAGAATATTTCAAATATTCAAAATATTTCTGGAAAAGCCATGAGTAATGAAGATCCACTCCATGAAAGCGGATCAAAGATTGTACAGAAAGATCACTTCAAACTCCAGTAAGATGGGGGACTTTGAGTACCACCCATAAGTAAAAGTATCTACAGAACCAACTATTGACAGGGACAGAATTCGATCTAAGAAAAACTGAGCTAACAGACATTTGAAAGCACTATAAGATTTAGCAGTCACAAAGCACCGCCTCTGATCAAAGAAAGGAGGATGATATAAGAGATGCAAAATCATGAGACAAGATGTTTTGCCGTAAGACACTTTGCAAATTACATTGGTGGAACTCCTGGGAAATCCAAATACCTCTGCAGAGAAACTGAATCACCTACTAAATGGCTCTTTACTGCCAAAGACAAAAAAACTCAACAGTTGAAAATTCAGGCTACACGAGTGCAAATTAGAAATATGACTTCCTTATGAAGAGACAATCAAGCATGCCAGGTACTAAAGGTAACTACCAAGAATAGCTGCAAATATTTCACATCCTCATGTAGACTGCCTTTAATACAGAAGATATATTTAGTTAAGTACCTCTGAAAGACAGACTTTTACCAAATGCAGGTTATTGGTCTCAAATAACTAACTCAATATAACTAATACATGAATCAGGTTAGACTGTCTAAAGATCACTTATGTTCTTAAAATCTGCTATTTCACTTTTGTCTGAATACACGAAAATAAACTAACCTTTAAGTACAGATTGTCTGCAACTACCAACAGCTTGGTACAAAATAAGAAGGGAAATACTTCCTTTGCTAAATCAGTAAGTTCTTTCACATCCTAATAAGCGCCTCTAAGATGAAATATTTGGGTACTATTCCTTCCAATACTCAAATCAGAAGAGACAAGCCAAAACAGGTTTGTTTTTAAATTAAAAATAAACAGTGTCATCAACAATGAAAAAAGACTTGTGACCAAGACCTCTCAGCATTTTCACTACTACTGCAAGAATCTTCTTAGCATTGATCCAATAAAACACCATTTAAGAATCTGAACTAGGACTGCAACCCTCAAGATTCAAGCAAAAACTATTATCTCATTGATTTAATTTCAAGTTTCTTTGTGCTCACTTTGTCAAATGCTCCCAATATATGAACACTGACACAGAAGCATATTCCTGAGAGTAGCCAAACTGAGCAAAACTTAACTTCATATGATTATTTAAAACAGTAACACCACAGATTCATTTTTATCTTTTCATCAGCCACAAAATGCATTGAACCTTTGATGTGTAAACTCCTGGTTGCAAGCTCTTGGGTTTCTATACAGGACAAGGTGAACTCATATCACAAACACAGGACACTACGAGGCAGGAGAAGGGTGAGGAGGAAAAGAAAGAGGGAACCTTTAAGACAACTAGCAAGTGTACGAGTCTAAGCTTCTCCACAGCTGCCTCAGTGTCCTGACAGAGTTAAGAATCCCTCTCAGTAGCAAAGTGAATTGCCCACCCACCACATGTAACAGCTAACAATACAGGAAAACTTCCCATCTGTTTTGATGGACATACCACTGTGAGCCAAGAAAATCGAGCAGCACAGAATCAGTCTGTTCTGCTCTGTCAGTACTTGAGATAAACACCCACTCAGGAAGAGTGTCCTGAAACTTGAGCGGGCTACGCATACTTGTCCTGTAACACATGTACAGTCCCTGGGTACTTAAAGACCATACTTATATAGGGGTATTTTACCAGTAACGTCCTTTCAAGGTACAGTTCTCTTCATCACAATTCCAAAGTATCCCAATAACCAGTCTACAATGAAATGGGAAATTCTTGCAGTTCTATGTATGGGCAATTTGGGATGGGCAGAGTGATGCATTCACTCAGAAATGTCTTTTAGATGAAGGTGTAGTTGTTATTATGTATTTCGATGGGGGAGGAGTTAGGCACATGAGGGGGATGACATGAAGAAAGAGCTAGAACAGCTTATAGAAAAAACTGAGGAAAAGGAAAAACAGTATGATTTTTTTCCTGTACAACTGGAATTTGAAATGAAAACTCCTTATCAAAATTTTAAAATATTACCTTAAATTTTAAAAAATGCAAAAATTAGGTAGTCTGAAGAGAAAATTTTTCATATGGGGTTGATGTAGATTTTTTTACCCTAATTTTTAGCATTTAGTCAAGTTAGATACATTTCAAAATCTCCCAAACCCAAGCATTCACATGTCCCAAGGATAACCCTCAGAGAACGGTGGGGGTCGTACATTAAGTTCTACAATTCCCTTTGTTCTTACGCATGAGAATGAGAAAGTACACAGCTGCATAATGCACACACATACCAATCTGTCCTTCTTAACATCAGTTTGATTTCTCTTTTGCACCACTCACAGATCCTTGTTCTTTATTTTGGATCATAATATTTAGGGGCATAATTATGCCCAAGTTTTTGTTCCATTATACTGTACATAACACATTAGTAAAAGTCCCTGACCACAGTTTCCAGATTGTGGAATACAAGCAGTAAGCAAAGTATTTCCTTTCAACTAACTGGCAGAGGCTTCTAGAAGCACTTACGTCCACAGCAGTCATGCCAGTGGCAGAGAAACAGTAGGTGTGGAAATTATATACCTGCATTTAATTTCAGTTAGGTACAGCACAAAAATGGGTTTCAGGAGGAGACAAAAACAAACTTCGTTCCTTGCTGAAGAGAATCCGTTCCATTTATGCAAGCCTGCAAGCAGTAGGCACATATAAATAAAAAGGACAAGACATCACTGAGTGACCGACTGTGCCACAGAATGACTGTTCTTGTTGTAGTATATGAAATAAAGATAAACACAGAGATAGAGGCTTGTGAGTATGGTCACATCCTCACACTGGAGACTTACATAATTAAAATGTATAAAGGAAGAAAATATCTAATATTATTTTAATTTGTATTTTAGCTTATCACCTGAGAGCAAGTTATCAAGGTTAAACATTGTATGGCTTATTCTCTGAAGCACTATGAGATATCCTGAGTACAATTAATTCTACCTATAATGAGAATACACTCAACATAAATTGACATAACTGACTGCCTCACTCTTTGAAAAAGCCTTATTTTATTTTTTCAAATTAAGCTCAAGATACAAGAAGCAAAAATAGCTTCTATCACACAGCTGCCTCCAGAAAATAACTGCAATGAATATATCTACTATAAAAATTAAATTAAAAGACACTCTTTTTCACCACAGTCAAGCCACAGATATGACACAGAAACAACTACTTGCTGGATGTATATTTCCATTTATAAATATCTTTTCTTAGATTTACAAGGGTCAAGTGCAAGCACTGCAGAAGAATCTGATGTGAACTTTATCTGCAATTTGATCCTTGCATGGCATGCTGTCTAAGCATTACACTGTAGTATAATTTAATACTGGACATACACTTCAGCAGTTACAAATGATGGACTATTTAAAAGCATATAATTGTGACCCAGAGATGTACAAAGGCATTCAAAACAGCATTTTATTTTGGACTGGGGAGATGAAAGGTTGAGTTGGGATAGGGTCTCTAAAAACATAAAGTGGCTCATCCCTAAAAGATTAAAATGGCCACTGCCATTTTAAAAACAGGTTGTATAGGTTTGATAAACAGTGATGATATGTTAAGCCTAAGATTATGAAAGAGTATAGGTATCTCTTTGGTTTTCCCCAAAGTTTTCACAGTGCTAGAAAAAAAACCCAAAACCTTAATGTTTTATTATCATGCTAGCCCTTTCCAACCTGTCTAAAGCATGCTATGTAATGATGCTAGCTGAGAAAACAGTGGGAAGGCTCAGTAAAAGACAGTCTCACATCATGTGTTTCATTGCAGGCTGGGACTTGGGTTTGCTCCTCCTCTTCTTTTGAAATAAACATAAGCAGTTATGCAACCCTCTGTAAAATCCGAAAAAAATTGTCCCCTACCAAACCTGCCCGTGTAGAGCCCGCAAAACATGAACAGGGAAACTGGTTGTCAGCAGCATCTCCTCCATGATTCGAAGCTGTCAGCGTTTAAGATGGTATTCACATGTACGTTCAGCACCTTGTAGCATACACCCAACTTGCCCTTGGAATAATTTCACCAATGTACAAGAGCTTTTAGCTAGGACTGGAGAAATATTTGCAACCGCTGGTGATCTGGCGGAGGAGGAGTGGTATTTATTTTCAAACGAGCTACCCAGGTTACAGATTACCTAGGTTACATATTAATTAACCGGATTTTGTCTCGTTCTTGTTTCCCACCCCGGAGTACTTGGCTATATACCTACGGGTACTAGTCCGCAGGCGCTAAATAGTCTCCCACACCTGATGCTGGTTTTGTGCAGGACGCAATACAGCAGCGGCTCTCGAAGACGAAGCCCCTCCAGCTACCGCTTCGGGATTTCAAGGAAAAGAAAAAAAAAAAAAACAAACCAGCAAACAGCCTCTCCGCATCGGTCTCCATAAAAGGGGACCACTGCCTCTACATGAGCGCATGAAGCAGCAGCAGCAGCTGGGGCGGCGAGGCTTTGTTGCGGAGCGCGGAGCATTTGGTGTGTGCGCGCAAGGTGGCTCCTTCCCGGCTCCTCGGGGACCCGCCCGCGGGGGCAGCGCGGGGCTCGCCAGCAGCCCGCAGTCAGCCTCCAGCATCGCCAAGCCACGGACCTGCTGCCGCCGGGAGCCGGGAAGCCGCCCCGGGTCCCACGCTGGCTGCGGCCGCGCGTCCCTCCTCGATGGCGACCGAGGGATGCGGCTGCGGAGCCCATCCCCGTGGCCGGCAAAGGCGCGCAGCTCCGCGCCGAGCCCCGCTCCCCGCCGGCCCCTTGGCCCCGGTTCCCGGAGGGAAGCACCGAACATCGGGGGGATAGGACGGAGGTGAACCCCACGGAGGGACGCGGAGCCGCCACCCGCAGCCCCCCGCGGGCGTTACATAACGACGGCGGCGGCCGCGCCGGGCTGGGCTCGGGCTCCCCTCCGGTGGGGGCTGGCACCGGGGCCGCCAGACCCCCGGCAGCGCCGCCAGCGCCCCCTCCCCTCGCGCCTTCGACAACCGAGCGGCGATCGATTAGCGGCGCGATGGGAAGGAGGGAGCGGGCACGGCACACGACACGCACCCCACCCACCCGCGGCGGAGCGGTGCTTTCCCGGCGCGGCGCGGCCCGGGAGCGGCACCCGCGCACTCACCGCCGGCGGTGGAGGGCGGCAGGTCTGGCAGGGCTGGCCGGGCTCCGTCCGGCGCACTGGGCAGCGGCCGCGGGTG
>WEKY01053695.1:24678-90341 GCA_013390045.1 Picathartes gymnocephalus
CACCCCCTGCCTGCCGAGACGTCCTGCCATCCCAGTTTTGCTGCTTTCCAAGAGTCCTGCTGGGGCACTGGGACTGGCAGCTTCAGGAAGGTTTGTGAAGCAAAGCCTCCTTTCCATCTTCTCCCCCCCCGTGACTGGACTGCCATACCACATGCTCCTTGAGCTCGCGCCACCAGTGCCCCCCGCCAGCTGTGACCATCACTGCACCCAAGGGGAAAGTGCCTTCCGGCCAGGGGGTTGGGACCGGGTTTCTGGTTCTGTTTGTTGTTAGTGTCATAAGAGTTGTTGTTTGTTTGCTTTATTATAAATACTGGTAAAGAACTGTTATTCCTACTCCCATATCTTTGCCTGAGAACCCCTTAATTTCAAAATTACAATAATTCGGAGGGAAGGGGTTTACATTCTCCATCCCAAGGGAGGCTCCTGCCTTCCCTAGCAGACACCTGTCCTTCAAACCAGGACAGTGAGCAGGCACAGAGCTGCGCTGTGCTGTGCTGCACACCCAGCATGGCCTTCAGGCTGTGCTGTGCTGTGTCTGCAGGATCACCTCAGCAGTTGGCTGCAGCACAGGAGCCCGCAGGCAGCTGCTGCTCCACCTGCACATCCTTGCCTACATCCGACAGTGCAGCTAGGAGTTCTCACCTCAACAACCTTCAGGAGCAGAGCTGCTTACTTGTAAGAACACTATTTAGTATCCTGTTTTTATTCTGTCTTCTTAAAGCAGCTATTTTATTAAGCCATTTGGTGTCAGGTCTTTCTTACTGAGCTGCAGTAAGTGACTTGCACGTTCTTTCTCACCTCACCCACACTCCAGGCCTTGCTGCAGAATAGCAGGTCATCACAGTCTCAGCATATAAACATGCAGCTTATCTAGATATCTGATTAGGCAAACAAAGGACAGACTATTTTCAGAAAAGGAGGCAAAGGCATATTTAATAAAATAGTAATTCTAATAACACTCAGAGGTAGGACATGATGAATAAACAAAAGGTAATAATCACTGTGAACATAGAAAGGTACAAAAAGTATGTTCAGGAGAACCAGGATATAGTTACTGATCATGAATAATCCAGGACATGTGCCAAGGATTTAGGAAGCAGTGCCCCTTGTTCTGCTATGCCGTGGCTTAACCCCGGCTGGCAACTGAGCATCAAGCAGACCATCACTCACTTCCTCTTCCCTTACCCCCACACCATGATGGGGAGGAGAATCAAAAAAAGGTAAAACCCATGGGCTAAGAACAGTTTAATAATCAAAATAAATTTAAGTGTAATAGTAATTAATAATAATAATGACAAGTGAGATAACAGAAAGAGAGAGAAGAAAACCCAAGAGAAACAAGTGATGCACAGTACCATTCCTCTCCATCCACTGATTGATGCCCAGCTCATCTCCCAGCAGTGATTGGCCCCTCCCAGCCAACTCCCCCCAGTTTAAATACTGCACATGACATTCTATGGTCTGGAATATCCCTTTGGCCGGTTCAGGTTACTTGTCCTGGCTGTGCTCCCTCCCAGGTCCTGGTGCAGCTCCTCACTGGCAGAGCACAGGAACCTGAAAAGTCCTTGGTTCACGGTAAGAACTACTGAGCAACAACTGAGCCATCAGTGTGTTATCAACATCAGTCTCATATTGAATTCAAAGCACAGCGCTGTACCACCTACTAGGATAAGAATTAACTCTATTCCAGTGGAAACCAGGACGTTGCCAGAAGTAATCCTGGCCACACCACTTGAATATACACACCTTGGTTCTTA
The DNA here is from genome assembly GCA_013390045.1 of Picathartes gymnocephalus. Taxonomy (NCBI): domain Eukaryota; kingdom Metazoa; phylum Chordata; class Aves; order Passeriformes; family Picathartidae; genus Picathartes; species Picathartes gymnocephalus. Next base: position 26,436 of record WEKY01053695.1, read on the forward strand.
CAGAATGAGTGAAATATAAGTGAGTGAGCTAAGTGAGATGAGCTTTAAAATAAAAATCACCATTTCTTTTTGTATGGTCTCACACAGACTTTTCTTACATTATATGCCACATTAATTGGTCCTCCACTGAAATTTGCCACTTTAGACACAACAGGATATAATAAAAAACTAGCACATATCTCCAGCCATGGAGATAAGAAAGGAGAACAGATTTACTTGTGCTATACATGAAGGAGAGACACAATTAAAAGGAAAAAAAAAGAAAAAGTTTCAAGTCATGGACCAAAATACAGCAGTAATGGCTACACCGTTCTCTGCTGGCCAGGAGTATGTCTGGCAATTCTAGTGAACAGTAATAGATTGGAAATCCCAGGAAATTATTGCATGATACCACCCACAGTGCCTTCACAGATCTGCTTGAAGAAGAAATATAAATATCTTGAGCCATTTCAGATTTACTTCTCTTTTAAATACACAAAAAACCTTTGAGAGCAAGAAGGGAAAGCTGCATTTACCAGAGGCCAGAGTCTGCCTGGTATGTATGACCAAATTCATTCTCTCATTTAATTTACCACTGAATTTCATTGCTAGTGTGCTGGTCAGCTTCCCCCAGCTGTTCCCTCCGTTGGATCAAATGGGAATACAATAGGGTACAAAGGGGTATCAGAGCTCTAAACTGAATTTCAGAGGGAAAGTAAAGCTGCAATCAGCACACCAATGCAATACAGTACCAGAAATCCTGGCCTGAAATGAGAATGAAAAATGCCATAGAAATTAGCACTTTTACAAGAGCTTTTTAGCTTCATGTGAGAATACAGAATGGCTAAAAGCTCTGTTCTTTTAAACCCTACCTGCCAGTGCCATATTATCTGCCATTAGAAAAATCTGCGCTACTTTCTCCTAGGAGACTATGTCAGAGAACATGCTGAGTTGAAAGGGACACACAAGGATCATGGAGTCCAACTCTTGGCATATTTAGCTATTTAGCTAATTTAGTTAATTATTTAGCATAATTATGCTAATAAAATTATGATATACAGTCAAAGCTTAGCAATAAAATTGAAAGCTGTTTTACAGAAGAATCTGCAAAATGCAAAGCACCATCTCAGCATTTCTCATAGGAGCTTGATTTCCACCACTATTTTACATTTAGAGTCACAAGAAATTAGACTACAGACATTGTGTTGCTGCATTATTTGCAGAGGAATTAAGTCGTTTCTAGTAGCATTTCTCAGTTGCTCTCCCACACTAAAATTATTCACAAGACTAAGGTTACAAATAAAGTAAAATGAAGTTTTAGGTGAGAATAGACAGGGTTATGGAGCCTGTTCTAGAACCAGTGCCAAAGTGCACTTTAAATTGGAAGTGGCATGCCCTCTTTAAATGTTTTTGTACTACTGGAAAGAAAAAGCCACAATCCCACTTATATCTAGGCCAGAACCCCTCAGCAACCTGACAGCAGGCAAATCCTCTCTTTGTGGTCAATCCTTTGGGTTTTTTTTTTCCCTTTGACCCAACTCAGAAGTGATTCGAAAGCACATTATGTCATGCTCTAAGCTGCTGTTCCAACAAACTGTTTGGCTGCCAGTCTGTGACAGTCTGAGTCCCTTCCAAATGCAACAAAGCAGAGAGTATCATCTGCTTCATCATGCCCGCAGCATACTAATGTTCAGTAATAAAATAAACATACAAACCCCTCATATTATTACTTATTGCTTCCCCACAGAACTCATGAAAAAACACTCAAGGGTGATAGTGTGTGACAATAGGTGATTCAAATCTATACAGAGGTCTCAGCCAACCATGTCTTACCAAACATGCAGGTGTCTCATTGGTCAATAAGGCTGAGTGGCACTGGAAACCAGCCTATGACCCATGTTGAACTGGGAGATTTGAATTCTCTATGAAGGGAGCTGAGAACAATAAACCAGAAGGCTGTTTCTGCATGAACCCGGGGTGTGTGTATGTGTATGTGTAAATGCTGTCTCCTACTGAATCCACAGTGAGTAACCAACAGTGCAACGTAACACCCACTAAACCCACAAAGACAACACTGACTGCAAATAGAAGGCAACATTTTTCTCTCACACATTGACTTGAAGGGGGTTGACAGAGCTCAAAAAGTTTTTCTGTTATTTCTAAGAACAAAAAACATATAGCATGGCTCAAATCATGATATTTTTGTCAAAGGTAATGTGAACAAGAATTTTAAGTATTAAGTGGAGCTGGGAAGTGAAGAAGAATTTCATTTGGAAAAAAATAGAGTGTGCTTTACCACAACATCTCTTCGGTTAAATCCACCTGACAGCTTCAGACTCTTGTACATGACTTATACAGTTCTTTATAGAACAACCCTTTATCAGTGCACATTATTATAATAATGTTTGTACAGAGGTCTACATAATCTTGCCAACTAGTCCTAGAGGGATGCCCATGAATGTGTCTGGAAAATCTTGGGAAAAAAGTCAGCAAGTGTGGAGGGTAAGAGAAAAGAAAGTAAATTACCATTTTCAGGATTGCTGGATTTTCAGTACAAGAAATTAGCAAAAATAATGTGATATGTTCACTTTTCAACCTGGTACAAGTTCTCACCTTGTTTAGTTGGATTAATGTTGGTGTGAAATAAGACCCACTACTTCCCCTTTAAAATATGGATAGCTAAAGTTTTAGCCATCATTTGAAGAAAGATGTTTTTGGGGGTTAGGTTTTCTTTCCTTTTGTTTCCTTTTTACGTATAGAATTTTTTCCCATTAAGTTGCTAAGGAGCACTAACTACTGGGTACTTAAAAAGAACAAAAGAAGTGGCCAAGCCTCAGGGAGAAGGGTATCTCTGTTTTACTGTTCTCTTGTCTGGGAGTTTCTCTCAGAGAGGGGGGAGATATCTCGAGAATTGGGGCTGGTAAAAGGCAGGGCTGGAGCAGCTGCAGGCTCTCTCACTCTGCACTTCCGAGGAGAACACGGAGAGGTGCTGCTCTGCTGCTTTGGGACGAGGAGTTCATTGCTGCTGCTGGACCCCTCGCTTGGAGCTGCCTCTTCTGCCGTGGGGTGAGCCTCTGCTTGTGAGAGCAGCCACTGAACTGGGACCTTATTAACACCTACCTCACTAAAGGGGGGACCTATTGCCATATGCTGGGGTGCCCGGGATCCTGAGCTCGCCTCTCCCTGCCCTGCCTAGAGCCACGCTGCCCCTGCCCCACCCCCGCCGCTCCTTTGGCACTGCTCTGGGTTTCACTGCGCTGTAGCCCCACAGCCCCTGCCTACCAAGACATCCTGCTGTCCCAGCTTGCTGCTTCCGAGAGTCCTGCCGGGGCACCGGGACCGACTGCCCCAGGGGGTTTGTGAAGCAAAGCCTCTCTCTCTTCCATCCCTCCCCATCCCGGCCCAGCCGCCATTGCCACGCGCTGCTGGAGCTCGCGCCACAGCGCCCCCTGCAGCCGCGGGGGAATCATCGCACCTGCCCTGCCCACCCAGCGCCACCAGCGCCCCCTGCCGGCTGTGACCATCACTGCACCCAAGGGGAAAGTGCCTGCAGGCCCAGAGGGCTGGGACCGGGTTCCTGGTTCTGTTTGTTGTTAATGTCATAGGAGTTGTTGTTTGTTTGCTTTATTATAAATACTAGTAAAGAACTGTTATTCCTATTCCCACATCTTTGCCTGAGAGCCCATTAATTTCAAAATTACAAATAATTCGGAGGAAAAGGGTTTACATTTTCCATTCCAAGGGAGGCTCCTGCCTTCCTTAACAGACACCTGTCCTTCAAACCAGGACAGATGTCTTGCTTTTTTAGACCTGTGAACTTATTCCAGGATGAAGTACACAGGTCCTGCTTTATCATTTTCGTGCTGGATGTCAGGAAAAATATCAGAACAAGCTGGCCATAGGAGGGGTTGTATAGCCAGATTGCTAGAGATATTTCATATCTCCAGCCTTGAAAGTTTTCAAGGCTCAGCTAGGCAAAACTACAGCAGACCAAGGTGGTAAATATACTGGACCATCCAGAGATCCAGTATATTTATGACCTTTTGAAAATAGAACATTACAAGCACCAGTTTAAATAGGAATAAAATTATGGTACAGGCATGAGAAGAGAAAATCCAAGTGACAAACCAGGTAATTTCACAGAACTGTCATGGTGGTACCACAAGCATATAGGAACATCTGTAGGGTTTAGTTTGACAAACAATTCCTGATAAGACTAAGAACTGGTAATGTCAGCTATTTTTAGCCACATCTGTACAGACAGGAACTCTTTTGGAACTGAATTTGGTAATTTAATCCCTCTGTTACCATATGATTTGACACAGGACTGGTTGTAAGCAACTGGACCATTTTAAAGCTAAGGATTTTAAGGAAATTATAGGAACTTAAAACTTCTTGAAGAACTGCTTAGTTTTTGATGGTGTTTTTTTCAACTCTACTTTTTCAGAGGAGTATTTTTTAAAATCCCATGAATACTGGAACTTTAAGAGTGGTTAGCGCATCCTTCAAGTGGAATACTCAGTTTGGTGTTCCTTGATACTCATCAACTCATTCCTGTCAAACCAGAGGATGATCCTCCTGGACTAATATTCTGCCTCCTCGGAACTGGTCATTTAAATTTTAAATTTACCTTTATATTGCGCACATACAGCTAAGAGAATGTGTGAACCTAGTTTACGGGCATTTTATGTTTATCTAAAACAGGAGATTGATATGTTACTGATAGTGGTGGAAGTTGAATCCTGTACTTATCCATTAAAGGGTTTTTCTTTCAAGTCCCCACTGCAATTGGTATCATGCTGTTTGGTCATTCTTATGTAGGTCACATTATGACTGTGGCCTGTTATCCATCCCTTCAGATAGGTTTTAGTTGCCCAAACAAATGGAAAATCAAAAGGATCAATGGTGCCCTCTAACCAAAATGTGCTCAGTATGGCAGATGCACAACTACAAACTTTATTAACAGTCTGATATTATCTGTCCTTTATACTATTCATATGGAGCCGATAAACCATCTTAGGTGAAGAAAGTCACTTCTTGGAAGGTGACCAGCAGATGACAAGCTCCGTTTTAGTTTTTCATTCCTAATCCCCACGCTTGGACACAAGCAGAAAAAAGAGAAAGCACAGCCAAAGAGGCATAACAAACAAATAATTCTTAACAGCCATTTCCAGAACACTTACTACTCATGTAAAAACACAAGAATAACCCTGAGATTGCTTTATAACAGACCATGAACTTGGGGCCAGTATGCTTCTAGAACAGAGGAGCCATGGCAAGGTAACTAACTGGATGCTGTTCAGAATCTCCTTTTAAGGCAGTATATTTCAAAGAAGGCTAATTTATTGGTGAAAGTTCTTTATGGCAAGGCAACAATTCAATGAAAAATTGAGAAAGTCACTAAACCATTTTAAATCAAAATATCCCACCTTAAAAAGGCTGGTTGTATGTGTATTTCTCAGCTTTATAATAGCCCTAGTCTTGGTACTTCAAAGTTCCAAGTAGCGTGCATGTCACTACACTGAGGGATTATAACAAGCCAGGGGATTTACAGCCCAGACTAACAGCAGTTGGATTTCTTTGGGAGTTTAAAGCCCTGTGAGCTGTTCTGGTCCTGACTGCTGGTAGAAGAAGAAAGCATGTCAGATGTAACTAAGCAGCCACATAGCTTAGAATACAGCCAACAGCTGGACTAATGAGGTCAGGGAAGGATTGATTCAGGTCATGAATGGTAAACAAGGTTTACCATTGAAGACAATGGGATGTAATTACCAAGTAGAGAAAAATAGAAGCCCAAAGGAGTATTTTGGTAACTTGTGAATAAACTTATGACATTTTCTCTGCCCTCTTCTTTCCTCTCCTCCAGACACAGGTGTTAATGTGTTACTTTCCTCCTTTTTGTTGTTTTATTTGTTTAGAGCACAGAGCATTGGGATTTTTGTAGGAAAAACGCTTGCTTGCTTGCTTTGTGCAGTTCCTACAACATGTTTTGACACGGGCTAATCAATACCAAGGAGATGTTTGAGTGAACTGAGAAGGAGAAGTCTTCTACAACCTACTAGCATAGATAAGGGCAATGAGATGTATGATCCAGTTGTCCAGTGACTGCATGGTTAAATGTCTAATGCTTTTAATGCAAGAAGCAAACAGCCAGCCTTGTTCTAAAGAGCAAAAGCCTCCCTTTTCTGCAAAGACACTGTTCTTACAGCAGCAAGTTATCACACCGAAGGACATGTTTCCCCTAATTAAAGTCAATAAAATGAATGCAAGCAAGGCAGTTTTTCATGTCCACCTCTCCAATGAGTCATTCACGGGTTTAGCTGTTCATTAATTAAATCAAACATCCTGATGATTACATGAGCTTCATAAGATTTTTTTTTCTCTTAGCATTAATTTTCTGAGCTGGTTCTAATCAGATAAGTAATGAGGGTACAGTCTTTAACCTCGTTGTCAAGAAAAGCAAAGATAGGCAGGCCATAACCATGGGACAAGGTTATACTCTGTGATATCAAGCACCCTAGCAACAGGGATCTACAAACAGCAGCTGGAAAACACATTCTCCTTGCTATTTCACTGAATTATTGTGGGGTTTTATACTGCGAGTACTGCAGTCATTTAGAAAGATTTTTCTCCTCCCCTCCCCCATGTAAACAAGTCTCATTACAAAGCTCAAAAGACAAATATTTCAAATATAGATGAACAATTTGCACTTGGACAGCTGCCCTGTAACGATGCAACAGAACACAAGGCCTTATCTCTCTTGGATAGGGAGTGATGTCAACAGTAGCTATGTTAACAAAGAGGTCAATAATGACCAGTAAACATAACCCAAACAATTGAGTAAGTGAAGAGTAAGCCACCAGGGGCTAGTGCAGAAGAGAGGCTAGTGCTTTTACAAGGCCTTCTAAAAAATTCCTCATTTATTTTTATCAGGAACACACAAAGCAGGGGCAGACAGCTGGACTCTTTTTAGTAATTATTATAGAGAAATTTTCATTATCTTTGCATACATTCCACAGCAATCCACTTCCAGTCACTGCTCAGTAGAAAACCCCAACCATTCAGTCAAAAAGACTGTCAAACTGGTCTCTTGGAAGAATAATATCCCCAGCAGCATTTTGTGAGAGACAGTATGTGCATACACAAGAGAGAATTAGCATTTCTACTGAACCAGTAAAGGGCAGCTATGTAGAAACATACTGAGAGCTAAGTAGGTCACAATACAATGCACCAATAAACCGTTCATTAAAAAATCCAACCAAACTGCAAGCAATTATTTGTTTTCAGGTCTCCCTTGTAAAATTTGTGAAATAATGTGTTGGCTCACAAATTTTACTTGCTCTTAAATAAATAATAATTCTGCCTTCTATGCACATTGACACTGCATATGTTCCCAGAGGGTACAGGGCAAAGGCTACTTTTAAGAACAATGCTAAGAAAAATGTCAAAGCTCCTCATTACTGCTCTACATTACAGACTGCATCTGCAGGCTATGAGAAATATTCATAACAAACAACTTGACAGGTCTCTATTTAAACAAGTATCAATAAATATCACAACTGAAGATAACATATCTTCATTCTCAGATTTAACTCTGTCTTCTTTAAGGGCTTTGTCAACTAGATTGTGCAGTACTGCCCTTGCCAGGTGCCTTTCCCTATAGAGAAGAAACAACCTCTAACAGTTGCCACACAAAGATGTTTTGACATCCATATGATACATGCTGAACTGCTGAACACACCTTAATTCAGCTGTTTGTTGGGTGGCTGTAGTTTAAACTCCTTTCGGAAAGATAAAATCTACACTTTGGTGCCTCCATGTTTTTTTTACGAGCCATTCTGGTTTTATCTAGTTTTCAGGCAATATTTCTGAAGCATAAGTAAGTATACTATGACAAGAATCCTGAGAACCAGCAAAAATCAAAAAATAGCCTTTAAAACCAGCATCTACTTAGTCTCAGTATTTTTCACCAAAACTCTTTAAAGGTGCTCATTTATTTCCTGTTTTGTAGAAAACATGATTGCTATCAGTTGAACAACAAGGAGATGATTCCAGTGTGTTTACTTGAGGTACTGCCAGAAATCCACACCTTGCACTAACAGATCTGACTCACACAGTCCTTGGGAGAAAAAAAATCAAACAAAAAATGAATGCATGAAAAAAAAAATCAAATAAAATTTCCTTCTAGATGTTGTAAACAAAGACATTAGTATTTCTACAGAAGTAATTAAAGGGAAAAGATATTAGAAAACAAAGGAAGTTAAACAGGTTTGTTCTTTTGTTGTTGTTGTCGTTAATTTTTTTAAAACGTTCTTTCCAGTGTAAACTTTGTCCTTAATCTTAACAGATCCTGCATGAAGTGCTACAGTTAACCAATTATCACAGGTGTTTACAACAAATACTTGCACTCTTAAACAAACATTGACAGCAATTTTCAGTTCAGTGAATAGTCCAGCCGCTTAGATCTTGGCAGAAAGCCCTGTCAAAGCACATACAAAGGCTACAAAAAGCAGGGTAACACAGAAACTACAGTTTTTGCTTACACTCTTACGGCTGTTACATGACACTGGTCATGTAGTAATGGTGTAAATATATAAATAGACATCCAAATGGTGAAAAAATTAATTAAACTCCAGACCCTTATCCAATCAAAGAGGCTTGAACTGAGAATACTCAAAGCAGTGTGCAACCTGCTGACAAATTCTGTGCATTTCAGCAGCATAAAATGTGCAAGTGACTTCTGCACTGTTTGTTCCTCAAAATAGCATTTAGCTGTGGTTAATCAGGCCTTGTAGCCCCTTGAAGATCTTATCAGCTTTAGGAAGGCAGTAGAACATCAAGGAATTAAATGTAAAGGAAAGACCCTGCAAAGTAACCTGTTACTACCTTATTCTAATTTTGGAACCACCAGATCTTTCTCACTGAAATATCCACTTGCTCCGCCCCATTCCACTCAGCCAGCAGTTCTTGCCCATGTACATGGCAAAAGTGACTGATGACAGGTAAAGTGTTGCAGAACTCACTAAAACTTTTAATGCTACAAGATAATTTCAGTCAACCATTGGACGGTCAAAGGAGGACAATTTTTAAGGAAACTTTCCTGTCTGACCATCCAGGAGCCACTCTGGCATCACCTAAGCTGGGACCAAAGCCCCTTTGCAGCTCTACCCCCCATACTCACAGTCAGACCAGGTTTCCTTAGGGGCTCAACCACAGGTTTCCCTTAGCAGAGTTTCTGATGTCCAGATCCTTAAAATAATTAAATCTTGGAGCAATAAAAATAATTAAATCTTGGAGCAATAACAAAATAACAGTTCCAGCTGGGTCCCTCCAAGGAGGTACCCTGAACAAAGGAATCCCTGGGCTTTTATACCCTCACAGTCTAAGCATGGGAAAGTCTGGAGCCATCAGCTCCTGGAGTGTCTCTGAGTGTCCAGTCACCTGGCCAGGCAACAGGTCCCTGGGCAGGTCATGGCCTCTTGCCGGGGCCTTGGGCTCCCACACCCAGAGCCCAACCTGTGCTCCAGCTGCAGCTGCACTCGGAGCTGTACTCCATACATGAGCACTACATGAACTCCTCAACACACTGACCACTAACAACTCCCGATATTTTAGGCATATTTAACACAGCTAACTCTGCTATCCATTTGGTGGTAGCCTGGCTGCAGACAACAGCCTTTAATGTGAAAGACAGATGTACAAATCCATTCCTTCATTCCCACAGCAGTTACTTCCCAAGTGAAAGACACTGGAACAGATCACACATGGGTCCCTACTAAGAACAAGCAAACAAAAATGTCTACTTCTGGTCCCACCAATTTTTCTTCATGGAAAGGGCGTCTCACTTCTTATTAAGGCAACAGAGCTTATGTGGCTACATGATCACCCTCTCTGTTTTACATGAGGTTTTAATGAGACTCAGGAGAGGCTGAAATGGCTCTTCTGGTACTTAAACTCAAGCAGAAAAACCCAGTATGTATCCTCATGACACAGAAAATTTATCTCCTTGGTTCCGTCACCATACATATGTGGAGTATAAAAAGTATCAGGAAAAAGACAGATGAACTACAGGACACTCTAAAAGGTGCCTGATGCCTCCATAAGAATTTTGTAATTGCAAGTTTTCAGTACTTTGACAAACACTCTTCTAAAGTAGTTTGCACTTACTCTGATTAACTCTTAATTTATATTCAAGACTGTGATCTAAAAATCAGCAAAGCATATGGTTCTTTTTTGTCAGCAGAACAGGACGTAGCAGCCAGAATCAGGGCTCAGGGAGGTGGACCAGTTGCTCCCTGGCCAGCCTTCCTACTATTCAAATTGTTAATTAGTGAAGTGCACTAACTTAAAAGTGCATTTGTACTGCTCAAAGCTCTTACTTATTAGGAATATCAATCATCAAAGTACACTTTCATTTCAGTGTGGGCTAAAATACTCTCTGTTTAGATGAGTGTGCACAAACACACCCACAGTGTATCTCAACACCCTCCAGCCAAAATTGGAGACAGCCAAGACAATTCTTATCTTTTACAGCAAGCCAGGTTACAAGAAACAAGTTTGGCCACTTCTTTACACAGACATTTGTAATCTCCAGGGGGAACAATGCCCTACTCCCCACAAGCCACATGGAATTTATAGGTGAACAAAACAACACTGAACCAGATTGCAGACTATAAAAAGAAACTTTTCCTCTTAGAATTCTCTTTGCACTACAGAAAAATACCTATGCAAACACTTGCTGCATCTTCGAGGTTAAAATAACATGGTCTGGATTGAAAGGGCATTTACAAAACTTTATGTGTGGGGTCTCCAGAATGTAAACTATTTCCCACATAAGGATTTTAATCTTAGATCAAAGATCTGGAAAGAAGAAAGTTCACTTGTTGCTTTGTAGGAAGAATATGCAGAACCTGTTATAGTTGCACAGATTTAAAATATGTATTTTAAAATACTAACATGAAAGCAGAGAGCTCAGGTTCTCATGTTCCAGTGTTTTGATGCCCCTTATATGGAAACCTTCTTTGTGCTTGTTTACTTCTGATTTTAAAGTAATTGTTCAATTCTATATGTCTTGGACTAGGCAAGGTAGGAAAAAATCGATGTAAAACATACAATTTCTCTTTCTGAAATATTCCTTCGATTTAACAAAAGAAATTTCAAATGCTTGCCAGTAACCAGGAACAGAATAAAGAACTAACAAACAAAAATGGATCTTCTGAGACAAGAAAGATTTTGGTTTTTTGGAATATCTTTGTCATGAAACAGTCACTACAGATGTAAGAAGAGTGTTTTGGAAAATATGGCTATAATTAAATTGCTTGCCAGAGCCCATCAACACCTTTCATTTTCTGTGGTATAAAGGGATTTCTTTAGGTTGAGAGGCCTGCTGAAATCTCTTGCATGGGCTAAAAAAGTGTTATCAGGGTATGCTGAACTCAAGGATTGTCTAAATCTTTTTTGTAACACCACCAAATACTCCTGTTATTTTCCCTGCAGTGCTGCTACTGTTTTTTCTCATAAGAATAACATGAAACTTAACCTAAATTTTGAACACGCTTTCTGAATTTTGTTCCTATTCTCTTTTGCCAGGGTGCAAGGATGCTTTCACATTTTAACCTCTTCCTCCTGCATTGCACCCACAAGGCCAGTGTTCAGCATCAAGGCAGCCAAGAACAATATTTATGCCTGGGTCAAACCATCTTGGTACTGTAGGTACAGGGGCAAAGAAGCCCTAGCAGATTCATGTCACTTAATTTTGTGACTGAAAAGCTTAGCTTCAAGTTCTCTGAAGATGGATTTAACGCCTTTCTAACACTTCTGTTTATACCCAAGTTATTTTCCATGTTTCTCTTACCCTTTACACAGGGATTTAATTGAAGATATGAGTATAGTTTGACAGTTTCAAACCTGATTTTTTAACACAGAAAATGACTAGACATTATGTCTGCAGGTTTCCTTTGAAGCTATAGACTTCTAGGAATTACTTCTCAGACAACACTTAACCTTTTGAAAAGCAAATCTGTTCTTTTAACCAAAATATGGGTATGTCTCTCATAAAAATAAAATAATTCTCAGTTTATCAGAGAACCAGCAGCATAAAAACTGCCTATCCATGATGTCAATTCTATTACTGCATCCTTATTAAATTGCCTCCAAACTGGCTCGAGACTTGTCAGTGACCCAGGCAAGATTGAAGGCAGCTGTTCTAAGGATTAGCAGAATGAGTCTGATAAGAGAATAAAGAGAATAAGTTGCTCCCACAAACAGCAAAAGGAGATGGCTTAATATGAGGCAAACATGTGGCCAAGACCTGGACGGCTTGGCTTAATTTCCCTGCTGCTGTTTGGGGGACAAAGACACTAAGATTGGTGGCAACAACTTGCTTTCCCCTTACCCCTTCCTTGCCATGTTGTAATCCTGTGCCACTCATCTCAGCTGTTCTCTCAGTAGCAGGCAAAAGGACATATCCCCAAAGACCAGAAGAGAGAAGGAATGGAAATAAGGTCAGTAATGTTCATTACAAGAAGATATTCAGAGATATACACTGCATTTTTCTTTAAGATTAAACTGTTGAAGAAGAGTGCAATTGTCTCATGGCTTTTTAACATATGTCAAAACGAGTTGTCCACTAAATCTGTTGTAAAATTGGAAGTTTCAATGGAAGATCTGGACACTTCCCTCCAGAATACACTTACCTGGTCTCTTTCCCCTAGACAAGAGGCAGCAGCATTCTAGGACGAGAACTAGGAAAGGTTGCTAGTTTGCTAAGACATGTATGCCGAATGATAACAATCCAGGACATCACATCCAGTCTGTAGGAGGCTTTTGTTCTGATTTTTGGATTGCTTCCATGGCAGGAAGTTGCTTCAGTTGTTGCATTAGAGTTTTCTCAGAATCACTATGGCAACCGAAAAAAAAATCTTAAAGCAATTAAGATTTCTGGTCTTATTAAAAATATTCATTGCATTATTGTTTTGTGCAGTGATTACAAAGTTATAATGAGATCACGCACATGTTTCCAACTAGTTTAATTTCAAAATGCTTTATCAGTTTAAGGAAAGAAAATACAGACTGGTTATTTCTCCGTGTAAGTTTTTCATGTAGCAAGAAGTTGAGAGAAAAAAAAAAAGCTAAGCATCATAACTTTTGTCAAGTGTTGAAAGTAGCTTTTCTTCCTCAAGTCTACTGTAAACTGTATTTACAAAAAGAGACTGCTGGAGTCTGGAAATTATAAAAATTACAACTTACAAAAAATTCTACAATCCCTTTCAGGAAAAGCAGTATTTTACCCATCTCTGCCCTCTAGTTTTTAACAAAGTTAAACCTTTGGAAAACTGAAAATTGGAACGGATGTGAGGCAGTGTATATTTACTTTTAAGAGAGACATTTCATTTATTCTGTTTAATGGAAAAGAGAGTACCAGATCAATTCATAGAATTTAAACTCTGATTTAAATTTACATTTCTACTTAAATATCAACATCAAACCTTAATGTTATCTAACTGAAATGTAAATATTTTTTGTTTACATCAAATAACATAGTAAGATCAAATTACAGGTAATCAAAGATCTTGTTTTTTCCACTTTCCATAAAAAATAAAAACTAACAAAATAAAATAAAAATTAAAATAAAAACCCCCTAAACCTCATTCCTTTTCAGATTGAATTTTCAAAATCTCTCCCCCTTCTAATTAATGAAGATTAATGAAACACTAATAAGTTAAAAAAGAATCCTTTGTTAATATATTGCCAGCTATATACCTATTTTATTAATAAATTCTATTTTAAAACACATATTTATATACTGTTTTAGCCACATATTTATATGGAATTCCTAGCTTACATTTCGACTTTTCCTACCAAGTTTGAGTGTTGAGTTTTAGTGTTTTGCCATACTGCAGCTGAGGATTTTCCTGAAAATTTGTCTTTACCAGCCCCAGATTTAGGTAGCAGTTCAGCAAGGAAGACTTAAAGAGCCTCCGATGCTCCTGTACCTCAAAATCAACAAAATTAGAACGTACTGGTGATGTTCATCAGCACTCAAGAGCTCTAAAACTCTGATTTCTAGAAGGAAGTGCAAAATGACAGGGGATTTTTTAAATTATTGTTTAATGACAAAAAAAAATCTTGAACTGATGACATTAAATCCTCACAACACAGTGAAAGTCATAACAATTAGGTTAAAATACTCATTGAATCATCATTTAATCATTCAATATTAACAAGTTAAACTTGGAAAACAAATTCTTGCATTTAAAAAAGTCATGCCTTTACGGTTTCATGGTTTGTTTTCTTCATGTCCTCAACTGAACATTTTACTACAAAACATTCTTTTTAGTTCTGATTTGGTTTAGAAATGTAAAAAAACTTCTTGTTTTTTGCTGAGTTTTCATACAGATGTGTGGGACATGTATAAATCTCGTGTTAAATAACTTAATTTATATCTTTCTCTTACTCTCTTGCCACAACCCACACCCCACTACCACCCCACTTCCTTAAAAAATTAAGCATTGTCTAAACTGAAACTTCTTTCTTCATGTTCATAGATCAGGAATTGAACAAATTTAATTAATTTGATTCTGTTTGCTATAAAATGGGAATTGATATCAACTTACGTAATCTGATGGTCAGCCAGTGAATATGTCCATTTGGGGAAAATATTAGCAGTGCTTAGTTAGTTTCAAACATCCCATATCCCATATCTAAAATACATTTGTTGCATATTTTCAAATAGAATATTTTTCCCAATTTGGAGTATACAAGACCATAAAAATTCAGAGCTCATTAAGACATCTTAGAAGTTAATAAATTAGGATAAAAATTTAAAATAAACTACCAAGGAGAGTAAATTGCTCAGAATATGGCAAAAGACATCTGGTAGTAAAGCAGCAAAATGCAGAGGAAAGGTGACCAATATACGACAGTCTGCAGCTACAGCTTTCAAGATACATGTCTGCAGGTTGAAGCATTTTACTTCACTTGAATCTTAATGAAAATTATATTCTCTGTCTTCAAGCCCTGGTATTTTACTCAGTGACCGACTATTCTTCCTTGCTGTTTAGTTACTCTGATCTTCAACCACTGTAACTGTCCCAAACCCTCTGGCAACTGAAGAGGATCAGAGGAGATGACCAAAAGAATAATTATCTCAGGGAGTATATAAATCGTGATCACCAATTATTGTAAAAAAGAAGATTATCTCAGTACAAAGGGCACTGATCTTTGTGGGGACAGGTGAGTGTAGCAGTGGTTCATCAGGTTATATGCGTTGAGGTGACTAGTGGAGAAAAAAGCCTTCTGTGGCAGCCAGACAAGCACTGGGGAAATGGGTACATGGTTCAGCCCAACGAGGAGTATAAAACCTGAGCAACTGATAAAACATGTTTTAATTTGTGCCCATTTTCTGTTGTCCTGTCAGTAGGGTGAGAAGAATGAGGCTCCCTCTTCTTAACTCCCTCCTGTCAGATATTTGCACATATTGATGAGCTTCTCCAGACCAAAGAGTCCCATCTCTCCCAGTCTCTTCTTATATGAGAGGTGCTCCAATCCCCGCACCATCCTTGTCGGCCTGTGCTAGAATTGCTCCTGGAAGTCCATATTGCACTTGTACTAGGGGACACCAGAACTGGACAAGGTATTCCAGATGTGTCTCACCGATACTGACAAGGATGTTTTATGCAGCCCAGAACATGACATGAGGCTGCCTTAGATATGAGGGTGTACTGCTGGCTTGTGGGCAACTTGTAGGCCACTAAGGATGCCATTGTCCCTCTCTGCAGAGCTGCCTTCCAGCCAGTGGGCTTCCAGCACGTCCTGGTGCATGGGGTCATTCCTCCCCGGGCGGCACCACTTTGTATTTCCCCTTGTTGAACCTCATGAGGTTCCTCTCTGCCCAGTTCTCCTGCCTGCCAAGTTCCCTGTGAATTGCAGCACATCCGTCTGGTACATAACCCACTACTCAGAGTTTTGTATCATCTGCAACACTGCTGAGCTTCTGACCCTGCCCCATCATCCAGACCTTTAATGGAGATATTAAGCAGGACTGCACCCAGTATTGATCCCTGGGGTACACCACCAGCAACATGCATCCAGATGGACTTTGTGCCACTGACCATAACCCTGTGCTTGGGCCCAGCCCTTCAGGACCCTGCTGTCCACTTCCTGTGTCCCTACCTCATCAGTTTGTCTACAAGGACATCATGTGATATTATTTGAAAGAGAGGGTGAGCAGAGCTATCCTGAATTACTGCAAAAAATTAGCAATTTTAATTGAAAGTCAAAAATTTACTTGTAGTGCAGGCTTGTTCTTAGCTTAATAAAGCTCAGAGCTGAAGAACTTTTGTTTCATCTTGTAAGAAATTTTCAATATAATGCAGCAATTCTGCATATAAATATTACCTGAGTGAATTACCTGAGGACTTGGAGAGAAACTGGTAAAGCAAGCAATGACATTTCTGAAGTTTTTGTACAGTGACACTTGATCTTTTATTTGGTACCGGCTCAATCTTTGAACATTAGAAATTTTCAAGAAACTTCACATTTCAGCCTGATTTCAAACAGGACCCCCAATGGCACATTGGCTTCCCTTATCTTTCTGCTTAAGGCTACAAGATTGCATTTCTAGGTGGAAAATATTTTTACACAGAAAGCACTTCAGTATTATTTTTTGAGTGAGGAGTGGTCCCAGTATAGTAATAAATACACTATTTGCACAGGCAATTCATTTGGGGCATGTTGCAGCCCAAGAGTGAGTAAATGCCTTTGAAGCACACAACAGCCTTTCTTGATTTTTTAATGTTGATTTTAGGGGCTCTGGTCTGCACGTAGAAGACTGAACTTTTATCTGTTTGCTTTACTGCAACCACCATGGCCGGCATTGTAGAGGTCATACTCTTAAGAGACACTGATAAAATTTGTAGGGCCAGAAAACATTAAATATGGCAACAAGAGAAAAAAAAATCTGTTATATTTACGAGAACACTGATAGAGTTCCTAAATTGGAGATGAAAGCATAAACTGAAATCTAGTTCAGAACCTGCCCTAGCCTTGTTAATTTTTAGATATTCAGAGTACCAGCAGTATCAGCCAAGGCAGTAACATGAGACTGCTTGGCAATTTGCAAAGCCCAAAGTATTTGGCCCTCTAGAAATACCTGAAGTAAACAGACAATAATTAAGTACTTTGAGGTGTGAAAAGGTCCAATACTAGGAGGTTTGTGTTGTTGCTCTTCCCATCCTTTCCTCCATTATAAATGCATAGACCAGTCAACTTAATCAGTGCTAGTCTGACTGCAGAAGTGCCAACCTTCTTCTGGAGAGAAATGAAGAATAAAGCTTTCCTCCAAGAGTATTATTAATCAAAATGCTACCTTACTTAGAATTTTATTAAACTGCAAGCACATTGTTGTGCTGGTTTCATGTGAGAATTATCCTAGCAAATCTTTAACAGCAAACTACAACCCATCATATCATTCAGCAAAAAAGAGGTTTTGCAAATTATCCTTCAAAACCGGATATTGCAAATGATATAAATCTCTGGTTAACCATAATAATGTATTTTTTTGACAACTGCTGTTTTTGTAGGTTTTTTAGTTCACTAGATATTGCTTGATTGTGTAACAGTGCAAAACTATTTTAAGTTAGTGCAGGTGGTGTTTAGTTTTTAAGGGGAATTCACAGCTAATGCTCTACAAAATGCAACTCAAGTTTACCAAGATACTGATACCTCCCTCCTAGGCATAGGGGTAGAAAAAAAGGGATCTCCTGAGTTTTTGATTAGAAAACAGAATGTGTTTCTCTGATTAATCTGTTAGCCCTTAAAAAAAAGTATCCCTGTATTTTTCCATCAACTAAAAAAACATTAGTGAATACATCTCTACTCCTCTCTCATGAGACACCATCTTGTGCACTACATCCAGCTCTGGAGTCCACAACACAGGAAGGGCACAGAGTTGTTGGGGTGAATCCAGAGGAGGCCACCAAGATGATTATGGGGATGGAGCACCTTTCCTGTGCGGAAAGGCTGAGAGAGTTGGGATTGTCCAGCCTGGGGAAGGCTCCAGGGCCTACCTACTTGGGCCTTTCCAGTACCTAAAGGGAGCCTGCAAGAAAGATGGAGACTTTTTACAAGGCCAGGTAGTGAGAGGAAAGGGGGCATGGCTTCAAAGTGAAAGAGAGTGGGGTTAGATTCTTTACTATGGGGGTGGTGAGGCACTGGCACATGTTGCTCAGAGAAGCAGTGGATGCCCCATCCCTGGCAGTGTTCAAGGCCAGGCTGGATGGAGCTCTGAGCAATCTGGTCTAGTGGAAAGTATCTCTGCCCATGGCAGAGGGTTTGGAACTAGATTATTTCTAAGGTCTGTTCCAACCCAATCTTTTCTAAGCATTCCATGATTCTATGAAATTATAGACAAACCTAGTTTCTTAAAAAACAACAACAACAACAAACCCCAAACAAACAAACAACAAACAAACAAAACCAAACAAAACCCCCCCAACACACAAAACATAAAGAGCATCAAAAGAAGCACTTTTAAATGGAGAATTATTTGCAGTATTCTTTACCTGAGGTATACACATATATTACATATACTGACATAAGATGCACACACACACACATTACAGGGTTTCATTTAAGCAAGTCCATGAAGATCTGCTAACTCAGACTGCTAGAATATTATGTCTGCAGCTTTATGATTTAGTGCAAATATCAACGAGCCTTTCTGTGCTCATCACACCCACAGTGTTATAACTTCATAAATTTGTTTCATTCTTAAATCAAGTTACAAGGCTATCCTGAATCACAACAGGAATACTACTGCACAGCACCATGAGTCACTGCAAGACAATTTGTTCAGTAGTAAACTTCAAAAATGTTCTAGTCCCTGTGCACCATTTGCCACCACATGATTTTTTTCTGAAGCCTTTCATAGCGTTTCTGGCAGCAAAATAGCATGGTAAGAACAGAATGCTAGAGATAACCTCCTCTGTTATCTCAGTTGCTAAGCTATTGCTTCAGTCAGTTAACAATTCAAAGGCCACTATAAATATTTATATTTTATTAACATCAGCCAAGCTCTAAGACAAAGGAAGCACCTTAAAACAGAGGACCTAGAGATGCAAATAATTTGAAACAGAAGCTCCACATTACTGCTTAAGAAAGTGTGTGCCCACATAAACTGTTCATTAATTCATTGTCATTACCCAGAGGATTTTGACTTTGTTTTAAAAGCAGAAGTGAAATGTTAGTTCTCCAAAAGTTATTCAGTAATTTCATCCATCAGGAACAGTGTTCCAAGTTTTCTGTGTGTCTTATGTCAGAAGCAGCTTAACACCTATTGTGTGAGCTCAAAAGGACAGGTTTCACACTGTAGTTTAATGACCAGGAGAGAAGAGAAAAAACCCTCAGAACTCTGGCTCTGAGGCAGCAGTAAAAGAACAAGAAAATGGAAAAGAACAACAACCCAAAAACCGTCAAAAATATTACAAGATTCAGACTGATTGTTCTCAAAGCACAGAAGAACCTTTGTTAGAGCTTCATTTAGTACATAATGATATGGAAAAGTATTATTTGGAAGGTCTGCCACTACTTTCAAAAGGTAGAACTTCTTTGTGCCTGATAAACAGTGCAGTGTTTGCTGTCCAGAGATTTCAAAATGTAACTGTACGTACTCCCAATTCAGGGTGCGGATATTTAACTTGGGGCTATTTACCAGGATTAACCAAACTGACAAACAAACAAGTGACCTAGAAACCTGGAACTACCTTTCTCTACACTCTGTGGTGTCCACTCAGCTTAGCTAAATGTACATACACAGCCAAAGGCACTCACCCAAATGGTAGAGGTCCAAACATGTCCAAGGAAATATACAAATCCACATGATCTCAAACAAATTTGAGGAATTACCATTTCCCTTCCAAGTGTCAAAATGCAAATTCCAATAAAATCATTTCAGCTCTGCCTTTGCTCAGCATGGAAGAAAAGGGTGACTGCTCACTGTTATTTTACCAAAATACTTACTTTTTTTCTCTTCTCTCTCTCTCCTTCCTACATTTTTTTAATAACAGCATGAATTGCTTTCCACAGTTTTACACCTTGTTTGGTTTTTCAAACATCAACCCTTTAAATAATGGCCAACCTGCAGATTTTTGTTACTTTAGACAACTGCTGCTCTCCTTAGATGGAGGACAAGCAGCGAGAGAGAAGCACCATCTGGCTGTTCATAAGAAAAATGACTCAGACTAAATGTGAAGAGAAGACCAAGGGATATCCTGATCTGTTTTCCATATCAGAGGTTCCTAATACAGTGTTTTTTCCTCCTCTCTCTTGTAGATGTTTTCAAATTCTTCTGACTAGCTTCCTCATACGGTTCATAGTTTGGCAATAGATAGAACACAAAAGAGCATTGTATATACCTGCAGCAAATTTTGCCTCTACTTAAGTCAAATCATCTTCACTGTGATCACAATTTTGTCCACTATGTTCACCATGTTGTTACAGAAAAAAGATCAAACAAGGTACAGAACACGTAAGATACCATTTTCAGCTGTTTTGCTGTTCATACAAATCTTGCCTGTGGACACTTGACAGAATATTATATTTTTTCTGTATTAGATTAGCATCCTTCTGTTGAGTGGAAAAGACAAACATGGCTCTTCAAAAATATTTGCATAAGGGATATAACAGATATTTCAATCAGATTAATATTTTAAAAAAGAAATTTTTAGATCCAATATCACGCATACTATCAGCAGAGAATACAGAAAACTTCCCAGTTTTCCCTATAAAAATTAAATATATACATGAATTTACAAGCAGACAGCTTTAGCTTTGTTACATTACATCCACTCAACACTCAGCTAACCTAACCTTACAAGATCAAATGTCACATTTCTTCTGCAACCACACTAAAGGCCAGATTGAAAGGTATGTAAAAAAATTATACTTCAAGATTTGCATGGCTCGAGGAGTTCTATTATTATTACTACTATTATTTTAAAAATACTTCCATACGTGTTCGAGAAAATGAGACAGAAGAAATAGTATAGTATATATAGTATATCTTGTATAGTGCAAGAAAAATGCTGAGTAAGTGAAGGAGGTACATCCCAACATATGCCTAGTCAATATATGTCATGCCATTGTGATTAAACCACACAGTTCTGAACAGAGGTACAATGAGTTTGACCTCTGGGAGTGCAAACGCAGCAGAGTTTTTGCTAGTCCATGTGTTTTCACAAGGTACTGAGCTCTGCTTAGCAGGGTAAATGTGAACCCATGCTAGATAGAAATACAAAACCTATTCCCACTTGCAGGACTAGAAGAACCAGGGAAAAGACAAGGTTTTAAAGTAAAAACTTACCTAAGAGAAGCAATTCCATCAGATCACTTTTCTTGTGCTTCCAAGTCAGTTCTGTAGTCCCTGCTTTTCAGAACAATTAACTCCAAATCCTAATGATGAGTTAACATTTTTCTAAAATAAATCAAAGCTGTTGGTATCTAATTTAAATCTGTATATTTACAGATAGACTAGAAACAAGCTGAAAGCACAGTAAGAGCTGGAAATTCCTGAAGTTTATGTAGAAGGGAAGTGAAAATTTCAAAGCTGATTTCTTCATAGACCACTGAAATAAGGCTGATGGTATTGTTTGATTTGGAGTGAATGTGTTTAACTCTGCCAAGAAGTGAAATATTATCCAGAAAACCACTAGAAAGAGTGAAAGTAACTCTCATTGTTTGTAAAACACACATCAGTAATTTCTGGCTTCCACAGTTATTTGGTCACTTACTGTGGTCATCAAAGTCTGAAATACCCTTACTACAAGCACTTGGATTGCAAGTGCCTGGCTTTTGGCTGCCTGAAAATGAATGAGGAAAAAAAAACCCAACCCACCTTCAGCAAATTGTGATTTGGTATAATATACAAATATCTAATATACAAATCTCCTACAACTACCTGAAATGAGGTTGTAGCAAGGTGAGAGTTGGCCTCTTTTCCCAGGCAACAAGGAAAAGGACAAAAGGGAATGGCTTCAAACTGCCCAGGGGAGGGGCAGGTTGGACACCAAGGGGAGTTTGTTCGTGGAAAGAGCTGTTAAACATTGGAATGGACTGCCCGGGGAGGTGGTAAAGTCACCATCCCTGTAGGTGTTCAAGGAGCAACTGGACGTGGCACTCAGTGGTCTGGTTGACAAGGTGGTGATCAAAGGTTGGACTCAATGATCTCAGAGGTCTCCAACCTGGTTGATTCTATGATCTCAGAAAGACTTGCTTACTGTGCACTATATTATCAGTCAATCTTGCAGTCAGGGACTTTCCCTCCTTCAGCTTGTCACCTACATTCCAAACAATATTTACTGATCGGTTCTCCTTACTGCCTTGGCAAGCAGCAGGCACTGCCTTACTAAGGCCTTCTAACGCTGGCTGAATCAGGGGAGGGAGTTAGCAAAGATACACTCCAGTAACTGAAGAAAGGTGAAAAATATACTCAATACAGGTAACACTTGTGAATTTGGCCTTAGTTTACCAAGTATAATAAAAACATTACTAAATTTGTGCCTGTTTCAAGGCAGATACTGATACTGCAATGGACTAATTCTACACATGAGAGTGTGACAGACTCCTAAAAAAACATTTGTAGAGATCTATAAAATAGATAGAAGCAGCATTTAAATCAATTTTGTACCTTAAAGCGGTAACATTATTTTTAGAAAAGCACTTTCAGTCATTTAAAAGCAGAATCTCTTCTCTCTGCTTGTGAGTTTACAAATTGTAGTAAAAGGTTGCTTTAATAATAGCTATGGAATTTTATATATATAATGACAGTACATATATGAACTACTAGAATGATTATAAAGTTTCATTAATATGGCCAAAAAAACCCAAAAATCAGAATATCCCTAAAACCTGGAACTTATTTCCTTAATCTAATAATTTATGCCCTGTCTTTGCAGAGATGAAAGTGTTGACTCTTGATGACATGTTCATGTTTATTTTTGTCAAAGACTGCAGCAGAAACATTCATGCTGTGCTTAGCACATTTTTCACAGCTGGGTCAATGGTTGCAGCAACAGGGTGAGAAAATAAGGTGATGACCGGAACACCAGTGATGTGTTAAAACAAATTAAGAAAGCATCGAGAGTATTAATGACAAAAATGCTGAAAGGATAACAAACTGTGATCAAGTATGTGCCCCCTCTAACAGTTTTGTATCAAATCACTTTAAATGGTTTTTTTATTGGTAAGAGCTTCAGTATAACAAGAGAAAATGAAAAAAATTATCCAGCATAGCTTATCTTCCTCTTGTGCAAATTAGACCTATATTCATTTTGCACCTTTCCCTCTCACTGGCAAGAGTAGATTTTCAATATTAAGAAGGGAGAATATATTTTTTTCAGATTTTTAATACATACTGACTGAAAACTAACTATCATTCTCCACACTTTCTCAAATTCTAGGTAACCTGTGACGTGCCACAGAACTGTGTGGGTTCAAAATCTAATTATTAGTATTAGGAACTAATTAATTAGTTAACTAATTAACTAATTACAATCTTCTTTCTTCCATCTTTTTGAATCCTCCTCCCTGGAATCAAACACAAATGTGGCAACATTAGCATGCCTTCTTCAAAACGGAAAGTAAACCTACACTCTAAAAAAAACCCCTTAAGCTCAATTTTCTTCCCCAATTCAGTAGATTTACATCTTAAGACAATCATTTACTATTAAATGCTCCCTAATATTCAGACGTAGATGAATTGCCTTCCTCAGGGTTGGATGTTTCTGGGTACTCTTTTACAATCCTTACAAGCGGTTAACTGGTGCAAAGAAGGCAGAGAAAAAAAAAAAAAGATGTATGAAATGCATTCAATTTTTTGCAATAAATTGTCATTGCAAAAGCCTGAGAAAAAAGTTACACATGAAAGCTGTGCACGCTTGATTTGTAATTCACCCCCATTCCTCCACAGGTGTTCCCTCCCTGCCAGCTTATTTCACCCTCCTTCCCACTGTTTTCTTGGCTGTTTTGCTACAGCCATCTGAGGAACATTTTTTCCCTAGAAGTTGTAACATGAAGGTCCTGTGAACAACCGTGAAACTCCTGTGGTCACTTTTGCTTGGTTTGTCTTGTGCTAAAGAACACAAGGGCTGGTATTGCCAGGGCCCCCAGAATTCCAGAGCCAACCCCATCCCAGCTGCAGAGGTGTTCATGAGTAGTGCAAATAGCTACTAGGAATAAGCTGATCACTGCAGTTGTTGACCTGTCATTCCCCTCCCACTTCTAGGCCTTCTGCCCATCTGCCTGAAAAAAACCTGACAAGACAAAACAAAACAAAACAAAACAAAACAAAACAAAACACTACAAACTCCCACATACACCTGGGCCATTTTGCAGAGAAAAATTATCCATGCCAGGATTAAACTAGAGGACACCTCTTGTCCTGGTTAAAAACTGAAGTGTTTTACAGCCAGGAGAGATATCACATGTGCAAAGCTGAAAATAGTTGCCACACCATGTTTTTGTTTTGTTACCATGACAGCAATTACCAATATTTTGAAGAGAATGACTGCTCACTGACACAACACGAGGACAATGGGAAGGTGTGTTTTCTTCACCAGTCCAGGAAGTCTCATTGTGTGCTCAAATGTAATTATTTCCTATGATGTCTAGGCAAAGTTATTATTGATCAGAAACAGAACTGCAGGTAAGCTGGAGAAAAAAAATCTGATTCAGAAAGGACCAGTGCAGAGACACAGAAGTTTTAGGATTTCGCCTCTTCAAATATTTGCTAAAAGAGGCAGAGATTCAAGAAAAAATAAATTCTCAGTATTTCTTCTATTTAAATCTTCTGTCAGCTAGAACACAGAAACATTTTGGCAAGTAGGTGATAAATGCCTGTTTTGGCTGCCTTTTCTTTTATACTTTTGTCAGTTTTAGAATCAAAAGCTCTTACTACATTCTACAGCTGGTATAGACCAATTGTATTTTGAAAATAGCATCAAAATGAGGCTTCACAACAGTTGGTAGGATTCTTCATGTCTTCCTAGCTTAGATCTATCTCCTCCTCCAGAGAAAGAGATATATGGGAAGACCTCTGAATGGGATAACCTCATCTGTTGTCTCTTCCAAGAATTCTTGAGCAATAAATGCAGCATGGTGCTGTCTTCCTTTTCTGGATCTCTCCAGCATTGTAAATGGTTATGGGACACAACACAGCTGACACACAACTCCTCAGCTGATAATACAGAGGATGCAAATGATACAAAAAACAGGACTGCAAGCACATCAGAGCTTCAGCAGGGCCATTACTCATCTATAAAGGCATGATAATCATCAGCAACCTTTTTTTTTTCCAGTGTATGTTCAAAAGAAGCAAAAGCAGGGACACAATTAAGACTGTTTTCTTAAACACACTGCAAAAAACCTTAGGCATTAGACCTACAGCTGCGCTGACTGCTCAACCTCTGTTTCAACAAGAATTAAAGTGCTGTCATAGGAGTGCTCCATTGACACCGTACCATTTCCTAGCAACAATCTATGTTTTGTACATAAAAAAGTGAATGAAATACTGCCTATCAGTGTTTTCTTTCTTATTGTGCTTTCTCCCTCTCCCATGTAAAATGAAAAGAGTCTTATTTGGACATTATGCACAACTTCAGACTGTGCTCTGTAATGTAATGAATTGCCAAAGAAGCAAACCTAACATAAACCAAGATATTTCATGTTATCCAAATTGACCCTTCTGAAAATAAAGTTAGTGTTAGTTCATAATTCCACTACAGATTCACCAAGTTTTAATCCTGCAATGATGGACTAAGTGCCCCATAAACGAATGGAGAGCTGGGCATTCTGTTTCTCACAGGGCTGCTTCCGAGGAGACTTTCCTTGCAGAAAGAGCATCCAGGCTTACTTTCTGAGATTTATAGTAATTTCTGATCAGTCTGGGAAAAACCATTCAACTGCAAAGCATTGACACCTAGCTTCCAAACATTTGTGGCTCTCCCACCCCCTGCCCCTTTACTTGCAGCCACCACTTAAAGGTTCTTTAAACACATAATTCACATTTACACACATACCCTCCCAACTCATCGACATAAACTGAGTTCTCCAACAGTCAATTGAGGGTTTAAATGTACTAGGAATAAATGTCATTCCCTGGAAATGCCCTAGCTTTCCTTGTGAGGTGGATGGGCTTCTTCTCCCCTCCCCTTATTAGCACACAGATCAGCATTTATAATAACACATATTCCAAGAAGGATGGTAGAAGGGTAGAAAAAACCAAACCAGAAAAAGCAGCACATTTCCATCCATATGGAAGTAATGGTGTGCAGACTCCAAACCCTACTGTGACCAGGTAGACAAACAACAGCAAAGTAACAAACACAAAAATGAGTGGCATGGTAAGAACCAGCCCTTCACTCTGGAATGTAGGGGTGGATAAATCAGGTTATTTCTGCTGGTCAGGTGTTCAGGTCTCATCTGCATAAATCTCTCATTGTATCAATGCACCTGCCAGAAAGCAAGATAACTAGATGGCTTTAAAAATGTCTTTGTGCTTTTTCTTTTTTCAATAAAGAGCAAGGGAGGAATATTAGAAAGATTTTTTTATTTTTCACCTGATAATTTCAGGTAAATTCTGTCCCTGTACTTGTGTATCTCAGAGAGTGGAATAAAGTTGCTCCATGCTGAATCCTTGTTTACAAAGATGTTTGCTATGTGTGCAATACAGTCTCAACATTCCCTTTGCTGCCACTGAAGATGACCGTGCTAAAACATGAGATTGATGATAGACATACAAAAGAGAAAAGAATAATCAGTTATTTAGACCGTTTTACATTTTCATTGATATATTTCTACCCCGTGGAAGAACAGATCTAAGATTTCTCTTACCATTGCTTACGTCCTTAGTGCAATACACTTTTTGATACAGCATTAGAGGAAAAAGCAGAAAAAAATGTACTTAATTTTCTCAATTTTTTATAAACCGTGGGTTGATTTTACAAAACACCCTGGGAAATCCCCCTCCATTTCAATGGCAGCATCAGAAATATCCCAACTGATGGGAACTCACACAAAGTTTGTTGGCATATGCTGCCACCTAGCTAGAAGATGTTACAGATGTCATGTATTACAGATTGAAATGGGGTGCCATGGACAGAGGGCTCCCAAAGGAGCCAAACAGGAAACATCTACCAAAAACACTAGAAAGGAATGGTGGTTATCTCAAGATTAAATAAATAATGATATATGTTAAATAAACTCACAGAACTAAATCAAGTTTTTCAAATTCTTAGTATTTAAACAGGACCGTAAGATTACAGGCCTTTACTGGTTGGTTCAAAGTTTTTCTATGTACATGAACTTACCACCTGCAGAGACAAGAGCAAGTAAGACATGGCTTAGGGAATTTTTTACCCTTCAAGTAAGAAAGAAAAGGACTGGCAAATTTCTTCTTAAGTGTTTTTTCAAATAAACCAGAATAATTTGGAAAATGCAACAGCACACCACTGGCACAAGCATAGGCACATACACCAAGGAAGAGGACACAAGGTTCTCTTTCAGCTTGAGAATCAGTAAAAATGCACTGTGACAAACAAGTGACTGGAAGAAGTTACAAGAGTCCAGTCTTTCTATAAAATATAGGAGAATGAGATTTCTCAAAGCAACATGAAAGCTTTTCTTGTGGCATTTAGTGAGCCCAATCGTGTGTATCAGTACATTCAGCAACTGGGTTACAAGTCAGTGTCTGCCACTAATGAGAAGGCACCACAGAAAAAAAACATTTGTATTTGCTTCTGGGAAGAAGTTTTGTCCTAAAAGCACTTTTTCCCTGGGGAATGCAGGCAGTAGGCCTAGTGAAAGGATTGTCCAGCACCCATGGAACAGCAGTTGGAGATTGCTGTGCATAACTAACATTGCTTAAGGGCCAGATAGGCTGAAAAAATAAGCAAACCTTCCTTAGGCACAAAGTGCTCTCTGGTACAGTAATGATGCAAACAACATCCAGCCTTTTATACAGCCAGCTCACAGAGCCCGTAAAGGCCAATCTACAGAATTTGACAGAGTTTGAATGCATTCTGCCTGAAATCCAGGATGAAGGTATCAAACCGCATGTTATTTTGGTTTTCAGAAGTAAATACTGCAGTTTGAACAAAAACCAAAATAAACCACCACATTCCTCTAGAGGGGTACTTTAAACAATCTACTGTGGAATTTTATTCAAGAGCTGAGGCAGACAATTCAACAGCAAGTGTTTCAATGAAGATTTCCTTACCAACTGTAACTATAATTTAGAGTCTATTACAGGAATCAATTTGTACTTACTGTATGAGAAATCAGACTTACTAGAGATCAAAGGCACATTAGTTTTAAGGACACTTTTCAATTGAAATTGTTTTGGGATGCTGCAGACCAACACAAGGCTGTGTGGCCATGCAAATCCTCTCCAACAACAGAGTCACAGTGCAGCAGATCATCCATGTCACTTCCAAGAACCCACGGTCACAATGAATCAGAACGCAGGAGCAGCAAAGGAACCTGAGCACATTCCCATACACATTCCTAACGATGCCCAGACAGAAAAACCTCACCATGTGCTTTCTTTCTCCAAGCACTCCTGCTTAGAATGAAACAATCTTCCTATCTAGACTTTATTAAGACTTTACTATCGGTTGCCTGATTGACTTCCTTGATGGCTCCTAAAAACTGACAGGTTTTTTTGTTTATAGCTATGTGTGGCATGAGGAAATTAATCTTTAGAAGCAGCACATTAATTCAACCCAAAACTCTTTAGTACTTCAGACTAAAGCAAGCAAACTTTTCCCTGGCAAGAACAACAGATTTTCTATACATCAAAACTGCTTTTCTATTTTTATTAATATTTACAAAATAATGTAAGTTCATAACATTTTTCTGCTTGCACATAGCAGTAGTGCAAAACCCCCCAGTTTCAGTACTGATGTATTAAAAAATTTTATTTTGGAATTACTGAAAAGTATACCTTATCCAGTAGTTTTTCCATCCTATGAGATATACACATCATATTAAAAAATACAAGTGTTGTCTTTCCATTGTGTTTCAAGATACAAGGGATCACAAAAACATTCATCTTTTTCAAGTCCAGGGTAGAAGTCTTGCAAATGAGCATTTTACTGAAACGAAGAAGTACTGTTACTCTCAAATTAAGAGCTCTCTGCAGTGATTAAAAAAAGATTTAAAAATATGGGGAAATGTTTAAAAACAATTTCTACAGATTATTAGCATTAGGACATAGAAAACACAATAATGATCCCAATTCATTCTTTGTTCCTCCTTGGAGATGTTCAGGTTAAGACCTGAACAGAAGTAGTAGATAATTGTACCGCAAACATTTAATGACTGCTGTCGTGATTTTGTGAAAATTATCACTTTTTAGTGTCTATAAAATGCAAATTTTTCTAACACATTATTTGCTGTTTTTCAGTCAAGATTCACACACCAGTAGATAATACTCTCCCTTAACAAACAAACTGAAAGCAGTTCTTGGTACACTGCTAACAACATTATGCACTAATTAGTTTGGGGTTGGGGTTTTTCATATGTTTGCTCACTTAATCCCGTACACATGATAATATTATACAGCAATCCTCATAGAAAAGAGGACAAAAATGCAGTTTCTGTCATGAACAAAAACTTTATAAAAACATAATACAATTAAAATACAAAATAAATATACTACATGTCAGATTAGTTACTCGTAGCATTTGAGGTTTCTGGAGACTGAAGAAATTCATAGGGATCGTGAACCATGTCTTGCTGTTCTCCAACACTCAGATGAGAGGGGCTTCCTGTTGAACATGGGAAAAAAAAAATCAAAATCATTAAAAGTACAGAAAAAAAATTAAAATATATTTATACATATAAACTGCATAGTTATTTCACATGTTCCTTTTAGACTTTAAAGCAAGACAGACATCTAAATGATATTTAAAAAGGAGATTATGAAAAAGAAATCACAAGATTCTTAGTAATTTAGATAATTTTTGGAAAAGTAATCATTATGCTATTACTCTGAGTTGAAAAATTATACAAAATGCAACTGAGTATCATCCATCCAACATCTTCTACCTTCTCAGAAATGGTACCAAGTTGTTAAGCAGTATGTTATACTATCATCCCATCTCATCACTGAATTTTACAGTTGACAATGAAATGCTGTTGTAGAATCCCACTTGTTACTTGCTGCACACAACTGTGCTGAACTAAAATAATCATTATACACTCCTTAGTGTAACTAAGGGCATCAAATGCAAGTGCTTATAGAGATTTGTCAGTGAGTTATCAATTTACTTCACAATTACTTCAATCACATCTAATCAAAAAAATAGGAAATTACCATTAGTGGTCTTAGATCTGGAGGTCAAAAGTATGTCTTGTTGGTTATCTCTGCCAGGCATATTTAAAAATTAAAACATGGTAAGACAGCACACTGTATTATCAGAGTAGTTTCCCACAAAGATTTATGTAAATTACAATGTCAGTTTAAATCAATTTCAAATAAAGCACAAGTACTGCAACTTCTGTGACACAGTTAACTTTACCAAGATGATGTTGGTCTCTTTCAGAAGTATTGGAGAGGGAACTCAAATTGGACGATGGCCGGGATCCCACTCTTTCAGCCTGAGCTTCATGAAGGTCCTGAAGCAGTTTAGTTGTTTCATCCAGATGCAGATGGTTATCATCATGGTCAAGCTCCTTCTTCACTTTTCCTAAGAGCCACCAAAGAAAACTCGTAATTAGCACATGTACATTGACCCATGAGTTACCAAGTCACTATAAAAAAAGTTCTAAACTTAATTAATACAAGCATTGTCTATACACAAATTACCTCAATCTTGCATTTTCCCTCACACTTCTAAAAACCAACAGCTGCAGACCTGTGCAGTATTGGAAGATGAAGGAAAGTGCCACACGGAAACAGCTGAAACTGAACTGACTCCCAGTACTGCAACAGCTGTAAGAGCTTAATTTGTCTCCCTTATCTGTAAATGCCGGACATGGACAGACTGGCCTGGGTTAGAAGGGACCTTAAAGGCCATCTCGTTGGAACCCCCTGGCATGGGCAGGGACACCTTT
This sequence comes from Picathartes gymnocephalus, assembly GCA_013390045.1. Taxonomy (NCBI): domain Eukaryota; kingdom Metazoa; phylum Chordata; class Aves; order Passeriformes; family Picathartidae; genus Picathartes; species Picathartes gymnocephalus. The sequence goes on from WEKY01053695.1 coordinate 57,525, forward strand.
CACCAGACCAGGTTGCTCAAAGCCCCATCCAGCCTGACCCTGAGCACTTCCAGGCATGGGAAACCCACAACTTCCCTGGGCAGCCTGTGCCAGTGCCTCACCACCTTCACAGTAAGAAACGCATTTAGTCGTGGCAAGAGAGTCGGCAAGAAGATCACTTAAATATCTAATTCAAAATACAGTTAAAACAGAATAGTAAATCTACGGAGGCAAACATATTCCCATCACAGAAGGTTCTAAGAACAGTATCTTCTCCAGCTACACTGATTTTGTAGTAAGCCAAATTAAATTGTGATATTGGAAAGAACTGGACTTATGTGCCAATATATGCTATTCTTTCATATGAAGACCTAAAAAAAATTCCCTCAACTTTAAACAGCAAGATAAACTCCTTCCCTTCTCTTTCTTAAATGTTAATTTTACAAGAATTATGATAAGAAGTAATGTCATAAACCCCCTCTGGAAGCCAACTAATCTAGCAGTATGATTATTTACAGAAAGAAGAAGAAAATATAAGCAGCTTTCAGTGGTGCATGAAATTTATAGAAAGACTGATACGTCTAAACATTATCTATGAAATGGATATTTATTCATTTTTTACTAAACTGCAATAAAATCAGAGTGAGACAGCATAATTAGAGCTCACAATGCTTTTCAAACTGCACCTATGTGAGAAATTTGTAAAAATCTTTTTTCCCTTTAAGTCTTCAATTAGTTCAGTTATGTTTTGTAATAGATAGCTTGGCCTCTTACACATTCAGAATTAAAAGTACCTTAAAACACAAGCAGGTTGTTTGCTCGGATGACATTTTTGAAGACATTTGACCAGCTCAGCTGCCTGAACAGTATGGCAACAGTACTTCTTGTGGTATTTAAAGGATAACTATCAAAGGCATGTATTTGAAACAGCATCCAAATTCTTTTACACAACTGAAGATAAAGTCTATCCAGCACCAGAAGTTTCTTCTGACTTTTGTTTTGGGATATTCTGAGTGGCAGTATGATTGGGTTACACCTACTTACCTAATTCCCAAGTAATTTTAAAAGACAACATATGAAGCAACATCATTTCTGAGTGAAAGCTTCACATTGATTCTTAAAATTTATGTTACTATGAACACATGAAACACAAGCAAAGCTATCAAAATAGTGAGGTACAAATACTTTGTTTTCTTCAGTTGTACAGGAAAAGTTAGCTTGGATAACTCATGAATGTCTCAAAGGAAAAACAGAGCAAGGTTTCATTTATCAGCCCTAGATTTTTACCCCTGTCAAATGTATGCTTATTACTACTTTTCAAACACATTGTTTAGCCTTAGCAAATCCAGCTGTCATTTTGTGTAAATGCTACAACTAAACCATAACTGATGTCTTGTATATTTAGTTACTTACCTAACGAACTTAACATAGAAATATCGAGAGATACATCTGAATACGGCTTCATGGAGAGAAAATCCAAGTCAGAAGCGTTACTGTCTCCAGCAGATTCTCCAGCCTATTAAAATACAAGAAACGGAAAGATTAGCAAGAGTGACAAGCTGTCATAATAACTTTCCAATGTTTAAAGCACAAAACCATTCTCTCAGAAGGGTGTATCTCAACACCTGAGACTGGAACATTCATAACCATCTTGGCTAACCTGAAATTCAGAGACAGCCCAAAAAGGTTCCTGGACAGACCAGTCACATGAATGGTTAGGGATATGCACAGTAGTCCAAGTCTTTTATCTCATGATCCAGGACTGTTGAAACTCAGTTACACACTCAACTCATCCATGTCTCATGGTAGAATGCTGGCTACTGGAAGTATTACCAGTATTCCTCATCTTCTCCATAAGTGAACAGTAGATTTATTGAAATTTTTTGCACAGTGGGCCTCCTTCTTCGCAGTTTTTGCTGGAACTGGCCTCTCTAGTATTTTTCCTATACCTTTGGATAATGAAATACAGCCTGCACTGCACAATTCCCTTTCTTTCCACACCCACTGCAATATTGCTAATGTAACGGCACAAAGGAAGAAATCAGTCACTAAGCTTCAAAACCTATTCTAAGAGAAATCTCTGAGGATGCCTGATCCAGCAGGAGAAATGAGACAGGTAAACACACAACCAGGTATTACCTTTTAGAAATACAAAAATGAAACTTAGCACTTATATGAAACAACTTAACCAATCACCTTCTAAAGGAATCCATACCTTTCCACAACACATAAGGAATATTTATAAAACTATGATTTTTTTTCAGTTGCTATACTGTGATCCATATATTTATCTGAATTGCCATGGAATGCAGTGCGTATCTTCTGCTGCCACAAATAATTTGCAAGATAAAATCTGTACCACTTAAAGAAAGATTTGATTAGTAGCGGTAAAAGCCTAAGATATGCATTATTTACCCATACTTTCTAGTAGACATTTTCAATGGATGTGGTAAAACTGATTAATATTAATGGACTTTTTTCCGATTTTACAGCAAGTGGAACCTCAAATATCGATCAGCAGATCAAGTACCTTTTTCAGATTCCTATGTGAGCTTTCTGCCTCTGAGACCTAGTTATGCATGCTGAAATAAGCTGGAGAACAATAAAGCCACAAACTAAAAGAGACTGAGTATTGGAGAATTCCTTTTCAGTACTGCAACTGTAAAATACTGTAATTTTAATATTCTACCTCAGATCGTGCACTGAAACAAAATAATGTCTCAATACTACTTTTTTGTTTATGTTTTTTTTCCCCTGTTGTTTCCCTCCCCTACCGCCAACCATTTTACCATAATCTGTTTGGAAGAATCCAGACAGGTATTACGCAACTTGTGTTCTTCTTTTATAAGAACTGGCAGAACCTAAAGAACAAACAAATACTTTAGATCTTAGCATTTCATAGCTTGTATTTACTAAGAATGTTGCCTGAGAATGTTTATGTAATTTACTGGTTTTCCACAATGTGGTCCTGGGCCACCACAGAACTCTGTCACATTTTCTGATGTTTGAGTAGAACCTTCAAAAAAAAAAATGAAGACCAGCTCTTCTCTAGGGCAACCACACAGTCATGACAACAATTTGTCAATAACCAGGGCAGCTCCTCTAGGAATAACCTAAAGTCTCTTCTTTCTCATATACTCCACCTATCAATCTTTTCATACAGAACAGAGGCACGTTAAATAAAATAAAGAATTTGAATGTCGCAAGCTCAGAGAACATCAATCTCTCTACTTTAAATGCCAAAACACTTTATCCACTTAAAAACCCCAAACAAACAGACTAAGTATTAGCATAACTTACTTTAACCTCATCCAGTGGTTTTACTGGGATGTTTCGCCTCTGGAAAGAAAGAATACCAATAACTGCTTATATTCAACAAATGAGAAAGACATCTTTCTTGTACCATTTCAAGTATATTCAAACCACACATAAAAGGAGGCTAGAGACAGCTAACTTTTTCACATATCTGTAATGCAATTAGAATGTAACAGTTGCTGTTCTTAAATATTTTGGTACTATGCATTTTAAATAATCTTTGAGTCCCCTTATACTATTTCTTCTGCTCACAATCTTTATATTCAAATGCAGTATCTTCATCATTACTTCAGTAACTTCTGATGGCAAATCATTCAAGGCTGTACTTTCAGAGATACTAATTCTTACTCAAATGCAGCAGTACAAAATGCTCAAGCATAAAACACCATGGCATATGATCACTGAAACACACTTAATTGTGTAAATTCAGTGTATATCCACACATGTCACAACTGAACAGCATTTTCAAGTGTAAACAGCCATTGACCATTTGAGAGGTCTTCAGAAATACTCACCTGGAACGACATTCATAAAAAAACGTGGTAAAAGGCAAAGGCACATTTTATTTTAAAGCTAAGTTGACTATGTTGCATACACACATTTCTATATGTAGAAGAGTATTCAAAATATTGGGTTCAACTTTTTGAACTAATCCTTTACATTTCTTCCTGTTATACGTACCATCTTTTTTTCCCGTAGGGGAAAAACACCCAGAAAATTCTAAAGGATCGCCAGTATTTTTCATTCTATTGTATCCTTTTTTCCAAACACCACCCACCCTATTCCACTTCTGCAAAGATGTAGCATAATCTCATTTCTACCACATCAGGAAGTCTAAATACTTTCCATTTTCCCAACTTGCCTCCCTTTCTTTATTCTTCCATCTTTCAGAGTCAGCCTTTTAAATAGCAAACAATTATTTCAAACAAAGAGTGGTGTTCAAAGTGAAGATAACATGAAATTTATCTTCAGAAATTTTGCCATTTTTTTAGCTTGTTTTGTCTTGGGAATGCAAACATTCTCACTAGAATCATACACATTTCTGAGAAAACTCTCTTCTCCAATCTTAGTATGACTCTCATCAGAAAAGTGCTTTTGTCAATAAGTTAAAAGCTTTCCCTGTAGACACACTACATGAATGTAAAAGTTAGCATAGGGGGGGTAACAGACACCTGGTACAGTGATAATTAACCTAAATTTTACTTCCATGTTCCAAATAATTAATCCTTCCATGAGAAATATATTTTGCTTTTCAATTAAGAAAACCCCAAAACCTTAACAAAAGCATTGCAATATAACTCAGAAGTAGGTATGAAATTCATGACATTGCGTGACGAGGCTGCCCAAACTCCATCTAGTTGATTGGTCCCTGCTATGTTGCATCCCTGCCTCCTCCTTTTTATAGTCACATAGTGAACTACATTGGAGAACCGACCTAGCCAGAGAGAATTTTTAATGTTGATTAATTCAGTCACTAGTTTGGTTCATGGTTACTTGAACAGCTAAGCTTGGACTGATTAAACTGATAGTGGAAAACAAAGCATCTCACACAATATTAAAAAGCCAGTAGGTTCATTCCTATTCGAATGATTTTGTGACACTTCAGTGCACCCAGGACACACCTGCTTTAGCTGATAAATAGTTTTGGAATGGTCGCCACTTGTGATCTGGTCCAGAAGATCATCAACTATTTTCTTGCTGTAACTTCCAGCATCCTTCACAAATTCTTGTAAGCTAGCAAGAATGGAGACAAGCATTACAGAAAACATTTACTTTCATAAAAACTACTTCAACTTAAATATGGTTTTCCCCAAATACATGCATTACACCTACGTTTTCTTTGTTCTTTAACTCTTCTATACTTCTCCAGAAAAGCAATTTAGGCCTTCAGGACAGAGATTTTTCTTTTATTTTAATAGTAAAGTAGATATACAACTTATTTTTCACAAGTACCAGCAGATTTTGACTTGAACTATCATTGATGGTAGGTTAGTGGGTTAAAAAACAAAACACAAGAGATAAAAAGCTTGAGATAATTTCTTTCCCTTCAATATCAACAATTTAATGATAACATTTTTCTTCTCAAGAAGCTTCAAGTCTTTCGAAACCCCTTAAAAACACAATTGTTTTAAAACCACTGAAATATATTACTTGCCTTTTAAAATTATTTACTGCTGGGTTTAAAGCAAAACACTAAATCTATGGCAACCTATAATATACTGTGGTTAAAGACCCTAATAACAAGATCCATAACAACATTGCAATAAAATAGGATGGCTTAAAAGGACAAATGGAAAACCCCCCAAAACTTTCCCCACTGCCAAAAAACCCAAAAGCAAACAAAAAAACAACAACAAAACAAACAAACAAAAAACCCAAACAAACAAACAAAAACACCAACCAAGAAGGATGAAAACTAGCTTCAAGTTTTATAGTGATTTATTTTAAAAATAAACTTTAGAAAAAAACCCCAGGATTTGGAGGCTCTTAGTTGAGATCTAGTTTAAATTGCTTTGCAAAAAATTGCTATGAGAAGTCAGCCTTCCTAATAAGGAAGCCCTTACCTTAAGGCACACTGGATCCCAGTTTCATCACCATATGCTGAATATAGGAGCTCCATCTCATCTGGTTTCAAATCATGAAATATAGAGTTGTTTTGCAGGGAAGGTGCTGTATTGGCACTGGTAAGAAAGGTTACTACACAAATAAAAGACACAACAAATGATTAGCACACATGTAAAAGGTCACTTGGGGGAAAAAAAAAAAAAGACTGTGTTTTCTGAAACAGATACACAAAGTGCCATGTATTTTTTTCCTCCAACTGAAAGCAAGAGCAGTATCTCAAGGGCACTTCTAGACTCTAGAATCAGCACAACTATTTTAACCATATAAACAAACATACTACTGGAAAATCAAGAACTAGGTTATCCACCCCATTCAGAGAAGAAAAAGATTCATGGCCTCATTGCCTTTTATATTTCTACATTTTGTGTGCATCTACTTTACTGTTGGTTGCCAGTCAGTTTCTGGAGAGCAGATTAGAAACTATGAAAAACTGTCATTAATACCAGGAAAAAAAAATCCACAGTCTGCAAAATCTTTGTCATATGTTGCAAAAATGCAAATGACTGGAAGTTGTTTTTACAACCGTAAGCGCAATTACTATGGAAACACTATTTCCCCCAGAGGAAACAGACTACCATTCTTGGAAATCTTCTAGTGTGGCTATAACACTAAGGCAAAACATTAATCCATAAACTGCTAATTAAATTACGTTTAATAAGCAAAAAAATCAATTTAATAAAAACTGCATTCTGCTGTTAATGGAATTATTATATATTATAAAAATAACCAAGTGAACTTTCATACAGAGATAGTTATAAACTGAAATTATTTCATATCAAGTAATTGTCTCAACATTTAATAAACACAGTTACTAGTTTGAACATTTAATAAACAGAGTTACAATATGGTCTTTGGTATTTACCTTTATTTCTCCGTTCATCTTTGAAGCCCAGTGTAGTGAAGCCAGGCAACAATTTGCTTGACAGTGAACTCAGATCCACTGGGTGAGTTTCTTCCTCTAATAATTTGATTTAAAAGAAGGCTTAGAAAAACATTTCATGTTTACACTTTATGACAAGTAATTAGAATTTGCTGTTTTAGAGCTGTAATTAACATAAAGAGTAAATGTCTTTTAAATTATACATTAAGGGTAGATACTGTAATTCAGGTTCTCCATTTAAATTTCAAATACAAGCTATAAATATGCTTCCATGTAATATTCACAAGATCTATGGCTTACCTAAGTTATTTCACTTTTAAAGTATACTGTAATTATTTTAGTAGCTGATTCACAAACTTTCAAGATCCAGATATTACTGAAGTGATAAAAGCAGTCTCTTATGTTGACTAAGCAGTTGTTTGTTTATAGAAATTCATTATCATCACTCTTTAAATTTCCAGTGGCATGATTTCAGAGGCATTAAATCACTTTTCTTTTTTCAGAAATAGGTAATAGGAATGATAGCAGCCAAAATGCTCATTTTCATTCCAGAAAAAACTACTACCAAATGAAAAAGAATTTAGCAGGCTTGTCTCTCTCAATGTGATTAGTCACAAGCATTCATATATTCGTCAGTGAAACAACAGAAAAGCTGTGAACAAATTCTAATCTCAAAAGGTGCAGAGAAGGAAGTGCTAAATGAACATGACACACAGTATCAAAAAACTATGGCATTTCATTAATTTCAAATTTTTAATACTTCTGCATCTTCAGCTTCAAATTAAAACAAAGAGCATAAAATGATATAAATAACATATAACAGTAACAAAACAAAAAAGACCCAGAAAAGATAAAGGAACTAAAGAAAAAAAACTGAACAAAAGCTCAAACTTAGAACTGAAATTTAGCTAATGATTTTAATTAGGAAATAAAGAGATAAAAGATTATTCTGAATTTGCATCTGTGCGCTGCACATTTACGTAGGATTACAGCATTTTCATTCACCTTTGTCTATTAGGTATTAACACTACAGTGTACTTGCAGTAAAAGCTTGTCTTCCAAGCTCTTTATAAAGCTGTAGCAATGTATAAGTACTTATAAGGAGGTATTATTTTATCTTCTCACTGTTAGCATCAGTAAAAAGTATCTGAAAAGTGGAAATATGGAAGGCAAACAGAAACACCTTTGGGGCATTTGGGGAAATGGTTTGGGAAATAATTAATGAAAATTATAATTTTTTTTTAAAAACTTAAAAACAGCTTCAAAACTCATCTATACTACACAAGATCTGTACATACAGTTAAGACTTCAAAATGTGTTAAAACATTTAAGACTAGAAATGTTTGCTTGAAAGAGTATAGCTTTTACCTTCTGCTTCTGGATCAGAAGAATTTACTACACTAAATAATAAAGTTCCATCTCCATTTTTTTTCAGATAACCAATCTGTGAATAGAACCAGAAAGATACAGGAGCAATCATTCAAAACGGTTCACACTCAAAGAAGGAGTTGCCCATTTACAGAGAAAATTATAAAAAGCATTTCTAGCTGTACTGAGATACTGTACTTTAGTATTCCCTTTTTCATCCAGAGAACCTTGGGTCACAACTATTTAACACCACTTAGCAAGTGTTTCAGAACAAAACACTTATGAGCAGAAGTTCATATATCATATATATAACGCCTTTTTCATCTTTCTAAATCAGATCTAAAGTTTTAACCCATGAAAAACCCAATTCCATTATCATTAGCATGGAGCCAGCCTTTCTGACTGCAAAATCTAGAACACAGTCTTTTTGGAAGCAGAACTGTAACTCCTAGTCACAAAGTCACTGCTTATTTTCAAATGTAGATTGAACTGCTTATTTTCAGGTCTCATTCACAGCCTTCTCTAATTTGAAGTACTTTTATAAGCACACTACCAAATATTCTTCAAGAGGAAAGAGTGCTGTGACAGACCTATTGGAGCACACAAGCACAATGCTAAAGACGGATGTAAAGAACAACAGACCACACCAGCGTATGTAAAGTTAGAGCCCGATCTGATGCAACAAGCAAAGCTAATGTCAGAAACCGACTACACATGAATTGAGAAAAAAAGACTGTAACATCTCAATACAAAGGGAAAATGAAAACTGTTCTCTCCCTACAAAAATATTAGTAAATACTTGCAAGGAAATGAACAATAAATCTTTCCTATTTTGTTTTTTTATCCTCCTCCATCTGAAAAAGTTTAAAACTCTCTCCATACAGGAGGCCAAAGCTAATATTGGCATACAATAAAAATAGAGGTAAGAGATGCTGGAAAGGGAATGAACAATACCTTCAAGTGATGGCAAAATGTAGCAATGGCTGAATCCAAGAACATGCCAGTGTTACCTAGATTCAGTGGGACACGCGGTGGGGCTGTTAAGCTGATTTAACAGCCTTAGCAATTGAGAGCTGCACACCTTGCGAAACTTCCTTGAACACTACAAAACTGACTGCATCAGCATGAAAGACTGGTATTGCTTTGACGAGATTTAAAAAGCCACTCTTACTTTAGAGCTTTCAAATAGCCCTCAATCCTAGCAAGTCTTCTAATTATCCAAAGAAACCAAAATTGAAGGTAAGCCTTCAGCCACTATTCTTTGCAGCTTTACTTCCTAATCCAGTTGAGCCTAAGGCGACTGCATAATCAGGGCCACTGCCCAAGAAACAGACATTTAAGTTTGAAGACATAACACCACTTTTGCTTGAAAGTAAAGTTTCTTCTGCAATAGTTTTTAAAGAGGTGGAAAATGCAGGATATGGCAACATCCTGATTCTTTCCTTGACTGCAGAGAGTGACAGATGAGAAATGGGAGCAAAGGTGGGAAAAAGTCTCCATGAAACTCAAGGGAAAGAGAGTAAATGTATCTCAGTATATATCTGTAGCAAATGCCTGGAACATTCACTCCAATCCTAGCATAAGGAAATGAAGGAATCCACCACCATCATTACAGAGCTAAAAAATCCACAGTCCAAAAATAGATCCTTCAGAGAAAATGGCACTAACAGCACCACCAAGCTTGTCCTTCTAACTCTTGGAAGAGGACAAAACCCAAATACATGGAACTACATCAGAATCACATTCAGGACTGTCAAACCTGATCTCTAAACCTAGTCAATAAAAGATCTTTCTATTTGGTACTCATGCTGCAGCTGACAGCTACTACTTGTACATACGAAACTACAAGAGCTTAGAGACTCTCCTCATTAAAAACTGTAATTTAGCACTAAAAATATGTTAATTCCTTGCGGGGGAAAAATGGAATCCTAATAGCCCTTCAAGCTATGCCATGTTTTGCTTTTTCTGAGGTTGCAACAGTAAGAGAAGTGTGATGTTATTTTAATCACTTTCAATGGTAAGGGCTGCGATTCAAAATTGAGCAACATTTCACTGCTTCCTGAAAGTGAATTTCCAAAGATGTTCAGTGTACAATAGAACTTGAGATTCACTTAGGACCTCCTACAATGGCTTTCAGCGGGAACTAAATGATAGACAACAGCCGTACTGGTATTCCACACAGAACATATATCCCAGATGTTCCAGTCTCAGAAAGCTGAACAGTAAAGCCTGTTTCTAATGTGAAACAAAGCATTCAATAGCCAGGCACAAACTGGAACTGCAAACTGCCATGTGCAGTAGACCTTGCTGTTGGGTAGATATCGATTGATCCTATCCCGAGCTTCATCTGCTGCATGTTCCACTAGTGCCAGGACATGTTCTTCAGCAGTGCTGTCTGTCAGGCTGCACGCATTTCCCTCAGGTTCAAAAATGCAGCTAAAAAAGAGAAGAAGAGGAGCTGTAGAAATTATAAGCTAAAACAAAGCAAAGGGCTGAAGTCTGGCTTTGCTTAATAGACCAATAGCTCCTACTCTTCTCCCAGTATCAGTCACTTCAGCATTTCAGTGGAATTACAATAATATTATGAAGTTTTGCAGCAGAAGCTGCAAACTACCGAACTACTTAACTTCAAAAATTTAATTGTTTCTGTACCTTGGTGAAAATGAAGTATAAAAAGAAGTACAAAACAGAGACTAGGAGTAAAACTGGCATTAATACAAGGTGAATGCTGTATGCATCCTTAGTCTCCCACATGCATGAATACGCTATTTTCAAAAATTCCAAACAGGAAGATGCAGAAAAGAAATTATATAATGAGGGATAGAAATTGTTGCTAATCAGAGTAAAAACCCAACAGGCTGCATTTATGATGATTATGTCATATAGTTGCTTTCCGAAGTAGGACACAACTCCCAGTCTAACAGGGAGTCCTTTAATTCCTATGTTTGTTAGTACTGGCAATTAGCATTCCTAATCTGTATCAATCACACAACTGCTTGTAACTGAAATACAGAATTTAACATTTCTCTTCCAGTAGATCCCTTTTCATTAAAGCTCCAAAACAATAAAATTGTAGCAAATAAGCATATCCAAAGATGGAACAGCACATAGCTACCACATAAAATCAGAAAAAGGTAGTATCATAAAGAGAAGTGTGAAGATACCATAGAATATGGCAGTCTTCATTATATTTTATATATAAAATAAATGCTGTACATCAAAGTATTTCAGGGCATTATACGGACATTAGACACTAGGGCCAAACACCTTAGGTACTGGGTAGAGCATCTCCTCACACCAAATCCATTTCTCTCTCCTGGGTTATCTTCTTCCATTTGCTTAGCTAAGAATTTCTCTCTGTATAGAGATTCAGATCCGATACACAAGTAAGTTTTGCTATTAAAGACAATAAAAAGATCACAGGATCATACTATTATGAGACAAATGTGTTAAACGATTTTGTTTCACTGAAACTTTAAGAAAGGGTGTACACAGCAGGAAACTCCTCAGCAACTGACACTTTCTATCACACTCTACAGAATACTTAAAGGACAAAAATTTTGAGAGAATGTTCAGAAGATTGCAACACCCTAAACAAAATTTTCAAAAACTACTTAAACATTCGGATGTTCAAGTGATCAAGTCACTCTTTCCTCTATATAGAGGTCTAAGCTGCTTTAACACTTTGCAAACATTGACTTCAACTCCTTCTCTGTTTTTAATCATGAAATATGAAGGCAAAAATATCTGCTATTAGGTTTGATTCCCCCCCCTCTTATTTTTATCAAAAAACACAGTATCAATCCTACAGATGCAAAACCACAAGTATTTAAAAGTTCACATTAATTAGAAAAAAACAAATTAATTCAAACTACTAAAGTTCCAGAAATATTGGAAAGATCAGGAAAAAAATTTATACTACAACTGATTGCAGAGAAACTGGTACCAGCATAAAATTAAAGGTCATAATTTTTAACTATTTGAACTGTATGTTAAGGTAGATAATTAAGACAGAGCCACACTGTATGGTCTGGCAGTCTCAATTTCCTGCTCTATGACAAAGGAGAGTTACTCCTGTAGCAGAGTTTATGTAAGAATTAATACTGAACACCACAGAAACCAAATCATCGTGCCTTCTGAAAAGATACAAACAATCAAAAACCAAAGCACCTCCCCCTCAAGTCTTGTTTACAAAAAGGTGCTTTCAGTTGATTTCTATTCACAATCCCTTAAACGAAGGACAAATTACACTTTCTTAATTCCCTATGATACAGCTAAAGATTTGTTTCGTATGTTATCATTAGAATAGCTTCCACCACAGATAATTACTGTTTAAAATTATTTTTGAAGACACATTTTGCAGTCTTCTATTTACAAAAAGCACCTAATTTAGAATACTTTTGTCAGCATTAAGGGTTACAAAAATGCTGAAAGTGTAAAAAATTAAAAGTGGCTGATGAGAACTCTAAAGTTCACTTTTAAAAAACACAAAACAAGGTATATTTCATTTTTTTTACTTTGAAGATTTAAAAAGAAACCTGCAGAACACACCTACATATGAGATTATTTACAACATGACTAGAGATGCTCTGTTGCAATATTTTTTCCATAAAACTCCAGCTGATACTATGCTCTACAATTTAAATTCACAGTCTATTTTTGGATGCCTAGGCAAGAACACTGAACAACTTAAGTTGCTGGTATACTATGGTTGCTCCTAAAATCTCATAAATTGACTAAATTCAGATTTTAAACTTTTAACATTAGATTTTAGCTATAAAAATATGAATTTGTGACATGGGGGTGCCTATTAGCTGGAGGATTACTATTGCACCAGCAATGTATTTTACAAAGGAGCTTAATAAGATTTAATTGGGGAGATGTTATCACCTGCTCCAGAAATAATCTCCTGTACCTTCATAACCTGCCATATAAGGTTAGAGTTAAATAAAATCACTCACTGATCTGGGGCCACTTTTCCCTCCTGGAAAGAACTCTCACATTTTGATGAGACTACTTTAGGAAAGGAAAGAAAGGGAGAAAACGCAAAAGGTATTTGTGGCTACATCCAAAATAAAATAACATTTTAAACCATCACGAGAAGAAACAACTCATTATTTAATACAGATATAAAGAAGAATGAAAATATCTCTATAGATATTAAGTGTTTGAAAGAATATGCAGCCATCTTTTGAATTGTTTGCTTCAAGTTAGGAATCACTGGGTTACTAAACAAGTTCTATAAATAAACAAATAACATACAATAAAATTGCCCATTTATCCTATGGACCTCAAGGAAAAATGCTGAGTTTTTTTTCTCAGTTCTTTCCTGCTGTGTAATGCTACAAAAGCTGCAACAAGCCAGTAAGCATGCCCTTTAAAACCTTTACCTAATAACTTCTTTATTTTGCTTTTTGGATTTCTTGGTAGTCTCTGCTTGTACAGGAACAACTTCAGGAACAGGTTCTTCAACTGCTGTGTCTTCATCGCCCAAAAGAGCTGCCTGCTGAGAAAAATCCATGTCCTGCATAAACGACATGCTGCGCTTCAAAGCTAACAGCCGTTCCTAGAATCAGAAAGGACAGAGCGGCAGGGACTTAACCTTTCCCTCATAGCCAAGATGCTATGATAATGGGATGGGATGGGATGGGAATGGCCATGGCCTTATTTTGTTCTTAATGTCTCGTTTCCAATGGCGATGCAACATGATTTGGTCATGGTAGCATGGCATCAGAATTTCTGCAGCCCAACTATCAAGAGAGAAACAAACAAACAAACAAACTGCATATGCAAAAACAACTATTTTACACAAAACTTACCATCACTGTAACACATGCACACATACATGCACACACAGAGCAGCTTACAAAAAAAATTTCATTTGACAAGCCAACAGCTGTATTTAAGAAAAAAGTATTTACGACACCTCTGAAAACTCCCCTACACCCAACACCTTGAAAAAAGTAGTGTTTTCTTGTTTATGCAGAAATAAAACTTAAATAAGATCTTGTTTTCAAAGTTTCAGCCAGAAGTAGGATTTTACAGTAGAGTTTGATATATGTGTATCTTAACTGCTTCCACTGAAAGAAGCTCCTACAGACTTCAGTGGTGCAGGTAAGGTTGAGAAATAAGTAAAAATTATTGGGTTATAACAAGAATGCCATCAAGCCCTTAAATATAGCAGCACTAACAGGCACTGCTATAATTCATCACAGATGGATGAAACATTTACCATTGTTACTATGTGCCTTTTAAGTATGGTAACATAAAAACCCCCAAAGTTTCTCCTGTTTGTTTGTAATAGGTCTCTTACTTTGCTCATCATCTTAAAGCCTGTGTGCAGTATCTTCTTGGCTAGCTTGTAGTAAACAGTATCTGGTCTGTTGTAAGTCATTGCATTATCACACATCAGTTTAAAATCTGCCTGTAAAATACAAAACAAAAGAACTGTAAACATTCAAGTCCTTTGTTAAGGAAGATACCATTCTATCTTGCCAGCTCTGTGAAGAACACAGTAATATTCTACCAGCAGGCTTATGAATGCAAGCCAAAAGCAGAATTGCCAAGGTTTGAGCCTTTTTTACCTCCCCAAGATGCTCAGTCTCCTTTGGAACTGGCTTTTGGTTATAAAAAAAACACACTCCTGAATGCCAAACCTAACATTTTCTCCTTAACCAAATGGACTGAGCCACCAAGGTAACTTTTTACAGCATTTAAGCCCTCTGCCTCCATTTACTGAGATCATCACAAAGAGAGAAATTGAGAAGGTGACATGGAGGAGCCAACTATGGGCCAAGAAGCAGACAAAGAAGTGCATGTAAGCTACACTTCTAGTGATGGCCTTTCAACTGCTGCAGAAAAAGCCAGTCTTTTGCTTGCCCAACTTTGAAGTAGACCCTTTTTTTTCTGCAGCAAAACAGATGAGTTTTCTGCAGCAATTGCCCATCTTCTAAATGCAGGAAAGAGTTCTTGCAGATCTCTTAGACAGGTTATTGTCTTGTGACTACCCTCAGCTAGTTATATCAGACAGGTAACCTTTTGAGCAGACCTTATTTCAAAGGTTAAAAACCTACAAACTTAATTTCTATATTAAGCCTATGGCATTAGGTATGCTCATGTATCTAGAAAGGGAGTCCAATTCCTTTTTCACTCTAACACGGGCAGTTTTTTAGCAAACTTTTATTATTCCTCAGACTACCAGCGGAAGCTAAGTCCTTGAGAAAAAACGAATCTGTCTAAAAAATACTACAATTTTAATTTTTTCTAGGTTTCTATCCCACCTGTTTCAATACTGCAACCTTGCCTCTAACTTAACAGTCACAGAGCTCCCACTCAAACTTCCCATTTAAGCTGTTGAATAAGAATCCACAAAGGCAGAATTTAGAGACCTGAAGGCATTGCTGATGGCAATGGTATTATGAATCCCTTTTCACTATTTCCTATAAATCTCTATAGCATATTTAACAAAACAGAATAATAACCTTTGTCAAAGCATCTCTAAGAAATGTAAACCATTCTTTGCTCACCTAGCTGGACCTTTCAAAAGAAGAGATTAACCCTGAGAAACAAGCCAATGCTCTCTGCCCAGACTACTGTTAGATCAACATCAGCCTAGGAAAAAGCAATTCCAAAGGCTGCTAATAGACCTTCATGAACCAGTTAAGGAAAATGCCTCTCCTTCAGGAGCTGACAATACCATGAAAACATTTCTTACTGCACTGTCTATAAAACCATGATGTATCTAATAAATTATTATAGCAATAACAATACACTAAATAACTTAGTTAAGTTGCAAATAACCTTGCCAAGTAAGTTTCTGCCAGAAGATAAATTCAAATGAAGTTATATGAAAAACAGGATAATTAAAGATAAAAAATATGTAGTTGTTATTGACTCTTATACAAGATCACAGAAATCACAGAAAGACTAGGTTGGAAGAGACCTCTAAGATCATCGAGTCCAACCGATGCTTCAGTATATCCACAGGTTTCTTGCAGACGGGTCCAAATTACATTTTAACCAATCTAACAAGGTCTAGATTAAGAAAAGAAAAAGGACAAGAAAAGAGCTCAATAGTTTAAGTCTTTGTGATAGTCTTACTCCTATTGAAGTTTAGCAGCATAAATTCCACAGAACTTTAGAACATGGTCTTGGTTTCCATAGTAATTTATTGAAGATTGTAGTAGAATCTGACATTATTTGTAATCTGATTATACAAAAGTGCTCAGTTCTGAAAAAAATGAGCATTAATTAATGTAAGAAAGGCTTACACAGTCAAAAGGAATCTTCAGTTTCTTACTAGTGGTGAAGTATCTAAATCCTTATTAGCTCACCTTGAATTCAGTGACTGATTTGTATTCATTTGCAGAAATTTTTTCCTTCATTGTACCAAAATCCATAGGGTGTTTTATTATCATGGAATATCCAGGAGCAATGGCATCCGTGACTGGAAAAGCAAAAAACCCGTGAGGATCTTTCCTAAAAATGAAAACAATACATTTAGATTTACAGCAGCAAACAAAATGATCCTTGCATTTACATCACATTAAAGACACAATAGTACTACTTAAAAAAGAAAAAATACTAAAAACATTCTCATAAAACAGATGCGTGTTTGAAAAATTTCCTGATAAAAGAGAGTTTGATTTTGCACATGTACACTTTTTGAAAGACATTAAAAATGTCTCTTAATTCAATTCAATGATCACATGATCAATTCAAGCTAGTACTTGTATTTCTTAATTATTTATTTTATATTTTCTATGTCTCTACACTCCAAATTGGTCTTTTGTCTTCATTGAGTAAAAAAACTCAATTCTTCTTGTTCATAAGGTCCTTTAAAAATAAATACGTTTAATTTTTTTTAATTAGTTCCAAATTCAACTTATTGCTATGTAATAAAAAGGAATTTTTTTTTAAAAACACGAGGCACAGGTTTAAGAAAAGAGTGAAATAAAAAGCCTCTGCAAATTAAGAGGATTATCAAGTAAGCAGGCCTAAATCTGCTTTGTATCTGACAGTGAACACTGAATAAAATTTAATTAAAACAGTTCAATCTTTTAAACTATTGTAGAGTTGTAACTGGCTTTTAATCCCTAAACTAAGTCGTTAATATTTAATAAATTCATAATGGCAATGTATCCTCTGCCCAAAACACTTGTTTCCCTGCGCAACGCTAGAATTGCAAAATTGGTAATAATTTTCCCCAACTTATCTTTAAAAACTACCAGGCCTGACATGGTTGGAAAGGTCAACATATATTAGTCAGTCTTTAGGCATTACTCTCAAACAGAAAACCAGGATAAGAAATTGCCAAGTAACACATATAAATATGCATCAGACACTGCCAACACAGCTGAAGACACAATAATGTTTACTACCTTTGAAGCTGGCGAAGGAAGTGTTCCAGTAATTGCTGGATCGGTGTGCTCTCATTTTCAGCTGCATTTTGAGACGAAAACAGAGGTAAGTTCAATGAAACAGAATATAGGTATATTTGTTTATTTAAAAATATAAATACCAGAGAGAAAATCTTACTACGTGTATGGCTTGTACTGATCTGAACCTGAATGTGACATGAATTTCAAAGCAGAAGCACATCAGATTTCTAAGGATACAGTACCTATTCTTCTTTTATTTTCTGAGCTTTTTTTTCCATCACACTAAAACTTAGTACACATCAAGTCAGATGTAGTGCTAAGTTTAGTAGCTCTAAGAAAATGTATTACTAAGATTAAAATAATTACATTTTATATTTTTGCAGAAAAAGTGAAACTTGGTTGCTCAAATACTGCAGTTGGGAAATCCACATTCTCACAACATGTTCACTGTGCCATTTTAATGGTTTCTTCACCACAACCCCATGCAATCAGCTTCTCTAAACCTTTCAATCACAGAGTGACAAACAGATGAAGACTTGCTGGCAAGAGAGGTAACAATTACAGTTTCACTTCCTGTACAGATCACACAAGAAACACTACGTGTTAATTACCTGTTACTTCAGAGAGACTGGCTTTGGTGAAGTTTGAGACAATAAAGAAGCATCAAGAATTGAAAATCCAACTCTTCATCATGACAGAAGAAAGACATTTCCTTTCTTAACCAGAATTGGTCAGGTAATTTATATGCTTTCCAATACCATTTTACAAGCAGATGAAAAGAGAATAATAAAGGAATAGTTTTTAGTTTGTCAGTTTTTAAGGTTCCTGACTACCTGGAGACATAAAAATCTGACCAGAAAATTTCAGTTACCTTGACAGCTGATGGCCACCATTCCTCAATTTAATGTGTGGTCACAATTAAAAAATTCCTTGGGATTACTTGACCAGTCAAAGGGCAGTATACTAAAGACAAGACTCACAATATTCCTAAAGACACAATTTTTTGCTACTAGGTTCCATTTTCAGGTTTATGTGTAACTGAGATCATGATGTAATTGAAAATTCTCATAAGTACAGGTTTCCACTGAGTAATGCTGAGCTTTAATTATCAAGCAATGGCTACAGGTAGAAAAAGTGTGGCAAAATCTAAATTAAACACGCAGAAGTTACCACACAAAACTGACAAATATTTTGGCTGGTAATAAGAATTAAGAGATTTGTAAATGAAAAAGAGAGATAGTGTGTGGTGTCTGCAGTCTCTAGAGACATGCTATCACAACTTCTTTTCGTGAAAATAGAGATACTAATACTCCACATAGGCTAGAAAATAAAAAAAGACCATAACAACACCTAAGAAGTCTCCACAAGAGTTTTTTCCCTTGAACTCAGTGCAACTTCGTTTCAGACATTCTGATCACTGTTGTGTAAATGCTAAGGAGAAGGAATTAGGGGAGCACTATGTCCAACAACACTTTTATAATGTGGTTCATTCTGTCAAGGAACAGAAGCCAGAGATAGATGTCCTCAGAAATGTCAGTCAACTGAAAACAAACCTACTAAAACATGGAAGCACCAAGAGGAATATTAACTTTTCAGACAGCAGAAAGTTCTGCATGCTGGAAAAAGTGAAGTCCCTAAATTTCAGTAAATCTTCGTGAAAATTTTACATTTTGGTATCTTTGACAAAGGCTTTGTTTTGTGCGCTTTTAAAAAGAATCAAAATTATTTAATCTTTCACACTGCTCACCTGGCTGAGTTCTGCATGCTCTGACAGGACGGTCTGGAGGAGGTTCAACCTCCACCTTTTTCCCAGGATCAAAGTCATCAGTTTCTCCTTCAGTGTCACACTGTTCTTTCTCCCTTTTCCTCTTTTTCTCTTCCTAGCACAGCAGAGAGAAGACATACTTTAGAGGGATGTACTTGGATTGTGTAATCCCATACAGCAAAAGGTAAGAAACAGAGATGTTTTTAATTTGGAATACTCCTTCAATATCCGAGTCATAATATAGTTTAAACAATACAGCATACATTTTCACTATCACTTTTTCAATTTTTTTCTCTGATTAAAACTAAACTGTTCATCTTTTGCTACTTTGTATTTAATACAGTATTGTTCTATCATTTCTGCATGTTTATTGAAAAGAGAAATTCTGAAGCTATTTTTATGTAAAATTGAGCAGTAATAAGCTACACCAGAGAGTAAAGAAAGCTAATTTACTATTGATCAATCTGTGGGTCCACCCTCATCAATGTATTTTTGTTGTCACATTAAACAGAAACAAGTAAAATACATGACAACTCAGCCAACAAAGGAACCATTAGAAACAGCGGTGGCAATTAATGATCTCTTCCTGAGTTTCAGTGCAAAAGCATGCCTAAGTCATTCCTGAAATCCCACAATCATTACCCACGTTTGCACAAAAAATCACACTTCCATTAAGCTTCCTTAGACTATGGTTTTGTTATTTAGTCATCCATTAGCTTATTTTTAATGTACTAATAATGAAGTTCGTGGGAAAAAAATCCAAACAACCCCCATCTCCCAACTCAGTAAAGGCAATTGATACTGCACAAGCTTGTATAAAGGACAGTTGGTTTTGCTACGTTTCAAGTCCCAGCCTGAAACATCTGTACTAAGAAAATTGTGCACTATCTATGCAGTATTCAAGAGCTTCTGAATGATCCTACAAGATCTGTCACTTCCAGTTGATTTTTTTGTTAGGCTTGTATTACTTGGAACTGATGGATGTTAGCCACAAACACACACAAAGTACCACTGAAAAAACTGTCATAAGAGAATAGTAAAACCACACGACTGGAAAGAATTTTAAAAAGCAGAAAGGTCAGAGAATCATTACTACACAAAAGAAATACTATTAAAATTAAATTGTACAAGTAACTGTGCTGTCAATGCCTTATTGCTGATTATAATCAAACTCCCCAAAGTTCAACACAAACAACTAAGGTGACCACACTACTTGCTACTAACAAAGCCACAAAGCCTAACACACAGGTTATTCCAAGAGCCAAACAAGTAATGAACCAATGTACCACAGTACTCAACAGATGAGAAGCTGTTTTGAGCAAACATATCAATTTCAATGTCCAGTAACTTGGCACACCTCCAAAAGATAAATGCAGGCTAGATTTATTTGAAAAGCTGAAAATACCCTTCCTAAAACGGTAGCAAAACACGTTTGTGACCTGACTAAAATACAAAATATCCAACTAAGAAACAGAAGCATTCATTCAAGGCAAATAAATAAGAAAAATAAAAAGTTATAAGAAGGAAGCTTTAACTTTGTTCACAGAATCATTGCAAAGGTATATCCTTTAAATAGCATAAGTACACCAACCCACACACAAGGGTTTTCTACATTTCTGAAGTGCTATCTCTAGACAATAAGCTTCTTGCAACAGTGATTTAAACAAACAAAGTTCTGTGCCAGATTTTAGACCTGATAAGCCAGTATGAAGGTTGGTGTGTCTGAATTCTAAAAATCACAGCTTACCTTTCTCTTTCTTCTTTCATCATCATCTAGATGCTTTTCTTTTTCCTTCTCTGACTTTTTCTTCTTTTTTTTCTTCTTTTCTTTATGTCGTTCTCGCTCATGATCTGATCTATCATCATAGTAACTAGAATCATGCCCTGACCCAGAGAGTTCGGTCACTTCACTGCCTCCAACTTTAAGAACCAGCTTTAAGGGTTTTTCCAAAGGCTTATCCACATAATCTAAATTAAAAATACATAAATAAATAAATAAATAAATAAATAAATGCAAAGGGAGCTAAGAGCACACAGCAATTACAGAATCAGTCTCAGGTCAGAAAAGACCGCTGAGATCGAATCCAATCTATGACCGAACACTGCCATGTCAACTAGACCGCGGCACTAAGTGCTACATTCAGTCTTTTCCTAAACACCTCTAGGGACAGTAACTCCGCCACCTCCCTGGGTAGCCCATTCTAATACATAATCATCCTTTTCGCAAAGAAATTCTTCTCAATGTCCAACCTGAACTTCCCTCAGCAGCTTGAGGCCATTTTCTCTCGTCCCGTCGCTGGGTGCCTGGGAGAAGAGACCGACCCCCACCTGGCTAAACCCTCCTTTCAGGCAGCTGCAGAGTGATAAGGTCTCCCCTGAGCCTCCTTTTCTCTAAGCTAAACAACCCCAGCTCCAAAGCTTCTTCTACAACTACTGTGTATGGGAATTCGCAGCAAATCAAAAATACACACAACATACCTGGAAAGAAAAACAATGGCTAAGACTAACAAATCCAAGCTAACAAACAGTCATTCAGCACGTATTACGCTGTGATGTTCCACAAACCTGCAAGTCATAAAAACCCGACTCTTCGACCTCCCCTGGAAACGTAGCAAAATCCTTGCAGAGCAAGGTGAAATTAAGCATCACTCAAGCACCGCAGCGACCGGATCCCCTCAGGATCAGCCGTGGGAAGCACGGAGACGCTCGGACTCACACCCCACCGCCCGCCCCGAGTTCCTCGGGCCGCCGCCGCCGCCAGCAGCTGCGGCACTCGAAGCAGGGTCTCTGCCCAGGCCCCCCAGCCCGCGCAGGGACGCCGGGCCCCACCGACAGCCACGCCAGGGGAAGGGGCGGGCGCGGCCCAGGTACAAAGAGGCCCCCCGGTCCTTACCGCTGTAGGCAGTGGCGGAGGTCGAGCGCCATTCTGCCTTCTCAGCTTTGTGCTTTTTGTGCTTCTTCCCCATGGCGGAGCCGCAGCCCGCCCCGCCGGAAGCGCTGGGGCGGGCGGACCCTCCCGCCCGCCGCGGAGGAAGATCCGGGTGAGGGGTCGGCCGTGCCGCTCCTAGCGCGCCCTTTACAAACCCGCTGCCGCAGCGGGTGCCCGCTGCCTCAGGCTCGCCCGCGCTCGCTCTTCCCGTCGCTCCGGCGCGTCGCTCCCGAGGCCGTGCCCGCCTGAGGTGATTCCTTGTCCCCAGCGCTGGGGCGGGAGCAGCCCGCCCGCCCGGCCGTACGCGCGGGCGCGCTCGCGGCGTGTCCCGAGGCTGTCGTCGCCATCTCCTGAGGGACAGAAGTGCCGATTCCGATCCTGGTCCCGATCGCGTACCCGGTTCTTGCGGTGGGCGATGTGCACGAGGACGGGGCACCGGGAAGGGGTTGTCCGTGCTGTGGGCGCGTAGCAGTGGCTGGAAGTTCCATCTCTTTGGTATCGCTTTTCCCCTAGGAGCGAGAAAGATGGATGACGCTGCTGGAGATTTGAAGCAAGCGCTCCCAAACGTGTGTGACAGCGTTCAGATCCATGTGGAAGTTCACCAGAAGTCGAGCAGGTCTCTGATCAGAGCGTTGCTTGCTGCGATTTGGGACTGTTTCCTCTGGGCCTCGTTCTGCGCGGCTCCGACAGCCCGCAGCACCCAGCTCTGCCTTCTCTGTGCTCTCCCGGGAGTCTTCCTAAGACTGAACAAATACACTTCTCTCTGTTTCACCTTGTGTGTCATGTCATCCAGTTTCATAATCAAGTTGGTGGCCACGTTCTGAATTTGCCCCAGTTTATCCTTGTCTCCTTTGTGTCTGAACTCACAACTGCACACAGTACTCCAGAGATGGTCTTACAAAGCCAGCAGATGGAAACAGTTGCTTTCCCTAGCAATCTTGGTAGCACAGCCTTAAATAAGGTTGTCCTTATTTGTAGCAGGGGCACACTGCTGATTTATTGCCAACTTGTCCACTAGTACCCGCAGGCCCTTTTCTGCAAAACTGCATTTCATCCAGTTGGCCTCTGATCTGTTCTGTTATTTGGGCAGTGAATGGAGAGCTAAGATTTCATGTTTACCTTTGCTGAACGTCAAAAGGTTCCAATCAAACTATATTGCCAACCTGCAGAGGTCCCTCTGATCAGCAGCCCTGCCCTCCAGAATACTGACAGCTCTCCCTGCTTTGGTGTTATCCATAAACTTGATGCAATTACTTTCCATCCCATTGTCAAGGGTTTAAACAAGGATGCAAAAACAGTGCTGCTCCCAATGCTAACAGCACCACACTGCCTTTCCCCACCCGAGTTATTGACAGCTCATCTTAATCTTTGTACTAATCACAGCCCTCTGAGCTGGACAGTCCAACCCACCTTGTCCGTTTATCCAGTTCTTACCTAACCACTTTGGATATCTGGATGATATTGGGAGACCATGTCCAAGATGTTAGGAGAATGAAGGTGTAAAATGTCCACTGTGCTATTTTTGCCAGGCTTTACAGAGAACTGAGAATTTGCACTGGTTATACATGATTGAAATTGCAAAATTAAGTTAAATCTTCAAATGGTATTCTTTTTCCTGTAGTTTTTGTCTCTTCTGGAATTTTCCTTGTATTATGTCCCCATCCTGATGTTTTAGCTGTCCTAAAAGTATAATGGAGCTTCCAAGCTAAGCTTACCAAATTCAATCTGTGGCTTGGCTTGGCTCTGAGTCTTTCTGTGTTTCCTACTGAAACAGATTGCATAACTTCTTTCCATTCTTGAAGTCTTCTAGCTGTCTCATTCAGTATCCCCTATTACAACCTCAAACACAGCAAATAGTATTTGGATTATGTCTTTTAATGCACAAATTAAAAACAACTGTTGCTTCTGCAGACAGAATCTGAGAGGTTCTTTTTTACTGCAGAATGTTGGAGGAGGGTTGAGGGGGTTTGGGGGACTTTTTTTGTTTGTTTCTTTAGGATTGGAGAGTTTGTTAGTTGTTGGTTGGTTGGTTGAGTTTTTTGGTGTGTGGGAGATGGAAGCTGTTTTCCATGAAGGCCTCATGTATGAAATAATGCATTGCAACACTAATTCAGATTTCCTTATAAATGTCAATGCCATAAAGTAATGGTGTTTCTTTCTTGTTAGTGTGGCGAAGAAAGAAGATATTAGGATGAGTGTCTTAAAGCTGTTGAACAGACACAACATTGTGTTTGGTGATTACAAGTGGACAGAGTTCGATGATGCTTTCCTTAACAACAACGTGCAGTCTGTGTCGATTGTGGATACGGAGCTGAAACTGAAGGACAGACAGGTATTCCCGGTCAAGGATGTGCAGCTCTGTTCATGTGCCCCTGAACTGGTTGTAGGTAGACTGGTGGGCACAAGCCTAAGGGCACAAGCAAGACAAGGTCTATAGGATGATGTACTATCTCTTCTTAGGCTGATTAGTATAACTAGGAAAAGGCGGCTAAATTTTTTTTTACTGCTTAGGAAGACACCTGTGAGACAGAGGTAGTAGGCTTTAGAGATAGATGCCAGATGAGAACTGTAACTTTCTTTTGTTCAACTAGCTTTGAATGAGAAATATGACATAACAAATCTTCTTATGTTCATTCTAGCCTATTGACCTAAGTATAAGCAGTCTTTCTCTTCATATTTTTCATCTGAATGAAGAAGGACCAACCTCTGAAAACCTGGAAGAAGAGAATGAGGATATCACTGCAGCTCATCACTGGATGCTACCAGCAGGTACCTGTGTGACATTTCTGGAAGCTCTAGAGCAATGAAAGAAATTATTGCAAAGGCTAAAAGTGTTTGTAATCACCTGTTAAGGTATTATTGTATAATTGTATGTATTGTTTTTCTGTAGAACAAATATGTTTGGACTTTTCTCCTTTATGTAACAAATATATTTTGACTTTTTCCTTTGTGGTTTTGACTGAACTGCTGCAGGTGATTCCAAAAAACATCATTTATTTCTATAGTACTTGTGGATGTGTGGAAATAACTGGTCTTGTGGTTTAAAACATATAGTCATAATCAGAAGCATGCAAGTTTTTAACCCTGGTGATTGCATTCCAAGTTTTATTTAACTTGAAGACCCACAAGAAACTCATCACTTTAAATATTCATTTTCCAGAGCCTGCTTCTGGCTTCCAGCCCCCAGGACAGAACTGCTTTTATACATGAAACAGACAAACAAAGTAAAGAGATTTAGTCCTTGTCTTCTGGAGGGGAAAAATAAGGCTTTCCTCTGGTAGAGCCAGACCTGCCTGTTACTGTCTTGTGCTTGGGGAAGTTGAATTCTCTGCCTGGAAGGAGAAGCACAGGTGTGAGCTTTAGCTCAAAGAGACAGTAATTTTGAAACATTTCCTACTCTTTCCATGTTGTGAAATGCCTAGCTATCCATTACGTTTGTTTTCAGGAAGAATTAATTCTGATACATTGACATTATTGCCACAATTTTTTGGTTTATAGTTGTTCAGTCTTTTTTGCTTTTCTTTGCTGAAAGTTATAAGCCAATGGCTAGGAATGATTGATACTCAAATGACAACTTTAGTTCTTTATGCATTATTCAGCTACATGCTTTTTTTGGT
The DNA here is from genome assembly GCA_013390045.1 of Picathartes gymnocephalus. Taxonomy (NCBI): domain Eukaryota; kingdom Metazoa; phylum Chordata; class Aves; order Passeriformes; family Picathartidae; genus Picathartes; species Picathartes gymnocephalus. The sequence goes on from WEKY01053695.1 coordinate 83,383, forward strand.
CCTCCACATCTTGATGTTAAAAAACAAAAAGCAAAGTTGAATGATAAAATTTGCCTTAGAACCCTCCTCCTACTACAACTTTTCATTGCTCTCTTGAAATATAAGTTCATCCTCTACTAAGGATAGAAGGAACAATTTTGTTTCATATTAAGAAATTAACGTTAATTTCTTGTCACAATTATTTGAGGAAATAAAAGCTGGGAAACTGCTGAATTTGTCTGTTAGAAAGTGATGTTTGCATTTTGAGAAAAATAACTCTTTTTTTTCCCCACAGATGCTTTACTTGCTTTCATATATCTGTTCTTAATTCTTCATTTTAATTGAGCATAATCTGAAAACTGTTTTGTGCTGCAATGATGAGTTACAAGTTTCTAGACTGATTTATCCTAAACAGGTATATAATATATTGCTTTTGCAGCTGAATTCCACGGCCTTTGGGAAAGTCTTATCTATGACACTGAAGTAAAATCAAATGTAAGTTGGAAATGAATAACAATTAAGATTGTTTGAGGAGAAGTAAGAGCTGAAATGAAGCCTGTTTGAAGTTTGGTGCTTGCTATGGAGATATGAGTTTGGGCTGGGCAGAAGGGAATGGGAGTTTAACTTTGTTTCTGGCAGCAGCTGAACAGTTAATGGGCTTGGCAGGAATGTCAGCTAGCACTGTTACTGTTCGTGCAAATACATATTTAGTGATTTGACCAGAGGTGAGTGCCCTGCCACTTGAATGCTGACAAGACATTGGAAACAAAACAGTTCCATGGGGTCATTTTCTAGCTTGAAAATCCTGTGCATTCATCAGAGGTTGTGATGATAACTGCCAGAGCTTGTAGAACAGTAATACTGTAATCTGAAATTTAGTAGTTGTGATACAAATAAAACGCGTAAATAGTTCAATTCAGCTTCTAACTGAAGTTCTTGGACACAAATAATTAATTCATTAGCTTATTTGTAATACCATAGATATAGTATTCTCACTTAAATCTTTATAACCAAATATAGAAAAGCAAAACATTCCAGTGATTGTGCTTCTTAATTTATAAGGTAAATATCAATTAATACATCCACATTTGTCTAATTTATGGAACAGCTTTCAAAGTCATCTGTGAAATGACAAGACTCTTAATTAGACTTGCTAGTGTACTAAATAACAGCAAGCTGATCACTGTTGAGTGTAAGTGTATATGGGTAGAAAGAAATGATTGTTTTTAATGCCAAAACTAGAACTACTTCTGTAAAATTGTAATAAATCGTCATTCTTTAAACCATGGAAATGTCTGAGCATGGTTGGGTTCTACGGGCTCTGAAGTGATTGCTGTGAATTTTCAAAATAGCACAGTGTCGATAGAATTTTGTAAAATATGTGGATTAAGTTTAGTTGGTTTTGCTGTTGTGTGATTGCTCCATCTCCAGCACGAGGTATTGCAGGAGCACCGTTGTATTGTCCTGTTAACATGCAGGGATCAAAAGCTCGGTACAGGTAACAGCAACAGAAGATAATGTGGTATCGGGTGTTATTATGGGTAAAAGTCAGTATAGATTCACACCTGAAGTTCATATTCATTTTGTTGAAAGAGTTCTCTACTTTCTAATTCTAGATAATTCTAAAATGAAGCTGCAGTATTTTTAGAAGCATGCATTCTGGAAAATATGTGCAACTTCCCTTATTTGGAAGAATGAATAATCTACAAATTCCTTTCAGCAGCTGATACAAATGCTTCAGTAAAAAGGAAATAAATGTGACAGGAAATGCTTTGTTTGATGGGCTGACTACAAGAAACTGAACAAATGTATAGCTGTACAACCTCTAAACAGGACCCAGAGTTGGAGTCTTTGACTCTCTGCTTAGGCAGCTTGTGTTTTATAGACACACAGTACATGATACAATGAAAAATTATATCAATTTCCCTTCCTTAAAGCACTTAATTTATTCATTTAAAAGTTCCGGAACTCCATTTGTGCCAAGTACATGCTATTCTTATTCTTGAGGGCAGGACAGAAATTAGTTCCCATCCTTTGCAGAAATAAATTTGCCTATGACTAAAAGACATGAGCACTTTTTTTGTTGTTGTTGTGAGTACACAATAAACCTCATTAGAGATTGATTCTATTTGTAGTTGTATTTGATGTTATGGCTCTAATTTGTGTTTTTCTTTTTGTCCTCTTCGTTTAGTTACTCGATTATGTGACGACAGCATTACTATTTTCTGACAGAAATGTTGACAACAACCTGATATCATGGAACAGAGTTGTTTTGCTGCATGGTAAAAATTATCTGTTTTAAACCAAGTAGATTCATTGGCTGTCTGTTTATACTTTTCTTCTGGAAAGACTTGTACTGTAGTCCTGTGTAGTGAAGTGAGGTGATATGAAAGCAGCAGCAGCAAAGTATTCCCTCAATAGTACAAATTTGGATGAAATGTAGTGTCAGAGTCAAATCAATGCTCACATGTACTATGTTTTGCATGAATTTAAATTCTGTATCTTACAGTGCACTGACAACTGTGGATTTCTTAATTTTAATTTTTAAGTGATATTGTTGCATTTTTACATAAAGAGCAAAAGCAGTGCAGATACTGAAGATATTAGAAGGCATATATTAGCTAAACTTCTCTTGCAGTACTAAATATTTTTTTAGTTATAACTTTATAAAAACTTTGAGGAAACTGGGAAATCAATCCCTGCTGTGTTGTTGACGCTGTTCTGTTGCCAGATCTTGCTAGTTTAGTTACTGTTACTTCAGTGAAGCTGAAATCTTCAGTCAGTCCTAGCTTACTGTGGAGCTTATACCACAAATGAGATTAGCATCAATTGAATCTGTTTCCTTGCAAAATGCACCTTGCATTGGTTTTGTCATCAAGACTGGTATTCAAAAATAAAAGGTCAAAGTGGAAATATTTGTTGATTGTACTTAAGTTACAACTGTCAATCTAGAAGCTTCAGGGTGTTTTTGTTTGAAAGACTTTATTTCAGACTCATACTCTGGTAACTGTGCTTGTTCTTGCCTGTTTGAAGGAAGTCTTTGTGGCTCTTCCATGGGGTATTAAGTCAGATCCAAATGGTTTGTCCCAGAGTGTAGTTCCCAAGATAATCTGGGTTTCCTCAAGGAAGAAATTTCTGGGAAAGTGGACAGCTGATCAAACTGATCGTGATGTGTTTCTGTTTTCCATGTTAGAAGTGTATGTTTCAGGAAGATACAAGTTTAAGCATAGCACTGACTATAGAGAGTGCTGATAAGCATTAGCCCTGCAGGGGTGATACACGTTGCTTCTGTGGCTTTTGAGTGTTTTAACTTCATGGTGTCTGCATACAAACTGTTGCACTAATTATACTAACAATTGAAAAGTGTATAAAATCAAACATCAGCTCCAGGATTGTATTCAAGTAAGCCATTTTCTCAAAATACTGTGGTGTACTCAATCATTATCTTCTGTGTTTTTACTCTACAATTAGTGCTGTAATGAAATAAAGTAGTTAAAAAGCTGTTAAATGTCATAAACAATCTAATGCAGACTCTGTGTAATGTATGGATCTGATTTCAAACCAGGCCCTCCTGGAACTGGAAAAACTTCTCTGTGTAAAGCATTGGCTCAGAAGCTGACAATTAGACTGTCATACAGGTGATTGTTTTTTGGAAATTTTTCACTTTAGATTACTTAGTTGTTCTTTTTCATTAGCCCAAGTATATTTCATATTTGATTTCAAGTAGCTTGTACCTAGTGCTAATGTGTCGTCTTTTTTGTAGTGCACCAGTTAGCAGTAAAATTGATCTGCTAGACTGATTAGGATATTTTAAGGCCTTGTAAAATGTATAATTATTTGTGCCCAGATGTGTAAAAGACATTCCAGTGTCAGTACAGTAATTTTTGCTCACTTTGTACATCAATGAATATTAGAGGGCAAAGGATTGAGGAGTATTTTGGTTTTTGTATCTTCATTTGATAGAGCCTGGTTTTAATAGGTAGTGATTTTTTAACTAATTTCTCTTGTACTTGGATTGTTTGAATGCCACAGTCTACAGAGGTCAGTTTGTATATCAGACAGGTAATAAGAAATAGCCTAAAAGCTGATAGGAAGTTAACAAATTCATATAAAAAAATAAATGTTATATAAAATACAAGGTGTAGCATAAATAATATGTAATTATTGTCATGATCTGAGTCTAGGCCAAGCTGAATGTATGAAAATCATGGGCTGTATAAGGTGTGGTAGAGATACTTTGTCACTTCTTGCTATACTGAATAAAATCTTACAGGAAGAGAAGAAAGAGGCAATTATCATGGTAACAGTTACTTACTCTGTTCTAATGAAGAAATTCTAATAGCAATTGAATATACAGAATTCTAGTGACAATTTCAGCAACATGACAAGTTCCAGCAACACCAATAATATCAATAAAACATGTATTATGTTTTGAAAGGTAAGTAATAAAGTACTAATTTAATTCCAGGGTCAGAATGTCAGGAATGAGACTTAAAGAAGTTAATGATATCACTGATTTTTGTTTACAATGGAGTTGATACTTCTTTTTCTCTTCATACTTTAGGTATAGGTATGGACAGTTAATTGAGATAAACAGCCATAGCCTTTTCTCTAAATGGTTTTCTGAGGTATGTATTGATGTACCTAATAAAATAAGCTTTGTATTTTAGAAATTACACTGTAATTATTCTGTGGAGCTTCTTTCCTAAGTATGCACACCAGAGATTGCTCAGAATAATTAATGTGCTTGAGAATGCTTAAAGAGAAGTTATATTACAAAGTTGTTTTAAAACCCAAGTATTTACACCTTTAGATATGAAAAGCCTTAGAAAGTTGTGTGGTAAGGAAATAGTTAACATATGCATACGGTGTCTTTCTAGAGTGGCAAGCTTGTAACAAAGATGTTCCAGAAGATCCAAGAGTTAGTTGACGACAGAGATGCTCTTGTATTTGTACTGATTGATGAGGTATGATTCCAATAGCATTGTTGTACATAAAATTTAGCAGAAAGGAAATTGACAGGCAGGAGCTACAATAGTGCTCATTCGTAAGGAACAGTAAAAACACATTTATGCTATTTTGTAAGCTACACGATTGTGCAGATGAGTGAATTTTAGTCTTGACTGCTGCAGATTTGAGAGATTTGGAAGGAACATAATATGACTTAGCAGGCAAATTCTAGCTGAAAAAGAATTGAAACCGTTTTTGGTGGAATTTACCTTGCTAGTGTATGTTTACAAGTGGTATATTGTTTTAAACTTCAAAGTAGCCCAGATTTGTATTATTTTCACTCTTCCATTTGTTGTAAAGCTCTAAAAAACATTAATATGGTTCAGTTCATAGCTGTTAGATGTTGTTCAAACTTGGATACATAAGCAACTTAGTAAGAATGTACCTTACTAGCGTTGTCATATTTGAGTTCCTGTGGGGAAGCTCACTCTAAATTTAATCTATTCATTATTCTGGTGGTGTGTCCCATTCATTTCAGCTCCAAAATTTAAAATGAAAACCAGCCTCCGTTCTGCTGTCTGAAAGGAATTTCCCTCACTACACTTTGCTTCCTTGACATGCCTTTCTTTCTCCCTGGAAATTCCTACTTAAAAAAAGATTTTCAAGGTGAAGTTTTAGATAGCAGACACAGGGATCTGAAGGTGTATTTCATGGGTTACCCGTTTGCTGCCCGGACTCCAAAAGTGTAATCTTTTTGGGTTTTTTTGGGGTTTGGTGATTTTGTTGTTGTTGTTTTGGTTGATTGGTTTGGTTTTTTGTAGGTGGAAAGCCTCACAGCTGCCCGCAGTGCCTTCAAGGCAGGCACAGAGCCTTCAGACGCTATTCGTGTGGTGAATGCTGTACTGACACAAATAGACCAGATTAAAAGGTATTGTTTGCATATTATTGCAACAGCAATAGGTAATTGACAATTTCAGTATCCCTGTTCCTGCTAAATTTCAATTCCTACATGGAATACTAAACCAGATTAGTTAGTGAACTATTCTTTGTTAATGATGCTAGTTTTGAAAAGAAATAGGAGTAATCCAGCAGAATATTTTACATGTACCTGAGTGGACTATCAAATCTGTGGACAGTATGCTTCCACTAAAGACAGGAAGAGAAAAAGGACAGGTCATCATGATGTCTGCTTGGAAAACAGACATAAAAATTGAAATGGAAAGCATGTTGATTAAAGGTTCAAATTTATGATTCTTCTTTTTATAATCCTTTATTGTGTGTGTCAGAAGCTATTCCAGTAGGTCCTACATAGTTTATATATATCACCTTTGAAATAGAATTAGAAGAACTGTGGACACTTGAGAAATAGCTGAAGGAAAGAGGCTATGCATTGAAATAGTCTGGTGATACCTTGCCAAGAGCTTCACATCATTTAATGTAATTCCTGATTGACTAGAGTGACGTGACAGCTTATTGCATAAAATGATTTGAATCATAAGAAGGAAGGTCTCAACTTGCCAGTCACAAAAGGAGATAAATCTTTTACATGTGACCTAAAAATCTGTTTTTGTCTTGAAGGTATCCCAATGTAATTATCCTGACTACTTCAAATATTACGGAGAAAATTGACATGGCCTTTGTAGACAGGGCTGACATAAAACAATACATTGGACCTCCATCTACTGCAGCAATATTTAGAATATATCTTTCTTGCCTGGAAGAACTGATGAAGGTAATACTTGAAAACAAAACTGTAAAATGTCATATTTTAGTAAATTTTACATTTTAATAATTTACTTCCTAAATAACAAAAATATGTAATTTTCATTCGTTTTCTGTATTTCCACTATTACTGTAGAATTTAATTTTGAATGTATTTATTTTTCACACAACCATGTGTAACTCTCCTTTCTAGTGTCAAATAATATATCCTCGACAGCAGCTTCTCACACTCAGAGAGCTCGAGATGATCGGCTTTGTAGAAAATAATGTGTCAAGGTTAAGCCTTGTACTAAAAGAAATCTCAAGGT
>WEKY01053702.1:0-41902 GCA_013390045.1 Picathartes gymnocephalus
ACTGGACAAAGCACTCGAGGTGTGGCCTTCATTAGTGCTCAGCTCACAGGGCCCATCACTGCCCTGGTTCTGTTGGCCACACCATTGCTGACACAGGCCAAGATGCCACTGGCCTTCTCAGCCACCTGGGAACACTGCCAAATGTCAACTAACAGATTTACTCCTTCAGATTTACTCCTTCAACACAAGAGTACAGTGAATTAATTATACTGTCATATCCTGTTTTATATTGGGATATTCATTTAAATACTGTAAGAGTATAGGAACATAGAAACCCATGAATTAAATCTCACTCTGTGCATTTAGAGAAGTGGGATGTGTTGTACAAGACTGCCTTAATTGGTTTCGTGTGAAAGTGCTATTTATATTCCTTTAATTGCAGTCTCCATATTGGAATTTTTTTTAAGACTGTATTTTTTTTTAATATATATGAACATTTTTCAATATACATACTGATGGTCTCACAAACATCGTACTATGGGAAGACATCTCAAAACTAAAGAATGGTTCATTTACAAAAAAGAATTAATAATAGGTGGGGTTTTTTCCTAAGTTAACTTATTTTAGAGTAGTACTGCTGAAGATCTACTTAACATTAACCTAAAATGTCACAGCAGAACAACTTGCCAGTGCAGGTGACTACACAGCTGAATAGAAGGTTTACAGACTGTATCTATACTAATACAGCTTAACAAACCACAGGGTATTTTCTTTTCCAATGTCACAATTTCCACACCTGACACCAAACTGTATTTTTTCTACTGCTCCTCCATCAGCGTTCCCTAACAACGATGTAAGAGCATGTTCCAGCTGAGGTATAGGGCTGATGCTGGGTTCTTTTATTAACTCCCTCAGGGTATGAATACACTTCATATCAAGTGCTGGTTACTACATGACATTTTTCTTGTACTAACACTGCTACAGAAGTTCCTCATCAACAATTCACAAAGAAGCTGGGGGTTTGGGATCAGACTAGTTAACTCCAGAGATGTGTTCCATCTCCAATTTTATGATTTTAAACTTTCCCTATTTCTGTTGTTTTTAAAATAACTGAACCCTAATTTAAAATTATTACATGACTGAACTAGTTGCAGAAATCTGTCAAGAAGGGCAAAATCATCCCTTCATGCACAAACTTGTACAAAACTAGAATAACATGATTTAAGGCTGCAAGTAGATATACTAAAGGTTATATAAGATTTGGCAACACACCCATCCAAAACAGGTATTAAAAAAATTATTCTGCTTAGAAGAAATGAGAACTCTAAAGATAACTTACCCACTCCTTGAGACCGTGGTAGTCTAATGTGGTCTGCCTCTACTTTCTGAAGCTGAGGTGGGTATTCTTTTCTGGAAAATGAATTAGACGTATGGTTGCTCTTTTAACAGACACCATTATAATTTAGTCACAATTATACATGAACAAAACAAACCTGAAATGTATCTGAAAGCTATAAATAAGTAACTTCTCCTATTACATGCTATTTGTACCCATAAAAAAGTATTACCAGAATGATAGAAACAGCCACAGTAAATGTCTTGGACGTGTTTCTGATCTAAATCTCCTCTATAGTTCTGAGTCTGTCACTTTCAGACCCAAGTCTCCAAATATTGAAGCCTGAATCTTCTCCTCCTCCTCCTCAATCATGAAATACAAGACAGTACAAGACAGATACTTTTAAAAGCCAAGAATAGAAACAACTATTATTTTAGTATTAAAGTAGATTCCAAAAGTTACGCAAGTTAAAAAACAGGAAGAGAAAATGCAAAACAAAGGAAAGAGATTCAACGTCAAAAACTGTTGTGGCCAAAAAACAAAGAACAACACAAGAGACATGGTTCCTACATATTTGTTTTTAAAATATTATAATATAGACAAATTACTGGGTAAGAATTCTTTTGTTGGTATAACTTCCATAATACAGATAGCACATATTTTTGTGCAAATTAATGTAATACATGGCATTATAGCAAGATTTGAGTCTCCTGAAAGATATTTTCAGTTTACACATATGTGTGTCAAATCATGCTAAAACCAAATTAAGGCTCCTAGAGCTCAGTGCATGTGGGTTTGTAGCACTTTTCTTTCTCAGTGCTTACTCAGCCCTGCTGCTATAGGTTACTGCTCTTACCATAACAGAAGATGGCATACATCTGAAACACAGGAGGCCTTGCCAATAAACTCACCAGAAACTGGTTTTATTGGAAAGTTAAGCACTGGGCTGCAAATGGGTCACACATGTCCCACACTGCTACCTCTGACCACAAGGACATTAATCAACAGCAAGCGGGCAAAGGAAACAGCTGAAGGCAGTAACATCTCTGCTAACAGCTAATTTTGAGGAACTATCTGACAAAAATTTGGGTGGCTGAAATACACATTAGCTCTAGGTATAAGATTTTATTTCTTTCAGCACAGCATTTCCTAATGCATCAAATTATATAACTTTTGAATTTTCTGCATTTCTACATAATAGTAATAACTAACACCTTTAGAACAAGATTAATCTACACTGCCCTTTGGGATACTTCTTACCTAATATCAAACACATTTGACTGTATTAATGGGCAGCAGCTCTAAAGAGAATTCTGGCAGAAAGAAGGACTGAGAAGTAAGTATGGCTACACAGAATGTAGAGATGTCATAGTACTTTATCACGACTGCTGGCAAACATATCACAGACGACAGATTAGGTAATTTATTTGTTACTGATTGTGTCAAATGTGTTTCTGAAACAATCCTGCTCCACCAAAAATTTTTTTAATACAATAACTCAACCCAAATTGGAAACTCAGTATGAATATTTATTCATAAATTAAACACATTATATTTTTGGACAATATTCCTTAAAAATTCTAATCATGTGGAATTACTTCAAGGAAGAATTAGTGGAAATAAAAGGCAGAGCTCAAACTCATCATTATGTGATTAGAAGCTGTGCTATCAAAACCAATGCTCATGACATTCTAAAGGGTAAAAAAACCCTGTAACATCATTTTAGATTTGAAAAATATACACAGCAGTAAGGCCGCACAAGCTTTTGTCTCATGTGTCATAATTATCCTTCGCTAGTATTTCATAACAGTAAGTCTTGTTTTGAACATAATTACTTCTAGAAAAATTATTTTCTATAATATGTCTAAAGTATGTAACACTTAAATGTTATTTAAGAGAAACTATTGAAACTATTTGTCATTTAATTGAAAGGAAATAATAAAGCAAATTATATGGCAGATTTAGAGTACTAAAATTTCTTTTAAAATATACCTGACAATTCAAGGTCTCTGGACATTTCTAACTTACAATTTTTCTTCTAAGAATCATATATTTGTGTTACATTTTTAATATGCAAAATACAATTATCTTTTTAGGATTATAAATTCACTATTTATCATATAAGGCTAAATAATCCTTTTACAATAAATCAGAATACAGTAGCATTATCTACCCCATCTGATTTTTATGTTAGCAGCACAGACTCGTATTTATAGCTATTAAACAGCCAAAGACTTTTAAGAATACAGAGGAGGTAGCAAAAAAATGTGTATCTTTCTTCTCCCACAATGCAGAACTCGTGCACTCACAATGAACCAGTAACACCCAAACCCAAGTAACAAAAACCAGCTCCAAGACAACTGAGGCGTCCCAACACACTTTAGTGTGGTTAGCAATTCAACCTCAGGCTTGAAGTTGCTTTGAATTAGAAAGAAAAGTGAGACAACTTTAAAGACTATTTAATTTTAGATGTCAACTAAAAACAAACAAAAAAGAGCTTTCTTGGAGACTGTAACAGCTCTTCCAAAAGAGAGCAGCAACGTTAGGCACCTTCTAATACTTTCCTTTCCTGAAAAACCCACAAAGAGAAAGGGAGAGCACACCATCATTATGTTTTTACAGACTAGAAAACAAAGTTGCCCTTCTGAGCACAGTGTTTGTTGCTGCCTGGACAGCTGCAGATCCATTAATACCTTCTCTAGTAAAATACTTAGTTCACAGAGCCATTTAATTGTGTGCAAGTAGAGAAACAGAATGGAAATTGGTTGTTTTTTAAATCAAACATTGTATCTATCTTCAAAAGGACTATTTGGAAAAGAAAAAAAAAAATCTTAGAACAGATTTAAGAACATACAGCACTTCAAAACAAATGCCTTCTTGCTGTTAAACCCTACCCAAAACTAAGTCTTCCATTTCAATGGGAATAATTGAGGGATCAAACAGCTGAGCTGATCAAGATGCAAGATTACCTATATACTGTGCCTAACAGTTAAAAAAAAAACAATGCTCAGAGGTGAAAAAATTTTAGGCATCTTGTTTATCTCCAGATTATAAGCACTTTTAATACCTGTAAGTACAAGCGAAGTAGACAAGTATTTGATAAAAAGCAATCTCAGGAAGTAGTAGAGCATCAAACAGCAAAACATTAACTACAGGAGCAAGAAAGATCAAGATTTTTCTGCAATACACAGGACTGGAAATACTGAGGCAGTCTGGGCTGTGCAGCATGATGAACTTTTGACATATTTTAACAGCTAAATGCTACAATATTCTTGAATAATGGTGTTTTGCCCAGACAGAATGGTGACACTGATTTAGTATTTTCAGCAAACATTATTACTGCTATATTCTCTTGCTGATGGAATTGGACTTTAGTATCTTCGCATCGGCCGGGGAGACAGACCTTTATGAAACTCTCTAGCCAAAGTGACATGTTCACTTCAAAGTTCTTCTCTAGGAAAACAAAAAACAGAAAAGTTGGGGGTAGGGGGGGTGGGGGAAGAGGCAGGCCCACAATTTCTGGCTATGCCAGGAAACAAATAAACATGAAAAAACATCTGGATCTGGGAATTTGGGAGACAGTGCTATCTACGATTTGGTACAAGCCACATCAAAAAGGCTGCACCAACTCCTATTTTTGTTGAGGTGCAGGCTTCCACAAGAGCTGTGTTTAATGGACAGCCTGGCTCTTTGAGAGGCTGCCTTATTCAGCCTTTCCTCTGCTTCCGTATGCACTAGTTGGAGATATACCACTGCAGGCAGGCTGTTGGTTTCTACACCATTACACAAAAAGAGAGTAAAGCACAGTAAGATTGAAGCACAAAGCTGCTGAGGTGAGATTTACCTTCAGCATGTGTTAGAGGAAGTGCAGAGTACAAAAGCCAAAGGCTGAAAAGAGAAGCAGCAGCACAGGGAATAGGGTTTTCAGAACACAGGTCAGCAACCCCATTTGGCCCAGTAAGTCAGGAGCTGCTGCTGCACTTATCATGACAGTAATGATTAAAGCTAAACTTAGCAGCTCCTGCCTACATCATCTTCCCCTGCTAGGACAACAACAAAAAGCAGGCAAAGAAAAAGGAACATATCCAGTAGTACTGGATGAAGAAGCAGCAGGTGACTCCATGAGAAAATTAAGATCACACCAGCATGGAACTCAAACGTTTTCTTCTATGCCACACAGTGACACTAACTGGCTGGCAAGTACCTATTTGATAGTTTTTTCAAGAAGTAACAAAAGGCAGTAAAACAGAAAGGCGTGATTTTACTTCTGAATTTGAAATAAATCTAGAAAATCCTGAATTCACAAAGAACTGTGCTATTTATATAATTATTAGTTAAACATTATATATACTTTTTTAAAAACAGTTCAACCTGGTATCAAGCTCATACTGCCAAAAGCCACCTACATAGACAGGATATTTACAAAAACTCAATGAGTTCATTACTATCAAGAAAACATTTCCACTAACATATAAATTTAAGCTATATATGAAGAAAAATAAATGTATGGTATTTCATACTGCTAACAAAATATTAACAGCAGTTATCCAGATGCAAAACAAGTGAGAAATGAGCCTGAAATGAACAATGAAAAAAATCAGTGTGTCAGGTTTGCTGTACATTTTCTCTTAACTGCTTTAACACATGCACTTCATGAACAAAATATACACAGTAATCCAATAAAAACCTTTAATGCTACTCAAACCAAGCCAAGACGATAGAGTGAAAGCTGTTAAACAGCCTACTAAGAGCTTCAGAAACATTTTACTAAGATGCTTCAGAACCATTCTATTATACGAAGTCCACTGCACTACGAAAAGAATTAGCACTGAATTCTTAAAACCCACAGAATGTTTATGCAATTTTGCACTGGATATATAAATAAATTTCCAGTGGAAAATTACCCAAAGTTCACAGTAACACAGCATTACTTAGAGAAGGATGTAAAGGTCCTTTTTCAACAAAAGAGACTAAGTGAACCATAAAAACAGAACTAAAAACAATCAACCCCTATTACATATGAGCAGATATGATTGACTGGATTGCATATTCTTTAACTAGCATTAATATAGCACTCAATCAGTTAATTTTCTTAATGCTTATTGCCATGCTCATTTCATCAACAGTAAGCTTACCTTTCCTTTCGGTCCAGATTGCTTAAAATATGAAAAAAGAAAAAAACACATAAGATGTAAAGCCCCACATGTGTTGCACATCACTAAATTCAAAAGTTATTAAATAGAAATTGTAACTGTTTGTCTCTTTCACTCACCAGTCTAATTTTCAAACAAGCATTATAATTTTTTCACCACATTTTTGTCAAAGTAATTAGCAATGCACAAACACTGCTTCACAGACAGCAACAGCCACTGGTCTAAATACTACATTGACTTGACTCTTTTTCAATGTGTAAAATTTAATTAATTCTGAACTTAACCTGGTCATCTCAATTCACTTGCAATGCAGAAGCCAATAAGATAGAATTCTAATACACAAATTATTATCAAGCCTCATTCCCAATCACAGAATCTTTAAGTTGGAAAAGACTTCTAAGACAGAGGTCAACCATTAAAACAATTCCTGATTGCCATGCAAAAGAGAAAAAAATTATGTAAGAACTTGTTTCCAACTATTAAAAAATATGTGTTTAAATTGAGAAACTAATTTCTGCAGCTTAAATATTTAAAGAAACCATAAATATTTAAGAAATCACATGGAAAGTCTAGAGAAGGATAAATGGAAATCTCCTTCTGAGGTTTAGGCCAAAAAAAAAAATCTCCCAAAAGAACCTAGGAACTAGGGCCACTAGTTTTACAAGCATCTCCATTAACATGAGTTGACACAGAAATCAATGTAGCTGATGCTCACACTTCTGGTTCTTTGTATACCACGACTGATATAAAAATAAATCTAACTAAGCTTAGCACACAGGCAGCTTGAAAATAACATCTACATGTCTTCTGTCTTTTCAAAATTTGCAATATGGAATGCTGTAAGCTTTTAATCTATGTACTCTTCCTCCCAAACATCAAAAGCCTAACAAACTTCCGACATACATGCATTACATTAACTGTATTCTAAAATAGAACAAATTCAAATTGTTTCCTGTTTTACTTCAGCCAAACTGAACAGAGTAGTGATATTACACAGTAATAAAAACACATCCTCCTTTCCTTTTCACAAACAGTTTCACAAACTCAGAATAGAGCAAACTAATTCTCTTGTTACTCAGAGAATAACAGGAATAGAAGCAAAGAAGGTAAGAATGTAGTCCTGATAATTCTATAGAGTGCAGTATGAAAGTACATTCCATCTCCATAGCGTTCTGGGAAGAGAGTAAAAGGACTTCAAAACTGAATGTGACCCTGGCAACTTAAAACTGCAGCGGGAGGTAATGAGCCAGTGCTGTGTGAAGGTGAGGAAGAAATGCTTGTAGCTGGAGCTACAAACAGCAAGCACTGCTTTTGTGCAGGTCACATCCCAGTTTATTAATCCAGTCAGATCCAAACCATGTCTGTATGGAGCCATATCCTGAATCTTTGCATCCTTGGCACAGTTAATATATAACTTGGATTAACTGTTTACAGGTGCTTCAAAGAGCCACCCTGTTAAGGAACACATACCTAATGCTAAGGAAACTTAAAGGCAGGAAAAAAATTTCGAGAATGCCTGATATTGTCCATTGCCATTGCATTAGATGCCTTACTTGTTTGTTTAAAAATCCCTCACCAATATAATGCATTTAAAGGAATTCTCATTTTTATGCCTCAGGAAGATAAAGAGATGTGAATTCTAGACTGATCACTGTCCCTACCAACTGCTTCATGCAGCTTATGCATAACATTTCTTAAATATGCAGTACATACATGCTATTTCAATGCCAGGTCTTGAAGAACAGTTAGTTAATAGCATAAGACAGAACTATGCATCCATCAAATGAAGCAAAATAGTTTGAACTAGCTACAACACTAGGGCAAGCTATATCTGGATATCTGTTGTACCAGACATAAATAAATTTTAATTTAATCCCCAGAGTCCACTGGAAAAAAACCCCCAGTATTTATCATAATATTATTTTGAAATACCAAATTTTGTTGTGCTAGAAACTTGCATTTTACGTATGAGTGCCACAGATACTCAACCGGACTTTAAATTAACACGTGTGTGCAAAAAAAATTGCAGGAGATAAGAAATGCTGTGCAAATCATACACAAATTCAGCTTGATAGAGATTATAACTGAGTTCATAATCAGCTTACTCCATGTGACACCATCCCCACCCAAAGAACCCAGTGTAAGTAACAGAATCTGTTACGTCAGTGCCAGAGACTAAAAATGCTCAACTCATTTAATAATGTTTTTATTTTTGGCTATCCTTCCAAGAACCTACCATTGATTTAAGTACAATATATTAGGTTAGATAAAATTGTTTTCCCCATGTTGTTACTGATCACACCATAAAACAATCCACAAATGCAAAAAATTAACAGAACACAACTTTGTATCACCTGCGAATTAGCACAGGAAAACAAAACCAAACACTTTAGAGCTCAATTTCCATGCTATTAGCTCTTCTCTCTTGATATATATCTAGAATTTTATTCTTGGTGTGCCACTCACATTTTCTGCAAATAGTCCTTTTTGTTGAGTCAACACTAGCATTTACTTTTAAACTCAACTACTGCCTAATGACAGTAAAGACTAGCCAAAAGGGCTATCAAAAAACTCCTGCACAAGTAGAAATACATGACCAAAATATATTACCCACTTTATATGGTCTGGAATTTCACATTATGGTCAGTTTTAAATAGTTCTATTTTAGTTGGCTTTTTTCAGACTATTGCCTTCTCACTCAGAAACCTACATTTTCAACATCAGTAGCCCTGAAATCCCTCTTTTCTTTTATTTATTAAAAAAAAAAAGCAAAGAAGCCTGTCAGGAGGCCACATTTTATTAATTTTCAATCCTCTAACTCAGAAACAGATTTAGAAGCTTTTAAAAAGCAGTCAGTTGAGTCAGACACTACTGGAATTAAACACAATTTGCCAAGTTCCTATGTAAAGCTCACCCCTAGTCAATTAGATCATGCCAGTTCTGACATCCTCCAGTAACAAAGCACTGCTTGGGATTGTTATGAATATTTCCTGCCTTTAAAACCCAAAAAATATTCCTAGCATAAGAGTTAATTGTCTGTTGCTAATGTAAATGAACTACGGTAACAATCCTAAAAGAAAACATGTTTAGAATTTAGAACACTCAAAATGACTACTATCCAATTACTTCACACAATATTCAGCTTGCCTATGTTATGCATTAGTTTCCTTTCTGCATGTCACACATGCCAAATCACTACTTTTTTTTTCCTTCACATTACACTGTAGGCTTATAAAAAAGTAAGTCCCACAGGCAAGAAAGGCAAGCAGGCAAATTTAACATCCCCTGAAGATTAAGAATCTCTGGAGCAGGCTGAAGAAACCTATGGCACTAAACTAGGTAAGATTAATCATTTTGACTGGCTGTTTGAAGAACCATTTCACAACAAAGCTCAGTCAAATACATGGATATTATCAACATTAAGAGCAGTCTTGCATGATTTTGCTTACTTCAAATCATTTTCATTAGCATTGAATATCAAAATTTTATCCCTCAGAACTACAAAAAACCCCACAAACAACTCATCCCCCAAAACCCCCACAAATAAACAAAAGCAAGCACAAACATACACAAACAACCAAAACCCACCAGAAAGGTAAGGGCATGAATGCTTAGAGATGCCCCACATTTTCCTCAATGGGACATTGAACAAAAATATTCTAAAAAGGACTTCATGCAAGAAAAAGCACAGCTGATTCAACCTAAAACACAGTGATAACATAAACCTCATCTTTCAGCTTAACTCCTGGTAAAAACTGCCAATCCTTTTTTGTCATCAGCCTTGCACTGATGAAAAGAAATGTAAAGAACAGAAAAGAGATACCTACTACTGCATCTGCTATTACTAAGAGGAAGGAAATGTCCGTCCTATATACCACATAGATACCTATATACCATTTACAGACTATAGTACTGTTTGAAACAGAAAGAGGCAACAACCTAAGTCCTCCAGGACAGGATAAGACAGCAACTCTCCTATGAGGAAAGGCTGCAAGAGTTGGGGTTGTTCAGCCTGGAGAAATGAAGACTCCTAGGAGACCTTATTATGGCCTCCAGTACTTGAAGGGGGCTAAACGATAGATGGGGACAAACAGTTTAGTAGGGCCTGCTGCAATAGGACAAGGAGTAATGGTTTAAAGCTAAAAGAGGGCAGATTCAGACTAGATAGAAGAGAGAATTGCTTTACAACGAGGTGGTGAAACACTGGAGGAGGCTACCCTGAGAGGTGTCCCATCCCTGCCAACATTCAAGGTCAGGCAGGCTGGGGCTCTGAGCAACCTGATCTAGTTGAAGATGCCCCTGCTTACGGCAGGGAGGTAAAACTAGATGGCCTTTAAAGTAACTGCCAACCCAAACTGTTCTAGCCGTCTAGTATTTTGTGACTGCAAAATTCCTTTTTCAGTCTGTTTATTCAATGCCAGATTAATACATGTTCGGATTGCATCATCATTCACATCAGTATATGGGCTTTGTTTTTCTAAAGTCAGCCAAATCCAATTGTGGGAAGTAGGATGAAAAGAAAAGGATAATGCCCACATATGATCCCACCACCCTAAAAAATCTATACTAAAAAACAAAGAAGAAAAAAGGTGGCAGAAGAAGGAATCTAAAAATGAAGACACAATAAAGCATTCATATGGTATGGTGGAAATCCATGAAATTCATAAGCAAGAAGAGTTCTGAATGGACAAACTTTGAAAGAAAATTCCTTAAAACAGTTGCTGTCTCATGCGCTTGATAAACACACTGGGTGCAAAAACCACCTAGAAACAACCGTACAATTTACAGAAGTTTGATAGGGTTTTAAGTTTCAAACCAATGAAGTTCAATTCAGCATAGTTCAGTTAGATTCCCCAGTTTCCAGTCATCCTTTCTAAAAATCATTTATATAGATGCAAACCCTTGCTTCTGTTAGATGTTCCAATTTGTTTTACACTATATTTACAGACCATATACAATCTTCAGATCTATAATTTAATGTTTACATGGATCTTACACAAGCTGCAGTTCCTGTGACTTAGTATTTGCTGATCATGTTGTCAGTTATGTGAATTTCTACTGCAAACTATGTTTGCCTATTTCAAAGTATTTTCTCAAAATACTTACATTAGCAGGTGCTCTCCTACTATGTACCAGTGTTCTTCAAAATGACTAAATTCTAGTATTATATGATAATAATTCCTAAATGGTTTTATGAAACTTTAGTAATTAAGGTCAAAGCTCATAATCAAGAATGCACCCATGTGATTATTTACATTTTTTTAAAACACTTCATAGCATAAGGAAAACCATTACATACAAAACCAATTGTTTACAATTGAAACATCTGGAAAAACAAATGTAATTAGTTTTACCTTTGGGCTGCTGTTTTTACTACAGTTGTCTGTGCATGTGCATGGTGAAAACGTCGGCCATGTACCACAGTTACAGGACCAGAAATATTCTGAGCATTTTCACTGCAAACATACAGAAAAATGTTTAAGAAAAGACTCTGGTGTGTTTGTACAGTCTTAAGTAAAGCATGTGGTGTCCTAATTTTACAAGGCCAGCCACACAACACCAAGAATTAAAGTATTTCTGAACCAACAATACACACTGTTAGGATCCTTTTACAGGCATAAAAACATTCAGCCTTATAATACAATGGACACAGAAGAATATACACAATTTCTTTTTTCCTGGAAGAGAAGGTAAAGATGTTTTTACTCAACCCTGTACTACAAGAAGACACTGCCTTTTTTTAATGACTTGTAACCATTTATAACTAATTTTATACTTTCCTCTCTCATTTTATTAAGGCATAATATGAACTCCTTGATTATGCCTTAAGAGGCAAAACGTAAATAGACTGAATTCTGGAATATCCCTCATAAAAAAAAAAAAACCAGCAAATTTATGGATGCAAGATGACTTGTAACTGAAAAAAATCAACACATTTCAAAAAGAAAAAGGGAAGGATTATCAGGTATTCATATGTCAACAGGACTTTTATTCACCAATTTATCTTACCATTTCTTGGGTTTCTTCACTTGTCACCTTTTGACTTTTATCTCATTATTATGTAAAACCAGTAATTACGGAGAGATTTCTTACCATTATCCTCTCTAGTAAAAGTTGACATTAAGATACAGTACATCAATAACACAGTGCTCCTTCAGAAATCGTTGAACGCTAAGAATTATCCTGCATGCTGCTGTGACAGAACACACAATACTATGCTTGAAATGTTCAAAAATCACACAACTTTTAACAGACAGCATGCTGATGATGCAAACTGTTTCAAATTATGGAAATACAGTGCTTAAATTGTGATTTTCAAATTGCTTGGAAATTTTAATTGCACTAGAGAAAATGATGTGAAAAAACATTCCTATTAATAATATTTCTCAGAAATATTATCTCGCCATTTGTCCTGTTATGAACAATGAAAAGAAACCTGAAGTACCAAAATTCAAAAAAAGCTGACAACCAATTCCTAATCCCTCCTTCACATTCCCCCAAAAGAAGAAAACGAGTGTAAACTGTTAGTTTGCTTTTTAGTTTTCAGTTTAGCATTATAAACCCTTTTGGAAGCCTTACATAAACCGAGATTAGAAGCTTTCAGAGCATTTCTGACTGCCCCTAACATAACCATAAACATAACAGAACAAGACTTATCAAACGCAAAGGATTAAATTCTCTTTTCTGGAATATGAAACTCAAAAACATCATAAACCACCTGAGTTAATAGTTCAACATCTTGAAAATTAATTGCATCCATGCAAACACCAACCTCTTGATGTAAACACACTCATCTCACATGCCTCTGAATCAAGCCTATGCAACTCCAGGTGGTCAGTCTTCATCCAGACCAACCTACAGTCAACCTTCTGTCTAATCTGCCACCTCAGAAATAAAAAGCAGAGAGCTACTTGCCCTAAATGCTTTAGAATGTCTCAATTCCTCTTTGGCTTGCAATTTAATGTCTTTGAAACAGATACTAGAAAAAAAACAAAAACAGAAGCAGAGTGCAAGAATGCCTTCTCAAATGCTTAAGACCTAAGAACTTTAAAAAAGCAAGCAAGTCTATGTATCTCCTGTTTTACCACTGTATTTGCTGGATCTGACCATTGCCAAACTATCAGGATTGTGATACTCTGTCTTGTGCCCCTACAGCAGAAAAAAAACTGTTAAGCTGCACTTTTGCTTTTTGCTTCACACTCACACATAGTGAAAACTCCAGCAGGTGCTGGAATAGGGAATCGCAGACTGCTCAGGGATCAGATTTGAGTCAAAGCAGACTGTTCTAGATGGCACACTTAAATGGTTCATATGGTGTCAGACATGTTTCCAACTAGGACAGCTGTAAAACACAATCTGCTCTATAATCTTGTTCTCTGAATATAACATACACAACACAGACAGAAACACAAAAATATACAATCATAAAGTCCTAGCGAGTTGCAAACCAGTCACATCAGAACTGAAATGTGAGTTTGCAAGTTGCAGTAAAATTTCTTGAAAATTCAGATAACACACTAAAAGCAGGGTGATGTAATGGTCAGAAAGTTCCTTGAAAGAACAGATGTTCTAAAAAGAACTTACAGTATTTTAACAATAAATGTTTCATTAATGCTAGCTCAAAAACCACAGAATGATTTGAAGCCTAGGCTCTGACAAAAACAAGGTTTTACTATCACATGCTATCAGCTGATCCTAGGAAATTCTTAACACTACATATTCAAAAGACAAAACCAAAAAAATCTTGCACTGGGCAAATGGACAGAACTAGAAGTAAAGGAAGAACAACATTTCAAAAAACACACAACTACAGACTACATTAATTCTGCTCTTCATCAAATAATGTTTTTAACAAAACATTATCAAAGAAAATCTAAAAGGACGTTAATACAAGTTATTAAAAGCTAGCAAAGATAAAGCTATTTAAAGTAAGACCTCATGATTAAAAAAATGCAATCAAAGCTAATCAGGTTAAGAGTTTGATGCTGGATTTGCTTAACCAGGTAACAGATCATGACCTTTTGCTTTACTCTGACAAGTACAGGAAAAATTTCTTTTCACTGTCTTTGCATATCCCTTCTTCCAATCTCTTATTCTCTGAATTTTAGGGACTATTCTACCAGAATAATACTCATTTGAGTCAAGCCCTGTTGATCTGAAATTTTTAATCCCTATTCTGCAGATAAGATGGAAAAAAAGACTCAAACACTGTGATAAAAATCACCATGAAGACATGAAGAATATCAAGTATCTGATCTTCTTGTATTTAATCTAGCAGCTTAATTGCATGATCAACTTTAAGAATCTTCTCTAGCTGAAGAGTCTAAATATTGAAAGAGTAACTATTAAGCACCTTCCATTTTGC
The DNA here is from genome assembly GCA_013390045.1 of Picathartes gymnocephalus. Lineage (NCBI taxonomy): Eukaryota > Metazoa > Chordata > Aves > Passeriformes > Picathartidae > Picathartes > Picathartes gymnocephalus. The sequence goes on from WEKY01053702.1 coordinate 14,795, forward strand.
GTATGAAAGTAAACCTACCAGCAATTATCTGTGTGAGCATCAAGTGACTAGATCACAAACCTTTATTGATACACTTTATGAAAGGCACAACAATATTCCAATGAAGTCATTAAATTGAGATCATCACTTGTAGCATAACCACAAAATGCAGTGACCAAAATCTGAGAAGTAGTCACAACAGCCCATACACATCCATTATTCACAACAAAGTCCTTCATTAAAGCCAGTTTATTAAGGAGAGGGTGAATGCTTATATTTTTCATTTAAATTCAGTATGTAGCTCAGTACTAAACAAAAGGTGGGTGCCCATTTACATGCAACAGATTTTACTTTTTTAGTTGAATTTTATAAATCCTACTAGGTCTTAGGGTTATATTGTATTATTTGTCAATAGAAGGCAGTTCCAATCCAGGTAACAGAATGTCTGAGCTACATGCTTAGACCATCTAAAAAAACCTCAGTAACTATTTACATTAAAATAAACTCTGCATATCCTTCTGGAATTTAATAAATATGTATAAACATACATGTACAGTCAAGTATGACTGCTGTAACAGAAAAATAAAAAAAAAATTACATGGTAAGGTTGGATTTCACTACAAATTCCACAGCCAGACAAAGGAAAATTCCAGTTACCAGAGAATTAGAGGAATCTTATTTTAGAAGTGTACTCAAAACAAAGAACAAACATAATGTAGATGCACAAGTTTCTTCAATAGTAACACAGAGCAAAGGAGCCCTGACAGATTTGTAATAGTTACTTTTACATTCAAGTCTATGTTCAACAACAGAATCCTAAAGAATGGAAAGGACCAGGATGATTCGTAAGAACTGGTGAATTTTAAGATGTGCAAGACAGAAATCTGGATATAATCTTATAAATCTACTGTGTATACAAAAAAAATAAAAAATCTAAAGGAAAAACATTATTTGCATAGATAAATCAAGGTCAATTAAGTACCGTGCTAATTTGTGTAAATGTAAAAATAACCTATAACAGAAAAACCCTTGTCATTATCAAATAAATTTTATTTAAAAAAAACACTTTCTGAAGTTCCACGTAACAGTCCAGTAGTTTATCTCAAGACATCAGGCTCAAAGATCAGAACAGCAGGATGGAACACACATCACACAGAACTTCAAGGATTTGTTTTTTCAAGTGACTATGGTAAGATGGTTCCACTAACCAACAGTGCTTACAGCATATAAGAACCATGTTCTGATTGCAGAGAGGGGCCAGAGCTTGGACCTGTGCGGGCCTGGCTACCTCTCAAATCATCTCTGGGGTTGTGGTGTCAAGGGGAAGAATAAGGACCATATTCCCAGAAGTGTGCAATTTTTGTCTCACTCTCTTCATCAGGGCTGAGTTGTTGGCACCAGCCCTGCAGACCTCATCCTCTGCTGCTGCCACTCACCACTTTCCCATTCCTCCAAGATGTGACCCCAGGATGTGGTTCTGAAAAGCAGCAAACATGGCTCTGGGACATGGCTCTGAAAAAGCGGTGGAGCCGTGCAGGACTGAGCCCAGCAGGGTGGTCCAAAGCCACAACGGAACTGCGCCTGAGCTGAGCCTGAACCCAAGCCTGGTGCAGTGGAGCAGCACAACACAGATGATCTCAGTTCCAGGGTTTTGTCTGTCATTGTTTTCCATTGTCTGTAATTGTTTTCCATTGGCTCACGCTTCAGGATGGGGAGAGCCAGCTGCAGGGAGTGCCCAACATCTTGTCTTTCTCCCAGTGGCCACACAGAACTAAGCTAAAGGGGCGAACACCTTTTGTGCATAAAGCACCTTCCTTTATTTTTGTATGCCTTTGTTATTTATATTGCTTCTGTCACTGTGCATTTCTTACTCCACTGCTGTTTGCTTTCAGTACATGGTTATCTCAACCCATAGTCTCTACCTTTGTCCCTCTCTTACTGGAGGGGGCAAGGAGAAGGAAAGTGGCTTATTTGGAATTTAGTTTCCAGATGGTGATAAACCACCACAAATGAAGACAAGGACATCCCTCATCCAGCTACATATAGATTGGATATTTGATGACTGGCCCATCTACAGCTGAGTATCTTATGAACTTTTGCTTCCTGCAAAGGTTACCAAACTGAGTGCACTTTAGCAATATGAAACACTCCCTGAGAAAGTTAGATGAATATATCACTTTTTATTATATCCTACAAAAAGAAATCAGTCTCTTACACAAGCTAGGGACAGTAGTAACAAACAAGTACAACACTGAATACTTAAAGACTGTTACTGTCAGCTCTAAATGCAAGTGACCATCTCAAGCTATCCTATACAAGTATGACTATTTGCTGAATCCTGTAAAAAAAGTCTGTGAATCCAAAATCAAGTTATATCTTGCAGAAAGAAAAACAGAAAACACATCCTGAGTTAACCTTGGTAATTCACAGTCATGGAAAAAAGCAAATCTGGCTGGGGTTGTAAAAAATATTTTCCTACTTGCTATCACTGTATAGAGGGAATAGTAACACTTACAGGCAACAAGGGTAAGGTACTAACAAATATGCCAGTGAACGCTCTAAATCCATCATAACAGTCTTCTGGTACTTTACTAATGTGGTGTTAAACATTTTGTAAGAGGAAAGACCCTAACAATCTAGGTTTCCGCCTTTACTCAGAAGCACAGTTCAGTATAGCTTCTTAAAATGCACAGAACACGATATAAACAAACCAGAAATTCTGTTTATTGTGTATTGACTTGTATCAATGATCAAACCAAGGAAACATAAATTCAATGTATTACCTCAGTTTCTTGCTATTTCCCATCATGTTGAGGCCGATTGCATTCCCTTTAAAAAGTCTGAAACCTCCAGCTTTGCCTCGCCTTGCATATGCTTTTATGGCATCGCTGCTGGTGCCGATAGTTCCAGGTCGAGAACGAACTGACTGTCACAACAGAAATCACATATATTAAAATAACTGCGTAACTGTGTAGAAGGTAGAAGGAGAAAAATAATGCAAAATATTAATATAAATATTACTTTGGCTTCATTTTCAAAATGCTTTATACCAAATTTCATAGAAACTATACACGGTCTACACCCTTACTATGATTCCTTACTAAACAAAATACAATAAATATTTTATATTTAGTACAGTATTTATGATAATTGTCTAAACTTAGAATTAGTTATTGTTGCTCATATTTTTCAGAATACTACACAGATCAAGAGGGGAACAAAAACTTTAAGGGTAGGCAGATAGACATAGGATAGGCTTGAACGTATGTTCCTAAAACACAACAGAAACTTTCATTTCTTTACACTGCACACATGGCTATGCAATATTGTTTAAGAACATAAAAAGCAGTAAAGATACATTTTCACCATGAGATAAATGGATTATTTACCTTTTTTTCTTCATTGGGACTGAAAGGCCCATCACTGTCATCTAAACTGAGCAGATTTGCCTCGCTAGAAAGGTGTGGGAGAGAAAAGTACACACATTGTCATTGAACAGAGCACCCACAAAACATTTTTAATGCAAAAGGGTTTTTTTTCCCCTTCCCTCTCTACATTTAAATGTATCATATACCTATTGTATAATTATGTATAAAACAACAAGAACATGAAATGAGCAACACAGTGATCAGATGCATTATGTGAACCTGAACTTAAGAGCGTACATCAAATTATTTTGCAAAAAGCAAAACTAAAAGGATTAATTCAAAACAGACAATGCTACTGAACCTTCACTATGGTTACAGTAATATTATTGACACTATAAAAAATTCTATACTCTCTGTATAAATTGAGTCCAAACTTCATTAACCTCTAAAACATGATCTTAGTTTGTTTATGCCTATCAATGTTCAAGTATGTAGTATAAAACTGCAAACTTCAGAGTGCTTTAGGAGAACTTAATGTAACAACATTTTACCCCACAGTAATTACTTCCGAAGCATGTCTTCCTAAAAATAACATACTCAGTTTGGTTCTACTGCTTATTAAAAAGTGTTTCTTTAGTACTTTCAATATCTGTAATCCTCAACCATTAGAATGGGGAAGAAGATTAAAAAACCAGAAAGCCACTCCATGCTACTCTAAAAACATTCTTTTCAGTAATAGGCTATTATCCTCAAGTAATCTTAAGTATTTATATTGAAACCCCAACCACACATTTCATAGTAGCTAGACTAAGCTTGCTTCTAGGAGAAGCAACCTGCAGACCATCCCTTCTCATCAATCCTGATAAGGTTACTCCTTGTTGGCTACAACAAAACAATACAATGTTTAGTCAACTTGTAATTGCATGGTTTGAAAAGTTTTAGTCAAGATCATTCAGGTAGAAATCCCTTAAAATAAAAGCAGTTATACCAGGTGTTAAAAGGGAAGAGCTACACAAGAGAAACATTTCTTAGCGGGATCAGTATGACATGCTGGCTTGCAATAGACAGTGACTTTAGCTCTTCATATATAAATAATCACTCAGTGCCCCATCCCTCAAGTTCCTAACAACTTTTTCCATGCACAATATTTCCCTTCATGTTATAATTTGTTCTTCCATCTTATGCAATACAGATATCCCTAGAGCAAATAAAAATAAAAGTGTTGGGTGAGGTCTACGGAGTCTGAAACTTCAAGAGATAAGATTGTGCACACAGTTGATTTTGAAATGGCAAGAATGATGTAAATGTGAACATGTAGCCAGTGGCACTGTTGTAATTTCCTTTCATTTACAGAGCACCACAATTTGAGGTGCTCAATGGTAAAACAAATGGTGTAGTAGATTCATCACTAATTTCAAACAAAGGCAAAAGAGTACAGTTGTACTTCTGTACAAACTACACATGGGTAATAAAATGTTTACATCCTGCATAATTTTTTTAAAATTCTCTTTCAGAACAAATTATCCTTTCAAGGGAAGCTCATGGAGCCTTCTCAAACATTCATCAGTAGACACAGAGTTTAACAATTTCAGAAATGTTCCACATCCTAAAAAATAAACAAAACCCTGCAGCACAGACATGAACAGCAATCTGCAGTACCTGCAGCTCTGGCATTTGCCTACTGTGCTGCCCTAGTCAGATCATTTCACCTCTACAAACGTTTTTGTTCTTTAGGTTCAGTTCATACAAAAATGATGACTATTTTCAAAACACCTTTGAACTGTAGTGATACTTTTAAAATTTCAACATGCTTCAATACTGCAACCATTTTAACAAAGGGCATTTGAGGGGAAGGTAAGAGATGGTTAACACATTGCAAATGACCAAAACACTGAACCAAGGCTTTAATCAAAATGAACAAGAGTAACTCTTATCATGCAACATGACTACAGAAATATTAGCAAATTGGAAGTTTTAAATGAAGCAATACTTTTAGATCTTAAGGAATGCGAAGCATATGCATCAGAACCAGAAAGGTTGTTTTTTCAGAGAGCAGAATACATAGCAACCGAGCAATGTCTATTTGCTCATGTATCACATGCTTCCCGTTGCCTGCTTCAATGATATAATTTATACAGGCAGGAAAAAACCAAAACCAACACTATACCACTCCTCCGACATACCACTCAGTCACATTTTTAACATCCCTGAAATGAAACCTCAGTTGTCTTGCTGGGAGGATGTCTCCACACTCTGTCACTTTTAACTGGGGAACCAGGAGTTTCCTGGTTATTTTCATATTGGAACAATAATTTCTAACTTTTCAATACCTTCCTAAAAATTTTATTACAAATGAATGTTAAGTCTTTACTAAAATTAAGGGAAAAAATAGAAGTAATTTACCTAAACAGAGTTCTTACAGGGAGTTCATAATTACCCATTCAAATTTAGGCACTGAACGAGAAAACAAAAATTTCTGTTTACTTACCTCTAATCACCTGCCATTTGTTTAATGTTCTAAAACATTATGAACTATGCAATAGTTAGAACAGCTCAGATTAATAGGCTATGTTTTCACCACTATCTATAAGCAACCCAGACTAAACCTCTGTTGACTATTGAGGTTACACTAATAAGCTGCAAGTACATTTCTATCAACTACCAACTGATCCAGTCACATTTCAAACATAATTGGAATTTCTTTCTGAAAACCATAAAACCAGAAGGTTGACGTATTTGCCCTCACAGCACACTGTGCACATTCTTTGTTTTAAATTACATAGTGATAGGCAGCACACTAAAAAAGCCCTAGTATCAGAGGCACAAGAGAAATAGTAGTATTACTTAACTCATTTACAGTGCCGTTCCATTAAAAATAGCCTTAATTTTAAAAGTTTTCATCAGTTTAAAGGCTACAGTGCCCTACTAACAGGCTCACAAAAGTATAAAACATTTATATAACTACGGGAGGGTTTTTTGACAAAGTAATATACATTTTATAAGCAGTGGAAAAAAGCTCAACGTAAATATATCACACAGTACCAAGCTTTTCCATTTGTCAATACATGGAAAAAAAGAGGTTTATTCCCCTAAATGGAAGGGGCAAAAAATAAGCTTTATGAAAGAAAATGGTAGTTAAGTAAGGACACTATAGTGTAAATAAGTGAGACCCATTTATTTGTATTCATTGTTTTTGATAAGGCTACAATTGAACAAATCTCAGTGGAAGGCAGAAGTCTAGACTATTAAGAAAACAGTATGATAGCAAAGAGAAAACTGGGGCTGTCCGTTTACAAAACCACTATGGAGCATACTGATGTATTTCAAAAACATTTACACAGATATTACAAAGGAAGTAGATGTAAATTACCCAAGACACTTCAAGAGAATCATCTGTAACACCAGAAAGCATCTTATAACATATTAATTTCATTAATTACTTGAATATATTACTTTGGCCATGTTTGCTTGTCTGCCATCCTTTCAAATCTTCCTCTACACAAGATCAGCTTAATTTCCACCATTTATTCTGTAGTGGACTACACAGGTTTCAGTGTGCTCAGCTGACCAACTGGTCTTTTTTTCTATTGTTCTACATAAAGGTAGATCTCCTATGGGATCTCAAATTGCAAAGCAAGGAAAGTTTCACGCCACTTGCTACCATCCTGAGTAGATAAAATTTTTGAGAACATTAAAAATGTTACTTTTACTCTTTCAGCAGACTGAGTATTATCTGTAGGCATTTACTTTGGGATATTTGTTAATTACAATCCTTAATTTCTATAACTCTTGTTCCATGCTAAGTATCAACTCTAGCACCATTTAAAATTTATATAGTGTTGCGTGATCATAATTTTTCCAAACTTTATTCAATTTACAAATATTCTTCAGTCTTTTAGTGTTCATTACTTGATATCTTAACCAATATGACTCACCTCACCTACTTCCCAAGTAAGTTAAATGGCACCCTTCTTTTAAAATAATCTACCTATTCTAAAAATTGCTATGGTAGGAGGTCATTAACCACATACTTTGTGCTCATCTCACTGAAGAAAAGATAATCCAAGCAGACATCCAGTGCTGACCAACATCATTGACAGAGGTCTCACGGGGTAATACAAGAATACAGCCAATCCTTTAAGTGCTGGGATGTTATTCTTAGGCTAATTCAAAACAAACCTATTGTGTGTCTGCCATGAAGAGAGCAAAAAGCTGTGATAAAGTCAGGCACTGTAACACCAGTGCCTCCATGATAAGCACGAGATGCATCCAGCTGCTTGCTTCAGACTCACAGCTCTCTCCACAAAGAAATCATGTAACAGTCAAACCTTGTAGTCAGTATCAGCACAACATAGCAAATACCTACTTACTGCACAGTATACTCAAAATACTGGAAGGGACACAAAGCTTTATGCTGAAACAATTGTATGAATTAAAGCTGCTAATCTTTGAAATGTTCTACTGAGGGTAAAGGAAATTTAGAAAAAAAAAGGGGGAAATTTACTGTTATTTGTTTTCTAAAGATGCCCTTCTGTCAATGTTTTGTTATATGAAATAAAAATGCATCAGAAAATCAAAAACCACAAATTATTTCAAAATGCTCAAGGCTCACTATGTCTTTAAGATACACAAACCCAGGTGTTACTAAAAGTAAATACGGGGGCAGCTTAAAACATGTAGCTGTTTGGAGGGAATAAGAAATTGCCTCAAATGGCATCAGAGAATGGGCAAGTAAGGAAGACAAGATCTTCAGTTAAAATCAATTTTCAACCACTCTTTTATCTGTACTTCAGGATAAGATTCTGTATAATTCACAGATATAAAAGCAAGTCAAAAATTATCTAAGTAGGCAATAAAAATCCAATTCTGGCTATGGAAAAACTGCTTATTGTAGAGAATATTTGAAAGGAATGAAAAATCACCCAGACATACAATCTTAAAATCAGATACAATTACATAAAGATTATATTTCATAACAAATTTTCTAACTTTTTCATTTTAGCATCATTACTCTATACATTTTTCATTCCATGTTCTTAAGTCAACATTAGCTGGAGACTGATGGAAAACAGCAGTAAATTACTACAAGAAAAAAAGCTGCTATGTTTTCAAATGTGACATTTCTGAAGGCAAGTAAAATGGAAACAGTAACTGTATGGTATGTACTGCCCTTAAAACACATTTGTGTGCAGTAGGAATGGATGTAGTTGCTAAGGAACAACACGACCTTAATTTTATAAAACTATAATACCCTTAGTTTGTGAACCCTTTAAAAAGTGCTTTTAACTTCTGATACAGTTCTGTTTTGACAAGAGCTCTTAATGCTTACCTCACACTTCACTGAACTCCTGCACTCATTTTTTAATTACTAAAACTTCACATTTCTTAATGTTTTATTAACATTACAGCATAGCCTGCTGCTGCAGCCTATGTGGTTATATGTCTACTTTCCTACCTCCTTTCCAATGCACAGTATTTGGCAGAATATTAGATGATACAAATTCATATATTAATTATTTTTGTACTTAGGTGAGGATTCGGTGACTTCTTACTGGAGAACATTAATATCAAGAAAACATATTAGTAACAATAAAAATGTCATAAGGACCAAGTATGCATTCACACTATACAAACGGGATTTAAGTTTTAGCCAAAATCCAAACATATCAAGTGAAAGAATAAGTTATAAGGGAAAAAAACCCCCAACCTTAACTATATTCAGTGAAATAAACACAAAGGAAGAAAAACCTACAATCTTTAAGCTAGGTTTAACTTGATGAAGGCCTAAAGCTGCTGAAGTACTTTAACCATAACTGTCAAGTACTGAGCAGCATCATCATTAAAGAAAGGAAAAGCTGAAGCTGCTTGGATACCCTACCTATCAACTTCCTTATTCTGCATGTTCACATACTGCTTGTCTGTGTTTGTTAGACTTATACAGACGCTCCAAAGACAACTGCAGCTCTTTTGAAATGTAGTGTGCCCTGTGTTGTAAGACCCATGTTCACAGTAAAACTTACATTATAATAAACTCCTATATGGCAATACCATTTAAAATAACCACTTATTTGAAATATTTTTTCTTAATCACTGAAAGTTGAAGGTATTATATATTGTTTCTTATTCATAAATTACAAAAAAGAAGTATTTAATTATTAATAGACATTTATACTTTCAGTAGCCTAGATAAAAGCATCCTTACTCTTTCTCTGCATCTCCTTCACTTTCTTCCGCATGATCAAAGCTCCAATTACTTTTAAAACCTCCATCTCTCTTGGACTGTGATCTATCCAAAGCTGAAATGAGAACAAGTCAAGATAAGTCTTGATTTCAAGCTGAGTTATTAATCAACACAAACTAGAAGAGTAAACCAGATGTATGTATTTTCCCCCAGTATTTATTTTCTTGATGTCAATGTTTAACTATCATTTGATCAGTAAGTCCATCAATGCAGTGATGATTATTTCCCTAAATACATAAAAGTATCTATCAACATCTTATTAATGCACTAAGTTAGCAAGCTATTAAAAATTATAACCTGAGGTAGTGTAATAACTGTTTTACTAATACCCATAAATTTAAGAGTAGTTTCTTTGATATGAACTATACGCCACACACAGGAAAGGTCCTAAAATACATTATTTACATGATTAATAACCAAACATATACTGAATTTTTCCCTATAGAAGCAAGTTCTGAACTTTCCCAAGAACAATTTCAACATAATATGCTGGATTTTTAATTCAACACCTGATGGTGACCTGAATTAAAATACAATGCAAATTGAAATTTCAGTGTTAGCATTGACTAAGTAAAAACTTTCTGTCATACTACATAAAATTTCAGATCTCTCTACTACAGTATCTGCCCTTATATAGATTTTCATATAGTATCATGGCATGGGGTATTCTTAAGTGAAGGTGTTCCAGAGCATGGAGATGGCCCTCATTAAAGCAAGGCATTTTTCCCCCTGGGCCCTAAATACTGCAATTAAGAGCTCTCACACAAATTCTGTATGACGAACTATGTAGCTGTTTTGATTTTGGTTTAATTTAAGTGTGTTTTTTCTTACTATGTTTTTCTTTACATTGTTGAAAATGCATTTAGAAATAATGAATGAAACTGATATAATCTGACAGAAAAGAGTAAGAAAATCACAACCTACAACATATGTCTAGGATAAAGTATAAACAGTGCACAGGGAAATACTTATTGCATGTTCAACTTCTGCTTCCAACTACTTGTATCTACTGTAGGTTTCCTGAGCCATAGGTGAGTATGTTAAACACACATTTTTGTGTTTAACAGCTTTTCCTACCTTTTTCTTCTCCCCGCTTGCTTTTTAATCAAGCCTGCTTTATAGAATCAACAGCACCTTGCAGTAGAAAGTACCTCAGCTTAATTACATGAGTATCTCCTTTTGTTGATTTTGATTCAATCTGGCACATTTTTCTCTTAGTACTCTACTTCTCCAGTTCATGTACGGTGGAAGACAGTAAGAAGTAACCCTTCCCTATTCCCTCATGATTCCGTAAATTCCTGTTGTGTTCTATCATGGTCTTCCTTTCCCAGGCAGAGAAAAAAAACTGAGTCAGCTTAATCTTTCCTCACATGAAAGCTGTTTCATGTCTTTAAATCCCACTTGATGCTTCTCTTTGAACCTCTTCTAGTCTACTGTACCTCTTTTGAGATGAGGATACATTCCTTGAGGATACTACAAGGAATACTTGAGATGCATACATCCCATGAATTTCTACATAAGCAGAATGTTGTTTCTGTTTTGTTCTTTGTTCCTTTCCTAGTAAATCTTCACACTGGATTTGGTGGTTTCACTGTTAAGGAGAACTGCATTGATCTTTAGGTACTATATAATTCCATCTTTCAGTCATGATTGGTTAAGAACCACTTCAGAGTCAATCGTTACCTACAAAAATGCTTTTTACTTCTCATTTGCTTAGATTACTTGACATTTACCTACACAGAATTTCATGTATGATTTCAACCCAAGTAACTCAAAACCTGAGCATTTATGATTTTCTTTAAATAGCTAGCCATTATACTAACCCAAGTAAAGTTTAAACATCTACAAACTTGGTGACCTATCACACCCACTTCCTTATACCTGCGCACCACTGTAAAAGATCCTTGTGCAATTCAACTGGTTAGTCCTATTAGCAAAACAAACCTTTTTTGCCCTCTCTTTCTGTCTCTTCCCAGTTGTTTCTTATAAAATTTTCCATTTTATTCAGACATAATTTAGCCTCTCCCAAAGCCTTGGGTAAATGACTTTACAGAGGGAACAATGAAATCAATTCCCTCCATTAAATCCATTATAATTTCCATGAATTCGAGTGGCAGGGTCACAAAGCTCACTGATGTAAAGCTCCTCAAATACCTCCACTGCCTTTTTGAAATGCTGATATCATGCTAACTACCCTCCTTACCTGTAGCAGAAAGATGATGCTAACCATAAGCAACACACTACAGTCATTAGCTCCTTTATCCCCCAGTTCCTCTTACAACACTTGGATGAATGCCATTTGATCATGCTGCCTTGTTCACAGTTTGCTCAATGTACTGCAATTTCTTCCACTGATGCTTCATTTTGAATTGTACACTCTGTCACATTCCTTATTAAGAAACATTCTGGCATGAAGAGCTCTTTAAGTGTTGCCAAAGTGAGTGCAAGTAATTCCATTATTCAGCTATGACCTTATATACTCCAAAGCCACCTTTTACAACTGGGTTGTCTACTGATCCTCCAGACACTCCTCAAACTTTCCTGCTGAGTTTGAAGAAATACTTAACAATAGTTTTTTATGTCTGTTGGGAGTTACTAATCAATTATTTTCCCCACCTCATTATAATTACAGGTTAAATCCACCAGCTTTATTATTCTCTATTTTTATTACTCAGATAAAACATCCAATTCAAGAACTATGATGTTTTATTTCAGATATTATATCTTACCCTGCTGTTTAGCCAGGCCAGCATTTGGGGGGCCTTTTGAAATCTGCTGAAACAAGTAGCATGCATACTGTAAGCCTCCTGTATGGTATCTCTAAATAACTCCCAAGTTGGATACAAGTATTTTGCACTCCAGCTGCACCTTTTCTTTATTTTTCAAGAAGTTTCTTAGTATTTCCTGTAATTCTTTTTTTTAATTAAGCATTCTGTAATGGACAGTTCATCCACTGCTACTGATCAGTGCAGCCATCCATGGAAAATGTCTTAGTATCCCAATTCTGCTCGTTCAACTCTGGATCATTTTTCATGCTCTCTAGCACTCTTGGTCCTAACAAAAATGTAAATCTAGAAGTATACAATCATGTTAGCCAGAGTGTACACCTGAATTACTTATCTGAACAGCCACTTTGTATCTGATTCCATACACGATTTTTTTTTAATAGAATAATAAGTAATCTGTTACCCTGCCTAAGCTGCTATTTTGTACGAAGATCTTGTACTAAGAACCTCTATGTTGCAGTTTACACTATGTACACTATTCACGGCCTTTTCAATCAGCAAGGCACATCCACACCCAGAGGGGAAAATATTAAAAAATGCAGAGCTAATGCTAAGGTATTGAATCAAGAGGAGGCAATCGCTGTACCTCTGCCCAAGACAGGAAGCATGCTGCAGCAGATTTCACTCTCATTTTTCCTCCCACTACTAACTCACTTTGGTGCTGTTACACTAAGGGAGATATCAGTTCTGAGCCCAAGAAAGTATCTGGAATTTAACTAGACAAGTTACACAGGTGTAGCTGACACATTTCACTGCTTTTTTTAAACAACTGTTGAATTTAAACAACAGTTACATGTAATTTTTAACAAGCCAATTAAAAAATTCCTGAAAAAATAGTGTGTTTCATTAGGACATTTATGTCATTATTAACCACACCCTGAAGCCAGACTTTTAAAGATCCCCATACAGACTTTCTGTGTAAAACAGAATTATCACATTTTGGATTAGAAAGCAAAATATGCCTGCAGGAGAATGTCAAAGTAGATCAACGCCTACCATGTGTGGACACTGTTTTGTAAACTCCTTCAGCAGGAGTCACTGTCACTCAACAGTGTCGCTAACCAATTCCTAAATGGAAGGAAAAAAAGTTCATCGTGAATATCCATAAAATAAGAGCAAAACTTGCAGTTGCAAAAAACCCCAAAGGAATCCTTTAAAATTCTGCCTGAAACACTAAATGAGAAGTGACATACACAGTACTTGGTAAAGTGCTAGTGTCCAGCAAAGGACATCACCTCGAAAGATTTGTTTTTTGCATGTCTTGTACCTCATGCTCTAAGGCAAATCATTCCATACGAATTCATACTACAGTTCACTAGAAAAACCTCCCCACTGCTTTGTTTTGTATGTGATGCTGTATTGGGTTTGTGTGGCAAGATTCTGGTAGCAGTAGCGAGCTGTAGGGGATCAGACGGTCTCGCCTCTGTGCCTGGGAACATCATGGAGCAGATCCTTCCAGAAGATAGGCTAATAAAAGACAAGAAGGTGATCCAAGGCAGTCAGCACGGCTTAAACTAAGGGCAAATCATGCCTGACGAATCTGGCGGCCTTCTATGATGGAATGACAGCATCGGTCAACAAGGGAAGACTGACAGATGCCACCTACCCACGCTCCTGTAAGGCCTTTAATATGGACCCACATGATGTCATTATCTCCAAATTGGACAGACATGGATGGACTATTTAGTGGGTAAGGAATTGGCTGGATGGATGCAGTTAGTGAGCTGCAGCCAATGTCTCTATGTCCAGGTGGCAGCTGGTGACAAGTGGTATCTCTCAGATCTCCCCTGACTCTTGGGACTGGTTGCTCTTCCATGTCTTCATCAATGACATGGTGAGATCGAGTGCACCCTTATCAAGTCAGTAGATGACACCAAGCTGAGTGGTGCAGCTGACAGTGGAAGGACAGGATGCAGTCCAGGGGGACCTGGACAAACTTGAGTAGTGGGCGTTCCCTTGAAATTCAACAAGTCCAAGAGCAAGGTAATGCACCCGAGTTGGGGCAATCCCAGACTTGAGTACAAACTGGGAGAAGAAGTCAGAGAGAAGTCCTCTGGAGAATACTTGGGTGTTCTCATGGATGAAAAGCTGGATATGAGCAAACAGTGTTCACTGGTAGCCCAGAAGGCCAGCTGTATCCTGGACTGCATAAAAAGCTGAGCGGCCAGCAAGTCGAGGGAGGTGATTCTGCTCTTCCACTCTGCCCTCATGAGACCCCACCTGGAGTGCTGTGTCCTGCTCTGAGGTCCTCAATACAAGAAAGACATGGATCTGTTGGAGTGGGTCCAGAGGACCACAAAAATGATCAGAGGGTGACAGCATCTCTCCTATGAAGACAGGCTGAGAGAGCTGTGACTGTTCAGCATGGAGAAAAGAAGGCTTAAGAAAGACCTTACTGCAGTCTTGCAGTACCTTAAGTGTCTTATAAAAATGAGGAAGAGGGATTTTTTATATGGAGAGACAGTGATGGGAGAAAGGGCAATGGTTTTAATCTGAAAGAGAACAGGTTTGGATTAGATATATTACGAAGAAATACTTCACTGGGAGGGTGGTGAGGCACTGGAACAGATTGCCCAGAGAAGCTGTGGATGCCACACCCCTTGAAGTGTTCAATGCCAGGCTCGATGGGGCCCTGAGCAACCTGATCTAGTGAATGGTATCCCTGTCCACAGGACGGGTGTCGGAACTAGATGCTCTTTAAGATCACTTTCACACCTAACCGTCGTATGATTCTAGAAGATCAATTCACCAAAGAAGCCAGATGCATTTACTGTCCACACAAAGATCAACTTTTCTAGGAAAGTAACCTTTTCATATGTAATACTGGTTTGCCAGAATAACTCCCTACCACCCCACAGAATACAATTGCAGACTTTAAGGTTTCTGTTGCACACATAGAAACTTTTCTAAGTCTTTCATCTGCTGAGATGTCATCTATTTCTGTCTGTACAAGAAGCATCCTAAACACAAAATCTAGATCAAACAAAGGTTTGGTTCAGGACCCAGATGCTTCTACAGGAAGACTTGAAGATTACATTCTTTTTCCCTAGTTGCTGGTAAAGAAACACTGCACACCTCATCTTACAAATGCTTACACCATCACAACTGCAACCAACTTACCAGATACTGCAGTGCTCACACAGAAAATGTAAATTAATTTAAATGTACTCAGAATCATTGCCTTCATCCAGACTCATATTTTCATAAATGAAAAAGAATGCTTCTAAGCTTTCTAATCTGTCGCTCATTTAGAGTCATCAGCTATATTGTTAAGAGGATACAAGTACTCATAAAACTCTGACACAGAAATATTTTTTGGTGTACTTTCCCCATTGCTTCATTATTCTTCCAGACAGGCTTCCATGCAAAACAGCATTTTATCTTCCAGCTTTGATACTATCAGCTCTACCATATAAACTCTGTAACCACAGTGAGGCTGCATTTTCACATTCTGAAGCAGCACTACATGAACAGTTTTACACTCTTCCTTAAGAGCTGCAGATTCTTGCTCCTGTCCTGCACCCTGCATATGTCAGCACTGACAGAAAAGTTGGGGAAGGAAACTAATTCAGGCAAAAACCTCTTGAGCAGCAGGGAAGGGGAAAAGGTTGAACAGTTCCCTCCTCCTGTTCAACCACACTAACACAGTGCAGCTGTGACAGCACAGCAGAGGTAATGTCCATCCAGGAACTGAGACTATTGTAAGTACTATGGATACCAAAGAAATTTCCATGGAATTGTAGCCTAATCTACATGTATAGATATAAAGATCTAGTGCTTAAAAGATACTTTAACTTTCCACTTTCTAAATTAGCTGCAGAGGCAAAAAAACCTGTCAAAAGCACCTCCAATAACAGGCAGTAATCATAACCTGATAGTAGCTGAGGTATTACATGAAGCAGAGAGTTCAGTAATGAAGTTCTATGATAGCAGTGTAATAGATACGAAGCATGGACATTCCTTTGCACATGAAGGGAATTCAATTTCTCAGCTGGCTAACACCCTTCCAAGAACTTGGTATCAACAGAAAACCACGGATAAATACAGTGCATTCATTCCTGGAGAAAAGTGTTTATGCTCCTGAAAAGCACAAGCATTTTAGAAAGTTCTGTACTTCAAAGACAGAAATCATCTGCATACGCTAGTAAATGACTGGGGTTTTTTTCAGGGCTGGCATGCACATTGGGCTGCTTATACTGCAAGATACTGCACTGATGACAGGACTGAAAAACACAGAACTGTGTAAGTTTGATCATTTTCTGAACTGTTTAACATTTTTTAAGTGTTAACAAGGCATAACAGAGGAGGATAAAAGGATAGAGCTTTGAAGTATGTTAAACATTTCCTTTGTGATGCCTTTGGAAGTCTTCTGGTAAAACAGCAGTGGTAACCACACAATGGACAACTAATGCTTCTTCATCCTTTCTACTGATTCTCTCAACAGAGGTGTAGAGGTAACCACCCCACCCAAGGATGCTGCCCTTATGACAGCATCAGAAAACAATGCAGAAATACTTCAAGAGCCCTTCCTTGATAACACCAGCAGCAAAAGGAATGCTACAGAAAATTGTGGGCATTTTCTGCTCACTGAGGCAGGAACCTAGTGACAAAATACATGGAAAAAAAAAAAAAAAGAAGAACTAAATCCTTTTTTTTTTGGTCATCCCAGATTTCACTGCTAAATTCTGTCTTCTAACTTCACAGTTCCTCAACTCTATCAGCAGAATCTGTTGGAATGAAGTATCACCCATTGTAAAGGAAGATGTGATTAAGGAACACTTAAGATAGTTGTACCCAAAGACAGGAAAAACATTGCTGTCCTTCAAGAAGGGCAACAAGGATGATCTAGTGAATTACAGGCTAGTCTGCTAAAGACAGAACTTACTCTACACCATGTGTGTGCTCAAGAGTGGACCACACTGACCTGAGAGACAATAGAGACTGGACAAATCCCTGAGCAACCTGCTCTAACTGGGCCTGTCTTGAACAGGGTGTTCCAACCCATCTGATTACAACCAGCTGTCAAGTAACACCACTGACTATTCACAGGTACAAAGCATCCCCTAAGGCAACTGCACTCTCATCACAAAAACTTCCAAAAAGTAACTCAGTCATTTTTCTTCTCTTCTCTCAGAGTAAGTCTGACTCCCACTCAAACTTTCCACATAAGTCAAATAATTTGAATAACATCAAAAACAGGAACCAACAATAAACAGGGAAAAAAGGAGAAACAAACAAAAAAGTGATTTTTTCATCTCTAGCATTATGAATTCTTTAATTACCTAAGACCTCTATTGCTAGACTGGAGATATACCAAAAATTCAGAAATTAGGAAGAAGGTTTTGCTGTTTTTATAGGAAAGGTAAGTCTAAGAGAGGTATCCTCCTATTTTATAGAAAAAAATAGGGGACAAAAGGTGAGGCTGGGCTAAGAACAATTTCTGAACTGCCAATTTCCTCTCAAAATGTGAAAAAAAATATAAAGCTAACAAGCCATTTCAAGGAAGATGACAGTTGAACAAGAATTCCAGAATACAATTTCTGTGGCAAATCAGTATATGACATTAACCACATGTGATCTCAAATTCTGAACACTGGAATAATTTTGGAAGGTGAACAAAACACAGCAGGAAACCATGTAGTATATCATGCATGTGATTAGCATGCTTTGTTATGCACCATGGGATCCATCTTCATATAAAACCTAAGCTTGTGCAACTGAGAATACAGCAGCACTAAACAAACAGCAATCTATTTTTAGAAAGTGCCGAAAGGCAGTTACATACAGAGTAAGATTAATAACCTAGCTAGACTACCTGGAAATTAGGCAGCTGACACTTTGAGAAGGTTTCCACATTTGCCGCATTAATTGGAACATCAGGTTGAAATAAAGCACTGTATCTACATACCAAAAGGAACAAGAAAAAAAGTATTTGTACTATTTAATACTTCTGGATTTATCCTGTAAGGTTTCATAGATGATGTCAGATAGATACTATCCCCTTTATAAAAACATACAGAAATTAAAAGTCCAGAAGGTTCCACAATCTCTGCAAGAACTTAACTTGCATATGCAGGACAGAAGAATCACAGACTCACAGAAGGGTTTCAGTTGGAAGGGACCTTAAAGATCATCTATTTCCAGCCCTGCTGCCATGAGCAGGGGGAGACCTTCAACTAGACCAGGCTCCTCAGAGCCCCATCCAGCCTGGCCTTGAACACTTCCACAAAAAATGTTTCTTCTGTAAGAAGAAACTCTAAATGTAATTAAAGCAGAAAAATAAAAAGCAAGACACCTCTTTGATGTTGTCAATTGTTCAAAATTCACATGAAATGGGCAGCAAAGAAAGCATTCAAAGAAAATACTCAACAACTTCAATTTAAAAATCTCAAAAATTTGGTCACATGAAAAAAGCATATTTCAGAAAAAAATGAGTAGGGAAAGGATGATGAAAGAGTTTAACTAAATGGTGAGAAAAATATTTGCATTTGCCTTTCTGTAAATCTCCTATTCTTAGAGACACTTTAATACCCATACAAGGCATCAGTCAGCTGAACTGGATTTCTGATATGGCTGAAAAGGAATAGACTAGCTCCACCAACACTTTTCCCCATCCCAAGGATTAGTTTTCTGTCAGTTCAGTTCCTTCAGCCAACTTGCCATGAAGCCAGTGAAGTGCCAGTGTTGAGTGCAGCACAGCTGTGGGCCTGCTGTCTCTGGGAGGGGCAGCAGCTCTGCCTCTCTGAGCAGCACCT
Source organism: Picathartes gymnocephalus (assembly GCA_013390045.1). Classification (NCBI taxonomy): domain Eukaryota; kingdom Metazoa; phylum Chordata; class Aves; order Passeriformes; family Picathartidae; genus Picathartes; species Picathartes gymnocephalus. Next base: position 33,924 of record WEKY01053702.1, read on the forward strand.
GGCAGTGGGCCTGGCCGTGTGGTCAACTGCTGGCACAACTTCTTGCCTGGCCATACAGTACGGCCCAACACACGAGGTCTCGTGCTATGCAAATGCACATACAGTTAAAATCTATGTACATTATGTCTCTTAAAAAAAAAAAAAATTAGAGAAATGCAACACAAATATAGGCAACAGCCTTCTGCTCGGACTAGATACACTATACACTTTAACTCCCTTTGCAATTAGCAATCATCAATACAGCAAGGTGTGAAATAATACAACTACAGTATCGCATTAAGAGCACTGAAATCTTTGTAAGGGAAGTACCAAACTTCTCAAGACCTAACAACGAGTTTAAGGAACACTGGCAACTGCTAACTATGTCATAGGATACTAACATCCACTAAGCAGGCTTTATGTTTTAAAAAGCTAAAAAATCACTTTAACATCCCATGAAAAACAAATGTTTTCTCAGTAATTACTCATAAAACCAGCAAAAATGAAGAAGGGCTATCGATCAACTCATTTTTAATAAAGTAACACATGCCAGCTTGCTAATTGAACCTAGTTATAAAACTACTTTTCAAGAAACAGCACTCAAAAGGCAGCTAAAGCAAAACATCAAATTTGTTAAGTGCCCATGCTGCAACCAGAATTTCAGTTGCTTCCATCCAAACATGAAATTCCTGCTAACCTTGACCTATAATTCTATCACAGGGCATAGTCTTTCTTCCACCTAATGAGCAGCGCCTTTTCCATCTAACATAGGCTTTGCTACACGACAAAGAACTTTTTACTTTATCACTGACAGATAGCTGTCTGTGGTATTTATCAAGTAAAGATTCAGTTACAACATATCTGCCTTACGGCAGAACTATTAAATCTCCATTGAAGTTTTACTGTCCCAGGGCTAGATATATGCAATCACAACAACCTGGACCAGAGTAGTGCTGAAGTTCACTTTTGAAAGTTTACTCCCAATTGTAAAGGATCCTTAAATTGTCTCTTAAGCAGTAAGCTTTGGTAGAAATAAAATTACAGCAAACTCTAGCAAATGTTTCTAGAAGTGAACCTCAGAAATTACAAAGGCAATTGTAAATATGAAACCTAACATCTACTGCATAGTTCAAATTCTCATCTAATGGGCTCTTGAATAATCTTTCTGTTAGACCGTTGTATTAAATTCTGTCATCAGCAGGATACTCATATTTTGCAAAATGAGCCATAAAAATTGGACATGTCAAACAAATACAACATTATATCCTATGACATTAATAAAAATACATCAGTAGAATGAATTTTAGAACAAATGAAACAATTGTATGGCACTGAATAAAAACATACTCATAAAATAAATATTTTGCAGCTGTTTCTTACAGACATAAATTTCTAAGATTACATATTATTAATCATGTCATACAGTAGTATGTTTTACCACACCAAGAGAATATTATTGGTATTTTTCATTCTTAAAACGTTGTTGTGGCAAGTCTTACCATAAAAATAAACAAACAAAATCTCAGGGAGATATGAGCAGGGAGACTTTGCTCCAGGTCATATGGTCTGTAAACAAACAAACAAAAAGCCAGGAGGGCTTAACACAGAGTTTCTGAATCATCACTGCTCTCTATCTATAATCACTCAAGATTAACTCTGAGAAAGATACCCCAAAGATACTCCAAATTCTTCTTTCATAGGAATTAATGGGACACACATATAGAAACATATCCTTGCCTATGCAGTGCTTACAGCCCTTGTCTGTTAACAAAAACTTTTTAAAGGCCTGCTGACCAACCTGGGAAGAACAACCACAGCCTGTTAATTTATTCCCTTCCGTCTCCATCCTTCATCATAATCTAGTTCTTCGCAGAAGATAACCTGCTATTTAAAATAATTGTGTTTCCTTGGGCAGAATAAAGCTGCTCTTACACTAAAATGCCTATTACAAAGTTTAAGGTACGTATTACACCTTAGCCTGACTCAACAGATTACCAGGCAGAGATGGAAGAGGAAATGTCCTATTCTTCTCACATGTAGAGAGAGGCTGCATGCTCTCGCAAGTCCGAGCCATCTACCACTTACCCTTCAATGCGCAAATTCAACAGAGGTTTGGCAAAGTGCCAACGTGGCATGACAGAACAGAGCCAAGTTCAATCGCTTTGGCAAGAAAGTGGTTAAGTCTCCAGGGTGGTGGAGAGTACACGCAGCTCCACTTCCAAAACAGAGTTGCGCCCACTAATGTGGCATTCAGACACCAATTTTCACTTCATTACAGCTTAAGGTCAGCATAACCTGAAAATATTAGGCATGCTAGGCTGCTGAACACAGAAACAGGAAGTTAGGAACACATGCTTTTAAAAATGAAATGTGTAAGATAAAGCTGCGAACAAATTAAATTCCATATAGTAAGAACAGTAATATTTTACTAATGCTTTAATTTTCTTCATAGAAAGTAAGTACAGAGCATTAGATGGATTTTAACCTATGTAAAAATATTGTTACCTTAAAAAAACCTCCAAACTGAAACCAAGGAAGTGCCAAAACACGGGCCAAAAGAAAGGAACTTAACAAACGTGCTACCCTCACCCTCAATGCAAGTGCCTTTTAGAACAACCAAGTTAAGAGAAGAATTACAGTTGTCCTTTTTTCCCAAAACCAGAATTTGTTCCTGGTATCTCTACAGTATCCTTCACCACAACAGTTCCATTTTTATTTGTTCTCTCAGCCTCCTGCAGCGTCTTAAGCTATCCTGCACTCTCTTCCACTCCTTTCTTTGCAACACACACAGATGAAGGCATACGCTGTCCCGTGCCCCAAGTCCTCTCGCTGCCGTGACCCCTGACTGCTCAGTCACTAAAGGAACTAACACCAGTGAACAGCACACTGAACCATGCTCAGGCAACACTGAAACCTTCGCTTCAGGGACACTAATTTTGACTTTTCTGCTTAATGGACTAAGTTTCACGGAACTTCTCTATTTTTACCTGTAAGACCTTTACATCCCTGTAAATAAAAGGGTTTAAATTTTGGAAAAATAAAAGTTATGCCACCATGTCTGTTACTTGTAACATAGCACTAGCCAAGGACACTAAGGGTGGTGAGGCACTGGAACAGGTTGCCCAAGGGGGTTGTGGATGCACCAACTCTGGAAGTGTTCGAGGCCAGCTTAGATGGGGCCTTGAGCAATCTGGTCTAGTGGAAGGTGTCCCTGCCTATGGCAGAGGGGTTGGAAATAGGTCATCCTATTAGTGGGAAGGAAGGAGGCAAAATTATGAGATGACTCACAAAACCTTCATATTCTTACAAAGCAGTATTTGCAAGTGGCAAGTTTGGTAGTTAGTCTCGCATTATAAGATCTGCTACAACACAAAACACCTTGATGGTCCTCAGTTACATCAATTACGAGACAAAGCTAAAACTACAGACTAGGTGAAGCCTGATACTGCATCAAAAGACCAGGTACAGTCTTCCAGAAACAACAGTAATAAAAGCCAAAGTTGCTTTTGAAACCATTAAAATAAATACTCTATTTTGTTTCATCCTTGTACATAAGACAAGGTAAAGACTGAAATATCTAAATAGGCTCCAATCTGTGCAAGCATGACATCTGCTAACTGTTGATTTAATGTTTGCTATCTAACCACATTATTAACGTTACTACTTTTGTTATTACTATTACTTTTTTTATTTATACTTACATAAAGAAGAGTGTGAGGATCTCTTTTAGGAACATTCTCATTTAATTATTTTTCTGCCACTAAAAACCACTAGAAATTCTGTACTTTTTCTGAGGAGAGAGTAGTGCTTTACTACCAAATCCAAGTGCCAGAAAATAGTGGATGAGGTATCCCAAACAAGACAGTTACTCTTACACTAGAATTTTCTATGTCCCACTTTGAGAAAACTTAATACAGCAGCAGTTACTTAGGAAAAACTACAAAATAATGAATGCCTCCACAGTGACAACCAGAAAATTGCACACAGATCCTTTACACTTCAGAAAGGTCAGGACAGCCTGGGCTCCTGGAATCTTATGTCTCAAAATTAAGAAGCTGATGATGTGGAAGAGGACTGGAGCATGGGCTTCTACGTTAGAATGTGCTCCCAAGCATATTGCAACACATGTTAGAGAGCAGTAACAGACAAATTAAGCTTATTTTTAGTATCTTGCTACATGCTTTAAGAAGCACTCTGTCTTCCTTAATATTTCATGCCACCCATCACCCAAGTTAGTCTGGCATGTATAAAAAATAAGACAATAAGAAATGTTTTCAATTTGACTTTGTTGAGAAATAGTTCTCAACAAGTGAGTTTCATTCATAGAAAATAACCTGTTACTCAAGTCAGTAAGAAGGTTTCCTATTCTCAAAACCACTGGACAGGACAGCTGAACATTGTTCAAGTCTAAGACACTGCATGTGGAGTGCTGGAAGAAAATTCTGAATGGGTCAAAGGACTGGGATATATAAACAAGCCATGGAAGAGTCACAAACTTCACACTTTCTCATAAAAAAGTACTCTCAATACAAAAAGAAGAAACAGCCTACCTCGACATTGATGGGACAGATGCAAACCAGAAAAGAATTCAACAGGATAAAGCAGGAGTTCAAATAGACACAGAAGATCAATGATACCTGGAACTACTCTTCCCCACATTTTCAAGTTAATCACAATCTCCATTACATCACAAACAAAGCACCAGAGATTGATTAGAGATAATTACAACAATTAATAATTAAATTTCACTGTTAAGAGAAAAATAAAGAGAAGAGTCTTGCAGGTAGAAAAGTCTGGCAGGTAGAAAACTTTCAAGTGTTCTACCTGAATATAAACTCCACTCTACCCTCCTAAATTGTATTATTCCAGTCAGAGATTTCTCAGTATGATTAAAAACAGAAACAAAAAAAGAGAGAGGAGGGGCTGACCATGACTTCAAAAGTCTGTAACTCTACACTAATACACAAAAGCTGTATATTTCTGTACCACCCCAGAATCTCAGCTACCTTTAAGAAAACATGTAAGTCTACAACTCTTGCTTCGGTGAAGACAATTTTTTACATGTGAACTGAAAGAAGAACAAAGCAGTCTTCTGGAGTCCTCTGGCAGACAACTGTGAAGTTTATACTGCTGCTGCTAACAGGTAGTCCACATAGTTTTCTCAATTGTTATTTGGAAACTTGTAGCCAAGAAATAGGAATGAAAATTGAGCAAATTCCTGCCACGTCTGCACTGAAATATCTCAACAGCTCTGAAGCTAGGGACTTGCAACAGAGAGGAGATCCTCAAAAAGAAAAGTCAATACTGGTTCTTGGTATCACTACTGTAATCAACAGGAGACTGAAATAAGAAAACAGGAAAGAATAACACATTTCTCCCTTCTTCTGGAAAATATTTTAAAGTTTACCTATTATCTACTGCATAAACATAGGTAAACTTTAAATTGCATGTTGGAAAAGAGAAATTACAATTTCCTTGCAATTCAGTAATAGTGAAGGAGGCAGAAAACAAGAGTTCCCGCAATTTTTCTCCAGGGTAATCATCAACAGTACTCTCCACTCCCATATGTTTAACATGGCTCCTATGTTAAATCCAAATGAATTTGCCTATCATTCTTTATATTTTAAATGTGACTATCAATTAAAAAACACAGTGACTGCTGTAGGCACAAATCTCTAATCACTAAACTCCTCCACAACAGGAAAGAATTCCCACGTAACAGAAATACTTTGTTAGTGAATTTCTGCATAGTTGGCCCATAACTTTGAAACATCACTGTAAAAAAGCAAATTCAGAATAGTTTTACTAATTTCATTTGCATCTAGATTAAATAACAAAAGTCTTGACACTTCAAGTGAAGTAATCATGCGGGCCCTTTATATCCACGTATATGTGATCAACGATTAGCACTGCTTCAGAATGGTAACAAATGCAGCTTTAAAAAGAGCCCATTATAGTCCTAGGGATCTTTTTCCCATTTCCATTAAACAGCCTATACAATACAGTATAGAAAATTATGCACATTAGATACACAGAACTGGACAAAAAACATGCATTAGTATGAATCACTATGTTCAAGAATGGTATTACCAGAAAGGCAACAAATCAATCATTCAAGGAACACCCTTCCAGAAAGACCATTTTGGTTTTACTGGAGAATAAAATAATAAAAATATTAAGAGGAAGCACTTTTACAGCAGAATGACAGACATATTTCTTCACAGTAACATCTGTAACACTAAATGAAAGAAAACCAGTATCTCACTGGACGTGTGGAATCAAAACCAAAATTCTGAACAACTGTCATACTGAAAAGCAATTTATTTCACTTAACTGTATATTTATCTTAAGTCTGACTGATAGTCAACATAAGCATGACAGCACCAGAAATGTCTGTCTACATGTATGTATACACACACACACACGTATGAAGGTATGTAGTTAACCAGTACAGTGTCCCTTAGACTGAGGTTAACTGGTGATAGATCTAAAATACATTTGGCCCAAACTTCTTCCCTTGTGCACATTTAAGACAGGGATGGACAGAGGAGTCCTGTCCTCCCCTTTGCCAGTCTTTGAGAAAACACTTCCAAAAACATCAAGTAAACAATTTCTGGTTGTTGCTTACAGAGTCTTCAAGAGACTCCATGACATATACACACTCAGACAAGTTACAGATAGAGCTCTAGGCTCATGTATTAATAACCATCATCCAGCAATAGAAGTTGCCATATTTCCTACTCTGCACACTTTCATCCCCTTTTTTGTCCCCTTTATACCTGTTTCACAAACTTGTCTCTCTCGTGCTTGTCTAGCCTTAGGATAATGGTTGATCTAATACGCTACTTTTCCAGACTGTAGATTGTCAAAAACCTCATGTATATACATATGTATTTATAGATATTCTATGCCTGTACTCTTTCTATAAATATCTCTAATAAGTACCTATCAAATAATATCTGAAAACCTTTTCCCTTTGCTTCAAATCAGTACAGATTTTACCAGCTCTTACTAAATCTGCCCCAATATTATTGTCCCATTTGGACTTGGGCCACCCCTGTAACTTTTTTGTCACCACCATCTACACTAGATTTTCTTCACATGTGGCTGAACACTCTTAGGGTTTCTATCACATCATCAGTCCTAAAATGAACGTGTCCCTAAACAATGGGGAAACACAAAACCAGCTGATAACTCAGTTCAGTTTCAAATACAGATGCTATCCAGTGTTGTGTTGCTCCTGCTGTTAGAAAGAGAATTCGTAAGCAAAAAAAATGTGGATATTGCATATGAAATCCATCTTTTCTTAGCCACCTGTCCAGCCAGCAAATACTCAAGGTGCACACAGAAGACAGAGACTAGTCATCACCTTGACACTTTTAGCTGTCTGCTCTGCACAAACCTCACTATAGTCTGTGGAGAGTTCAGGAAAAAAAATGGAGTGTCTGCATTTCACCACCAAATCCTTTAAAGGTATAAGGGAGGTAACATGACAGCTGTTATTAACCAGTTTCTGAACATCAGAATTACAGATTAATTATTCAAAACAACATGCAGTATTTTGTTCGCACAGTACCTCTATTCCAGAACATCTAGTAATAAAAAGTCAATATGCAACATCCTGCAGCAAGAGAAAATCTGCAAGAGGTTATGTTCTGTGCAATACAGGTACTGCAAATCTCCAATGATAAACTTATTCCTGACTTGAAAAACTCTGCTTATGAGGAGCAGTTAATTTTATTAATTTTTCTTTGTTATCATCATGGTAATTTGGCAGAACTTACCAGACTACTGGCCTATGAAATCAAGACATGTGCTTATAGCAATTTTGCAAGACTACAGTAGTAGATTTTTTGATGTATAAATGAAACTGTAAAGACTCAACAGCTAAAAATATTTCCATTTCAGGAGGCGTTCTGCATTATAATTAAAAGCTTTGTAGTGACAGAGAAAAAAAATCCTCAAAACACCAAACCCGTATAACCAAAAAAAAAAAAAAA
>WEKY01053702.1:41939-113472 GCA_013390045.1 Picathartes gymnocephalus
AAAAGGTCAGGGTTTTATAAACCGCAGAAGGTTTCTTTCAAATGCAGGTAGTAAGGTTCATCATCACCTTAGTATCACAATTATTACCCCCCTCCAAAAATTAAATTCAGTCCCAAACCTTCACAGGAGCCTTTTAGTAGCAGGCGAAGCCTCATTTCATGGTGGGGCCAAAGAATACGGGCTAGGCCGGGGCCTGTGAGCGGACAGAGGGCCGGGCAATGCAGCCCTGGCCTCCCCTCTCACCCAGCTCTAACCCTGCCCGGCGCCCCCAGCCCACCGCCCACCGGGCCACGACTGAGTCTGGTCGCTGCACCAAGCCCGGGCTGCACTCGGCGCTGCCCCGACAAAGGAGAGAAACACCGCACTCCCAATGCCTCGGAACAGTAGAAGAAAGAAAGAAGGAAAAAAAAAATAAATGAACCAAATTGCCCTCACTAAGCCCTCCCTCAAAGGCAGGTCTCGTTTCACCAGACCTAACCACGGCAGTCACCCTTCCCCCAACACGAAGCCACCTCTCATTGTCGTCGCACTGAAAAGGGACCCATTACTCCCACCCTGTATGAACTCACACACCCGCCTCCCCCATTCCCCAGTTTGTGCCGTGCCCCTTTACTGGTCGCCAGAAGGGAAACGCAGCTCGCGGGCCACATTTCCTCCCTCGCAGCCATGCACGCACCTTCCAGAAACAAGCTGTCTCTGCAGCCGCCGCCGCCGCCACCGGCCATCTTCCCGCTGCCGCGCAGCGCTCCCTCACTCCATCGCCCAGCGCAGCGGCGGGGCCCGGCCCTTCCCCCGGCCTGCCCGCCCCCACTGCGGAAGGCTGGCTGGATGACCCGCAACGGCGCCACTACCGCCGAGGCCCGGCCCTCTCCTGCTGCCGGGCCGCGCTGCCTTCCGGCCCCCGCGCAGGAGGAAGCGGCGACAGCGCGCCCGCTCCTCCCTCAGCGTGCCCGCCGCCGGCACCCTCGGGCGGCTGCAGCCGGACCCGGCGCAGCGGCCGCCGTTGGCGTCCGTTGGGGCAGGTGGGCCTGGCCGGGACTCCGCCGCTCGCGGCCCCGAGAGCGCGGGGAGGGCGTGGGCACGGAGCTCCTCCGTGAACGGCGCTTTCCTGTCCGGACCTGTGGCTCGCCCGCCGCAGGGGCCGCTGGCATGGCCGGCCCCGGGACGAGAAAATGGCTGCAGCAGCACTGCGCCCCGCAGTACTTCGGGTTCTCCCGCTCCCTCCTCGATCAGCCTGGAGGCAGCAGCTTTCGGGAGACGAGGAGGTGCCTCGGATAAAATGAATGAAGTTGGAGGAGTGCGGGAGTCCATTGCGGAGCGCTGGGCCACGCCGGCCTCTCACCTCGTGCAGGCTCGGGGAAAAGGTCTTCGCAAGATTCTTATCAATCTTAAAATCTTCTGTGGCCTGATCACGGCATATTCAAACCCAAAAGTTGGATTTTGCAAAATGCACGGCCTTGCCAAGCCAACCAAAGTGAATTTGCAAGTCATGGCCTCATGTACATTTGACTTTTAGCATGTACGGTTTTACGTTTTGAAAAGCTTTCCCGTGAAACCGAAATAAAAAAGACATGCATCCTTTAAAAACTAAAAGATAATTTACGACCGTCTATAGCTGGGGAAAATCAGATACTCCTTTCTTCGACAGGTTCTTTAATCTGGGATTCTACTGACTCCTCCTCCCCCTCACTTTACTGCAGATTTGAGGAATTCTAATGTCTAAGGTACCTAGTTCCTAACATTACTAGTCCCTGAAAAGTGAGCTCCCAAAAATGCTTAAACTGAAAAGTTTGTAGACTGAAGTCCTAAATCAAGTATATTAAAGCTCCTAGCGCATGTGAAGGTTAAGGGCTAGAAAGAGGAAAATTGTTGTTTTCCTTTAAGTCTTCTAAATTTCTTATTTTTGCTTCTGAATGCAACAAGTATGTTTAAAATACTTTTGAGTGTGCTCAGTTTTTATGGAATCGAGGCAAAAAGAGGTCTGGAAGACGACAGGAGATGTTAGATTGCTCCCCAAGTGCTGCATCACACCACCAGAGCTAGCAAGTACTTAGAAAGAATCCCTAAAGCTGGAACAGTGCTGGCAAACCTACAAATCTCAATCTTCAAAATCTCCTTAGGAAAAAAAAGGCTTCCTGAAAGAGAGATCACAAAATATCCTTGTTTCATTAGTAATGAGATTAACAGGAAGCAATTAGGAGAAATTGGTCCCAGCTAATTACAGAGAAACCAGAAAATCATATGTTCAATAGAAACATAATAGTTAAAAAAAAAAAAAAAAAAGAAACTTAGAATCTAGTTTTCAAAAACACCCGTTGTATTTTAGAGGGGCATTGTCCAGTTAGAGGGTTTACTGCTGAGGTTACAGCATTAATCCACAAAAACAAATTCTTATTGACAGTTGAGACTAGACCTATCCTGGTCCACACAATCCTACAGAATTTTTTAAAAACTAAAGATATGAGTTATGAATTATTTGAATAAACGTTTGATGCACCGTAGTGGACTTACTGATCAAGGTATCAAATACAGCTTCAGAGTTAGTGAACTAAGTGCAGTATAGATTAAAATACCCTTTTAAAGTAGAAAGGATAAAGGAATAAGGTACCAATGTTAACCTAGATGCATGGTTGATTTTAGACTTTTTGATTGATAATTTAACATACACTTTTTTATGGAAAAGAGCTGCCCAGAGTTACATCTCATTGCCCTGTTCTTTTTCCTGTATTCTGAAGCTCCTTAAGGATGCAAGAAGATAGAATGTAGTCAAAACTCTTATTAATTAAACATTTATTAGTAGTCTGTTCTCAGCCTTAGAGTGGTTTGTATTTTCATTTGAGAAGTATTTATGAGGGAATGCAATACTGAGAGTACTCAAGTCTTACAAAATCTTTTCAGATCCTCTTAACTTTGCTTGGAACCAGAGGATTTTCTTCATGTATAAGAAGTAACAGAATGAACAATGAGAAAGGGAAAATTAGTATTCTCCTTCCTGCTGAGAGAAATCTTACAGAATTTACTGAGTTTTCTTTCTCTCTGAAGGAAAAAATTGTGTTCACAGAATAAGAGCCCAGGGATGACATGCATCAGGTCATCACTTCCTGGCCTGTAGCATCCCCTAGAAGATGACCAGTCCCACTGTGGGTAATTGACAATCATAGGACAGTGTAAGATCCAGAATTTACAAACTCTTGCTTGTGCACAGCTCTGTTGGCACAGCTCTCTGTAGGGTGGAAAGTTGATTACTATGATACTATCATCATTAGGCAATGATGAAGAATTTTTGTCTCACCTTAGAAATCTATTTTTTTCCTTTTCTTCTGACAATGAAAAAGTTGTTATTATTAATGAATGTGGCTTAGATGATTAAGTACTGAAAATACTTTACAGAAACTGGTAAGTATTTCTTTTCTTTGTATTTCTGATTCTTTGCAGCTACTTCTTGTTTCCTCTGTGTTTTTGTAAGGTTAGCCAACAAAATGGGGGGAGCTATTCCCTAGAAACACTTGTTCCTTACTTAAGGAATAAAATGGAATTGGGATTGCAGTTTAGCAGCTTCTGTTGTGGTAGTGTACATTACTTAGTTTTCTTTAGTGGTATATGAATTGTAGATTGACATTTAAGGGAATTTATAGGCACCTTGAATAATTTTTTTGTGATTTGCAACCCATGAACCTGCTCTGTAGACTATAAATAACTTTTATTTAACAGTCCCATCTTTCAGGAAGTAAGGGTTCTGGGGTAAAGTTAATGTTCACTGTTTTCCATTGTTCTTAGAACTGTTCCTTTAATATATTAATGAAACACAGTCTGTGGGCCAAAGGGGGAATGAGAACTTTCTGGGGACAGGCCATGTATGGGGAAAAGGGGGCAGGGGAACCGTAAACCAATCAGGAGAACCGAACAGGGGTACATCTGCATAATGGTGCAGAGATCCATGGGAGAGGCTCCTTTTCCTCACCATGACCTAGGAGCTTGTCTCTTGCCTTAAGGGGCTGCCGAGTTCTTCATTCCTTGTGGGAGAACCTGCCAGTGGTGCCGATGTAGAGGGGCCTGTCAGTTCAGGGATGGGACTGAGAATGCAAACAGGGGGGGCATCTCGTGGGTGGAGCAGGATGTGGAAGAAACAGTCTTTAATGTCCACAACTGTGAGCTTTCTTGGGAGCATGGAGGGGGAGGGCAGGCTGGGCTGCAGGGAACCCATGTCTTCAATGGCCTCATTTATCTTTCAAAGGTCGTGGAGGAGCCTCCACCTGTCTTTGCCTGGTTTCTTTATCACAAAGAAAGGGGAGTTCCAAGCGCTGGTGGTTGGGACGATATTGCTGTTGGAGACCTGCTCCTCCACGAGGAGCTCAAGAGTGCATAATTTTTCAGGTGGCAAGGGCCACTGATCCACCCACACCAGATCCTCTGTCCTCCACGTCAGTAGTGGAGTGGCACACTCCACAGTAGCCCCGACTAGAAATCCCAATATGGAGATGGGATTTCCAGTCTAGCTCCTCATTGCCTTAGCAGCTCCCTGCCCCAAAGCGTGACTGGTGCCCCTACCACGAAAGGGTGAATCACGGCTACCTGTCCCTCTGGTCCCTCCACAAGGATGTTATACTGGCTTCACATTGACGCTGCTGTTCCCCTGATGCCTGATATCATCCCGATCGCTGGTGTTAACTCCCAGTCGTGCAGCCACTAAGAGGGGGCAATGATGGTGACATCCACCCAGGTGTCTGGAAGAAAAGTCTTGGTCCCTTTATTAGATAGGCCACAATCTAGCACTGGTTTACCTAGGCCCACGGTTTTGACCCAACATGCGGTTGGGTTGTTTGGGAGTCTTTGTCGAACGTCTGGTAGGACGTAAGCTTGAGCTATCGTGGTCCCTTTGTGGACAAAGTGAGGCGGGTGACAGCATTGGACCGTGATGAGAATCTCATTGTTTGGCCCCACAATTTGAACTTCTGGAATAATGTAAAGATTCTCTGGGCCATTTACACAGTCAGTTAAAATTAATATGTCTCTAGGGCCGTCAGGGGGCCCAGACTTTCCCATCAGTATTCTGCAGGGTTGTTCATCACTGAGTTGGACAGATCGGGCACTCACCAACAAGTGTCAGGTCCCCTCCGGGCCGGTCTCAGAGAGTCTGGAATCCATATCTCCGGAATCGCCAGAAGGGTAGGACGAGCTGAAAACTACCTCCCATTTGTTGTTGTGCATGGTCGTCATGTGCTCTGCCGGAAGTTTCCTGGCCGTCATTGGTGGTATGGGCAATGGTGGCAACTTGCACAGTGTCCCTGACATCCTTCGCAACTCGGTGTAGGGCTTTCCCCTGACAGTCTGGTGTCTTTTTGTCGTTCCCTTTCAGGGCAGTCCTTAAAGAAATGTCCTGTCTCTCCACAGTTAAAGCATTTAGCTGCCTCTTTTGATGTTAAAAAGGCGTTCGCCACCCCTTTGGAGACCGCCAATGCCACAGTGTGTTCTGTTGTGGCAAGCTTTGTGCAGGCTTCGATCATCTGATCGAGGTTAGGCTCAGGTTCAAGAGGGAGTGCCCTTAGAATGCCTTGGCATTCCACATTTGCATTGGCCATTGCCCATTTTGTTAAGAATTGTTTTTGGGCCTCTATATCCTCAATCTGTCTTTCGATAGCATTTTTAAGGCAGTCAGTAAATTTAATGAATGTCTCTTCTCTAGCCTGCTTAATACCCGCAAAGTTCAAAATTGGGGTGGCATTGTAAGGCGTTTGTGAAAAGGCGGTCTGGGCAGCATTCTTGATATCCTCAGGAACCGCCTCGGGGAGGGCGTGCGCCTGATCTTGAGGCTTTGCGAAGTTACCCTCCCCACACATCATTTCAACTGTTGTTTGTGCCCTGGCGCCATCTCCCTGGCATAGCTGGAATAATTTTACCAATTGTTTCTTCCAGTTTCTTTCCCATAATAGGAACTCGGCCGGGGAAAGGAAGCTGGATATAATATTTTGGGTATCACGTGGCACCAGGGTATGTGTGGAGAGGGTAGCCTGCAGCAGGTTCTTGAAATAGGGGGAAACCCGTCCATAGTCCTTGCTTGCTTTAACAAGCTCTTTTATCTCCCTGAGTGGGATGGGGTCCCATCTGGGGTTCTGCCCCCTCCTATAAGTGACCAGAGCGGCAATGGGGATGAACTTCTCTGCCAATTCCAAGTCACCTTCCCTGGTAGCTTGTCTCTGCAATGCGGCCCAGTGATCCTTCATATCAAAGGAATCACTGTCCTCTTCCTCTGAGGAAGGAGGGGAGGCTGCGGCCAAGACGCAGGCTCTCTGGCAGACCGGCGTGGCCCTATGTTGGGGTGCCGTGGACACCAAGATGGTGTCCTTCCAGTTGCCTTCACCTCCACTTCTGGTCCCGATAGTGTGAGAGCCGGAAGTAGGCATGCTATCAGAGGCAGAGCCCAAGGTGAAAGGGGCGGGACCACAGGGAGGATAGGCAGGGTACGCGACAAGGAGGAGTTTCCCAATGATAGAGGAGGGTCCTGATACGGCTATGCCCATCAACGCCTGGGGGGAGGAACCAAGAGCAGGAGGGGTTTCCCGATGGTCACATCCAGTGGGGGTAGAGGTGCACAAAATGGCAGCTGTTTTGACGGGCTTGGCGCCATTTTGTGGGGAAAAGGCAGGAATAACCGTCGAGGAGTGACCATTTTTTGGGGTTAGGGTGGGAAAACTTGGTAAAGAAGGGGACAGGATGGCGGGGCTGGCCACGTTGCTGGCACCATACTAGGGGAGAACTGGCGTAGACGAAGCTGGGAATTTGGGTTGAGGAGAAGGGGCTAGGAAAGGGTCCAGAACAGCAGGGCCCTTGCTGTCCTGGAAAGGGGACAGAGGAGATTGGGGGGTGTCAGGGAGACAGCAGCAGCCCTGTGCCCTCAGGCAGGATCCATCCCCTGATCTCTCCTGAGTTGGGGAAACGGGTTTAGGAACATGGGGTGAGGAAGGAGGAGAACGGTTCTTGAACTGTGTGCCCGAATGCTTCCCCATACTTTCTATAACTCTAATGATTAAATCAAACAATGGATAAAATTTTGCCACCGATACATCCTCCTTGAACTACGTACAATTTTATCCCCACATCATCCCAAAAAGAATTTACAAGAACTAAATCCCGATTAATGTTTGGAAAACATTTACAAATCCAATGAACAAAAAGTTTTAATTCCCTTCTAGAAAAATAAAAGTCTTCTCCAATAAGGGCAGCTTTAACTTGGGCATATACCTCTCTCTGAGGGCAGGTTAGCTTTACACCCATCCTCAATGTTACTCCCAACCCAAAGTAAAATGAGAAAAGAAAGAGAAGTGACCCTCAAATTCAATCTCACCACCTCTCAGGCATCCTGGGTCAAAGAAAAGTCCTCAAGTGGTCCATTCGCTCCTTGACCGATCCTCCAGGTTCCAGAGGGTTGCCGGTCACCCCTCGTATCTCTCTTGATAGAACTCGGAACCGATTTCCTTGGGATGGTGGTCGCCCCGAATGCGACTTTAATTCCAGCAGCTGGAAGCTGCTGGAGATGCTTCCAGGAACTGCCTCTAGGGGTCCCTGTTTGAGCGCCACTTGTTGCGGGCTGTGGGGTTCTGACCAATGGAAGGGTCGGGGGCCACAACATTCCAGAAGCGGCCCCAGCAAAGGAGCTGCTCTGGAGGCACTACCACCACACACGTTGGAATCTTCCTGACACTGCCGGATAGTAACTGTAGAGGCAGACAAGAAGGAATGAGAGAGGGGCCTTGGTATAGAGTTCCACAAGGGAGGTTTAATCCATCCACATGCGAAGGGATTCAGGGACCAGAGACAAACAGCAGGAAGTGCACCAGGGTTTTAAGGGAGGAAGGCAGGGGTGGAGAGAGCATCAGGTCCAATAGGGTGAGGGCCAAGGGGCGGTACATAGGAAGTGCAAGGGTACATTGACCTGTATGAGGGGAGGGAAGGAGTGGCTAGGGACAAGGGCCAAAGGGGGAATGAGGGAAGGAGAACTTTCTGGGGACGGGCCATGTATGGGGAAAAGGGGGCAGGGGAACCATAAACCAATCAGGAGAACAGAACAGGGGTACATCTGCATAATGGTAATCTGCAGAGATCCATGGGAGAGGCTCCTTTTCCTCACGATGACGTAGGAGCTTGTCTCTTGCCTAAAGGGGCTGCCTCTCCAAGGGATGAACTCTATTTGAAGCTCTGAGGGCCTACCGGCCTGCTCATACTGTAGTAAGCTCTCCAGGAATGTTCCCAAAGAGAAGAGTAGCATTTTTCTGTGTGCTGGGATTTATCATTATACATTATTATGCATCAGGATGTGGAAAAGGTTTTTGTTTAATTGTGGTGTCAAAGATAGATTGTCAAGTAGGTAGTAAATAATTAAGAACTACTTAAGATCATTGTGAAACAAAGAGCTTAAAATTTAGAGGCTAAACAGAATGTGCTTAGGGATAGCTGCTTAAAGAATGTACTTTGCTTAATATTTACTGTAAATAAGATGAACGGTAATGACAGCCTACGTGAACAGGATAAGGGAAGGAATGCAAGGACTGATAAAGAATGAGAAATACAGAACTACGTGGGGCCCTGAAGTTAAGAAGGACTGCTCAGACCCCTTAGCTGGCATAAACTAATCTCTTACCTTGAACAACGGCCAAAGGACCAGAAAGACACTGCAGGGATGGGCAAGGTTAGAAAATGAATATGTATTAGAGAGATTGTGTAATTCCATGCATATGTAACATTCTAGGGTATAAAAGGGCTGGAAATCTGCTAACGGCACACCTGCCTTTGGAGGAGTGATCCCCCATGCGCCCGGCGCTGAATAAACATACCTACTTTACAACTTTGTATGAGTTGTGGAGTTTCACTGTGCTTCAACTGGAACTTTGTCTAAAATGTTTTCTTAATTCCTTCCTCAAAGGAGACCTCTTTTTTAAATCTGATCAACTTCCCTCAAAACTCAACGTTGTGCTGTTGGAAAGTAATCATAACAAGCAGAAACCTATTAGGTTTTCTGCTACTCTTACAAACATTTTGAAATTTAAAATGTCCGTTATTCATTGCTGTGGTGGTTGCTTAAGTATCTTTTGCATTTGATCATTACTGCATTAGAACTATTCAAAGAGAAACAATTTTGCTTTAAATCTGCAAGTTCTCTTACTGGGCAGTAAGATAAAGCAACTGTGTTGGGCTAAAAAACGTAATGACTAATTAAACATCAAATTGAGACTTACAGGTATAAAAGAGTGATTGAGGGATATGTCAACACTGTTATCCACAACATAGCATTGGATATCACTTTTGGAAATCAAAATTCCTTTTTGCAGTGTTGGGCTACATTTGGGAGGTCATTTTTTATAGAGAAAAAAAAATCGATAGAATTAAGTCCAGAACCATTACATCATTTACATCTCCTAAATAGAAGAATAATTATGATCATGAGGAAAAATAAAACATAAAAGAGAATGATTTCAAATATATGCATGAAATGATGCTATAGAAGAAATAGCCAGTTATAAAGCAAATATAAAATATTCTGTTGGAAAAATAAGGGACAATCATATATTTTAATTGTTTCCTAGTGATGTACGTAGGGTAAATGTACATTTAATCTTTGACGCAAAGATTGATCTTTAACTAACAAAAAACTAAAATGTTGATAGTTTTCTAAGTATTAAAAGGGGACCATATAAAAGGCTCAAGAAAAATACGTTAGGTTTAAGACACATAGAATATACTTTCCAGTGTATATTCAAAATGTCTAATTGTCTTTATCATATTTTCTCTAAGTTTCCTGTAACAACACTGTTGTTAATCTGAAATAAGCTTTTATTTCTCTCTAGTATTTTTATGGTGATGCTCTAAGGGAAATATGGTTTTGCATACAGGCTGATGAAATACAGTTATTGATTGTGTTTCAGCTTTAAGATTAGGCAATAGCATAAATTTTTTCTTTGTCTTTCACTGTAACTCTTTCATTATTTTACTGATAAGAGCAGAAGTTCTAACTGATTTAAGGAAGGAAAAAAAAATATTTCATTTGTCATCATAAATAGTATGGCATAACCACATTTCATCTACTAACAAAAAAAATTGTGTCTACAGCACGAAATGCTAAAATCAGAGGGTGTGTAATGAGGAAAATAAAATAATAGACATTTTTACTACAATAAAAATTAAACATAAATAATAAAAGCACAACAAGACTCAGACTGTTACTTACGTCATGTCAGGCATCCAAAAACATCCAGCATACAAAACATACTATGCATTTTTGCACAGGGTCAGATCCTGTCTCTAATCTCTTACTTTTCAAATCAATGGGAAATATGACTTATGTCAACTTTCAAAGTATGTTTAAACACATTTAATAGATACTGAAACTTCTTTTGTATGAAGTTACACAGAAGTCATTCTCACAATCACACATGGAGAGAAATACAGGTTCTTAATTGCCAGCTAGCAGAACTTGCAGATGGCCTTTCTTTAAAATGGTCTCACCCATTCGAAAGAGAAACTGTTTTGTAGCTGAAACTCTTGGAGATTCTCTGTCAATAACTTTGTTAATAGAGATGGCTTATTTAAACAAATGCCCGTAATGAACACAAAATATCTAACTGATACTGTTTCAGCAGGCTCACACCTCTTCGAGGAGGATCACTTTTCTCTGCCTGTCTGTTTCATTAGATGCCTATTTGTCTGGATCTTTAAGGATACTTGTGCTTCAAAGCAACTAAGGCAATCTTTTAGGAAAAGTTGTTACATGTTTCAACTGGGAAACTTTTGTATATATTGGAATCATGTTTCTAAAAATACACTACACCAAAGTCTCATAAAATAGCTAATATTAACCTGTACACATACAAGCAAAAATACATTCCAAAGCAAAAAAAAAGATCACATTTCTGTACCTATGGACGTGACCCATAGGTACAGGGGTTATAGCAACCATAATGAAAGCAGACGTAAAACAATCATGGTATCTTCTCTGTTCTCAATTTGCATGACTTACTCCCCTACTGCTCATGCTGCTGGTGAAGACACCAAGTTCATTCCTTGCAAATTCCCCTTCTAGTCAGAAAAACTTCTGAAACCTCTTTCTTAATGTACATAGGAGATCAGATATCTGGACTCTGAAGATGGATGTCCGCCTGTCCATGCACTGTACTGGTTAAGTACTGTAGTGTGCTCTGTCTCATCTGGGAAGTGGAGCCAGTTAAAGCATACGTAGCAATAACCATACTGCAAATAATACCATCCACATAATACAGGATTTGAAAGAGGTAAAGGAATAATTTCATTTGTCCTTCTGCCTAGAGTTATGACTTAAAATGTCACTAGTATATGCCCTTAAAAGTCTCAGTTTAAGATTGATCTTCAGTCTCCACAGATAGTATACTAGAATGGGGAGAATAGGGAGTGTCTATATAAATCTAAACAATCTTTTCTAGAAATAGGTTTCTTCTTCTTCAGTTAGAATTCACTGTGCACTTTTTAGTAACCTCTCTATACTGTGAGATCGCTGTTGTGTATCTCAGCCTTTCTACAGGTTCCTTCAGTCTTCTTTCATTTATTATTTTCAATCTCCCTGGAGTCTCTTTAACTTGCTTGTATTTAAAGGTGGGGCATTCAAAACAGAATGCAGTCCTAATGTAGCTTTCTCCAAAAGTGAATAGAGTGGAATGACTGTCTTCTATTTCTGACATACTGCAATTCCTTCAATATATCATAAAATATTTTTCAACAAAACCACAGATCATGGTCAATCTGGATTCCAGTATAAATCCTCAGTCCTTTTCTGTAGTGTTGTTCCCTAGCAGCTGTAATTCAATTTGTCGTACTTCATTTGATTTCTCCATCTAAAGTGTCTGATTTTCTACCTTTCTTCACTGCCTATCATCTTGCTGGTTTAAGTAACTTCTTTTAATTCTAATCCTGTCATTAACCCCTTGTTAGCTGTTTGCAGCACTTGTGATCTCATAGTGAAAGTAATACTAGAAGTACAGCTAAGATAAACCTGTGTAGGATCAAATGGCTCTCTCAGACTGTCAGGGAAGCACACTGAGAATGCATTTTTCCAGCCTATTTCCTGGTTCAGTTTTAAGAAATCATACACAACAGTGCTTAATATCTTATTGGAGTCAGTATTGCCTGCTTTCTCTCCCTGTTGATTCTGCATGCCAGCTATTCCAATGAAGATGGACAGAGCTGTTGCGTGACATCAGAGCTTTTCAGTGATTCTTAGGAGACTGGAATACAAGCCCCAGAGATCTGTAAGAAGACATTCACATCCGTGTAGAAGTCCAGAGTGCTTTGATCTTCTCAGTCTTTTTCCTCAAGATGAGAATGGCCTTCTGAGACATTATTTCCCTCTGTTAGAAGGACGCAGATGTCCACTTCTATTTTTGAAGATGTCATTTACATTCTTTAATGAAGTTATATTCTAACAGCACCAGTCCACATGAAATACTGTTATATATGCATTAATTGTCAGATGCCAGAAGGTGTGCTTGGAAGCCTCAGACAAGATGAAGTTTTCTCCAGAATTATAACTCAATTAGCCCCTGTATAAACCATATGAAATAAGATGTTAAGAAATATCCCTGGCATAGAGTGTGGCCCTGATGGAATGTGTAGAGAGCCTTAATTGATGTAAGCAATACGAGTCCTGAGATAGAGGAGGTTAAAGAAATTAAGAGTTACCTTTGTGTGCCCAAAATTATACTGTATAAGGACATCTTAGTGGGAGGGGATGTTCTAACTCACAGTGACTTATGAGATCTGTTGTATTTGTTAACAAGCTGTACCAATTTGTAAAGTGCCCTATCACAAGCATTTGTTTTAACTTTAAAGGTTCTGAAAGTCTTTATGCTCTTTGATAAATGACGATGTCAGTCATTATGTGTCTGTCTTTGGTTCATTCCAGGCATGTCTAATCCTTATCATTAGCTGCATGTATAAAAACAAGATGAATCTGGTTGCCATTGGTGTATTATTCCTAATGGGTACCATTAGGCCATGTTCTTCTTCAAGGAGATGTAGCTGTTAAAAGTTGGAGGCCAAGAAGCTGAAATAGTTGGGGTCAGGGAATGGCTGCTACCACTGTGAGTCCTGTCACAAATTGTTGGAGCCCCTTATAATAAAGCAGTCATTCACATTAAAATATCAGTAGTATTGCTGTCGGTTTCATCAAAAGCTAAGGGGATCTTAACTACTACGAGCATAACTGTTATGTGACTGGCCTGCAGACTTTTACAGGAGTGGTTTATGCTGTGTTTGGTGTTACTGTCCTTTTTATGCTAAAAATGCTTGAGAGTTGCTTGAGTAGTTACTTGCCTTTTCTAGGAGCCTTTTCTAGGGTCCACATCAGCTTGTAAGCATATTGTGAACATATGTAAGCATATTACTCTGTTTCGTTTACAGACTGTTACAGACTGTTTAATGCTCAGAAGAAAGCTAATGTTCCTTTTAATATTATGAAGACATTCATCTCTACTTCTTTTTGAGGAAACCCTGTAACTTGTGATTAAATTTGCTTACTTTAGTATATAGAACTCTGTAAATTTGTATGTAAATAACCTTGATCACAAGCACTGTTTTCTTTATTTTCAAACAAAATAAAGATAAAAAAAGCTAAACAGTTTCCATCAGTTTGAAGATATATGTACTTTGACCTAGGGTCTATGGTTGCTAAAACAACCATAGAAAACTTCTAACAGACTGTTTAAATTATGGTTACCATATGAGGACATTTAAAGTGGAGCTGACCTATTATTAATGTCTGTCCTGTTTGCTGCCTGGTAGTATAGAAGTTAAATGTATTGATCTTCAGCAAAGAAAAGTTTTAAAGTGCTGTATCAGTTTCCATCATAAAAATTCCAGACTCTGTACCACCCATAAAGATGGATAAAGATTGTAATCATTCTAGGGAAAGCTCAGCAAGTTAAATATAATCTTCTTAAGAAGAGATAATATAATTTAAAAAATCATCATCATGACATTTGAAAAGTCCTGTGAAGAAATTCAGTGTTGTACAATGTTTCTTATTGCATGAAATTTTGTTGTTTTCATACAGCAGATTTTAAAATGCCTTAGAGCAATATATATGCTATCCTCATTTGTAGAACTGATTAACAATATTTTCATAAACTGGGGGTATTTTGAGTTATATTACTGTCCTAATTAGTTTATTTTACAGCAACCTGACAGCTACCATTTTCTCCTCCCCAACAGACAGATTCAACCTTGTTTTCAGATCTCTTTATCCACTTTCCTCCCTGTGGCTCCTGCACTAAATGCAATCCTTCAATTTCTGTCATTGCTCATTCTTCCCTTCCCTCAGTCTCCTGTAAAATCCTTTCCCTGAGCTCTTTCCTTTCATTCAGTTTCTGTTTTCAACTTCTTTTCACCTAATCTCTCCATACCAAAATCCCTCCCATGCTTCTAACAGAGACTTCTCCAATCCTTTTTGTCCCACAATTGCCACCTCATTCTTGCCTTTTGTTGTGGTTCCCTCCCACTGCTTCTTCTGCTGTATTAGTTTGTTAGGATCTATGATCCATATTCAGTAATGGAGGATAGTGTTATCTGAAATTTAGCTAGATGAGTAAAAAGAAAATTGTGCCCTTATTTCTTGAGAATCTTTTTCTCAATGCCACGACTCAGTTTGGTAATAAAATACATTATTCTCTTATGTATTAGCTAACACATGTAATTCTGTTTTTAAAAATGTTGCATATGTACATGTAAGATTGAAACAGCGTGCAAAAAAAATTTCATACTCAGTGTAAAGAAGCTCAACCAAAACATAATTAATGCAACACAATGTTTGAGATTTTAAGCCAACAAAAGCCAGACCATTTAGAGCTAAGGTTCCCATAGCAACCTTATTCTGTCTCCTCCTGTGTCTGTGTGATAGGGTCTTTTTCTTACATGACCACATATTGCTAGAGAATGGGCTGTATTATTCCATAAATAGAACATCAATTTAATAGGTGAATTAACTGCACAAGGTTTTGTCAAATCCTATGTCTTCAAAGGAAGTTATATCATTGTGACTTGTAGAGCTACTGTACATATATAAATAGTAGAAAAAAAATTTACATAAGCTGCAACATGTTACAACATCATTAACATAAATCCTTCCTGCAAGTGAATCTTTGGCATGTTTTTAGTTTCCCAGTTATCTATTTGCCTGTGTATAATGGCTAAATAATTATGGGAAGAAAATTGTTGGTATTTCTTAAAAAATAATACAAGAAGGCTCATCAGTTATAAGTAATTATATTTCAGAGTAGGCAGCTACACAGAAGCATATAGGAATTCAAAAGGGGCAGACTTCAGGGCCTGAAATAATTGCATTTAACTGTAAGCACTTTAAAAAGGGGGCCAAAGATATATATTCACCTTGTAATTTCTCTACAATTTAGGGAGGTGGAAGAATGTCTCCAAACAATGATTCGGTTCTCTTGAGATGTGATGTGCCTTCTGCCTGTCTACTGATTATACAGTAGGTCCAGAGAAACCAGTCAAGATTCCTTCTTTGCCTAATTGGTTGCTTCAAGTAGGATAAATCCAAGCTGTGCTGTCCCACAAAAAGGAGTGAGATTTTCAGATAATTCTGAGTACCTAATGTGTCATATGGGTTAGATACAGGAGTCTCCCCAGACTGCACTGATACCAATGTCTAATCAATGATTTCACATTCACTTGACAATACAGATATGTTCTGGATTAGATAGGACAACACAGACCACCTCTTTTGAGGAGATAAAAAACAATACTTTGATTATTCAGGGTTTACATTGACTGCAGTAAGAGAAATTATACCTTATTTGACCTAGTATTGAAGTGATGCGGACAATAATACCTGATTTTTATATAAAAACTGTTGGAAGAACTTAACTTTATTTATGTGTGTATTTG
This sequence comes from Picathartes gymnocephalus, assembly GCA_013390045.1. Classification (NCBI taxonomy): domain Eukaryota; kingdom Metazoa; phylum Chordata; class Aves; order Passeriformes; family Picathartidae; genus Picathartes; species Picathartes gymnocephalus. Next base: position 57,861 of record WEKY01053702.1, read on the forward strand.
AACCAGCAGAGACAGTTAATATTGGTTTGACTCTTTACATTCTTCAGTTGTGATATTTTTGGTACAGGACCGTCTCAGGGAACATGGAAATATATATTTTACAGACATTGCATAAGGTTCCTCTGCACTCAACTCCTGACTTTTGATTTCTACTCTGGGTGCTGGGTCAGACACTGCTGCTCAAACGTAATCAAATCCTAAGTTTTTGTTGGATCTGGAGGAAGGAGAAAAGTTGAGATCCCTGGTAATTTTTCTGCACTCTCGACATGTATGTTTGGAATTGGAAGTGTTCTGTGTGGTGCTGATATAAAACTGTGGCAAACCAGATGGCAATCTGGTAATTTGGAGAGGATTTTAAAACAAGCATAATACAAAGAAGAAAAACACTACCAACACAACAGAGAGAAATGTCATCCATTTCCTCACTGGGCTGCAAAATAAGTCTTTCTGTATTCAGTTTCTTATTTAAAACAACCTACAAAGAAGACCTGGTTAATGTTTTCATGGTTGTTAGAAGCGAAGCAGGTGGATACTGCTGGCATTTTCCCACTGTTAGCTCTGAAGAAATCTGATGCTCAGCAATTATATGACTGGCAAATCCCTGAAGTATCTGCTTCCCTGTAATAATATATAGACAACAATGAGACAATGTGTCCAAATAAAGGTGGGTAGCAGTCTGAAATATTGAACAGTTCCCCATAGATATAGTAATGAGGAACTATTCAGATATCCTCTTTCTCACAGGAGCATTACAAAGCAGTTATCCCACTGTGCTCTGCTGGATTAAATTTTGTTGGAACTAGTCCATTTAATTGTAAAATTTTCATGGAAGATAGCAGTGAAAGAAAGTTAGGTTTTTTTTCACCCAGATGAAAAAGTAAATGCATGAGATCCTAGGGATCTGAATGCCCAGAATGAGAAGCTTTCATCTGCACATAGTTTGGTAAGGCAAAGTGAGGAAATAGCTCTGATGAAAGCACAACAAATAGAAATATAATGGGGAAAAAAGCGTGAGAGTTTGAAGTGTCCAAGTGTGTGACTGCTGTTAGAAGTCAAGACTAATATGTCGGAGTGCAGGATGAAATGGTATCTGATGCTATGAACAGGGTAAGCTATCTAAATCCTCATATACACTGGGAAGTACAGTCTTGCAAATTCTCTTAGGTAAATGCAGCAGAAGCAGGCATATTTGACCTCCTAACCAGTTTGTCCTCCTGGTTGAAACAGTTCAAAACATTCCATCTAGTGATAACGTGCATGACAAAGTCCACAGCCAACAGCATATCATTTCCTCTTCTAAGACAAGAATAACTGCAGCTCCTCACTGGGAAGGAGAGCACCCCAGCATGAGCCTCTGCTGGTGTGTGAGGAATGCCGTGTTTGTGAGCTGGCTGTATCCTGGGTCAAGAACCTCAGTAGCCCTGAGGTCCACAGCAAAAAGTGTTGTTTACTTATGGGGTTGTTTTTTACTTATGTTGGTTATATTTTTTAATTTCTTCACATACAGTTACTTACAGGCTGATAGCAACTGCCTGGAGAAAGTGAATTTTGAAACAGGACAAGGAAACATATTACAAAAATCACCTGTTTGGAGTTCCTTCTGGTGGGATTTTCTGGAGCAGCTCCAGGTCATGTCCACTCCTGGCAGCTGCCCAATGTCACCTCAACTGCTGCCTTGGTGCCCACCAGCTCAAGAGCCCTGAGTGGGCACGGCACTGCCTTCCTCCCCTCCTTTAAATGCTGGAAACTGGGGCCACCCCTCAAAAGTGTTCTGGCATTGCTCTGCTCTGGCTGTTCCTCGTTGGTGGTAAAGGGGGAGGACAGACGGAAAGATCTTTGGCTGAGTGCAAAACTGTGTTTGCGACTGTCTAATGAAACCTGGGGTTACTGCTATGGTTAAATATAGACATTGCGTTACTGGTTGCCATGTTACTTGAAAAGAGTAGTTTGCAAATCTAGTGAACATAATCATTATTTTCAGTTGAAAGCTCACAAGCTTTTTCTTTTTTTCTTAGGCAGCTGGTCAAGCCATTCTTAATTTGCTCAAGCTATTTGTTATGAACTTCATAAGCATCAACATTTCCCTACCATTATTCATCATGTAGGATGTTTGTAAGCATATTGGTCATAGCACTTAGGTTACTATAAATAAATACATTAGGCTCCCAACACTTAGGTTGAGATATGTATATGATACTAGTATTGTGAACAATAAATGCAGTATTTCAATTTCTATAAAACAGTAGTAACCCATAAACAAAGAAGAGTACCGAAGAGTATGTTAAATTACCCATAATTTATATGTACCTATAAGAAGATGCACCACCAAGGGTAAATCCAAAGAGATAGTTGGCTTTATTTTTATCATTTGCCTGTCTTAGGCCCTGATGATGTTCTTGCTGCTTTTTCACTCTGTGTGTACCCTCTGCAGAACATTAGCAAGCCATAATGCAATGTAATGCTTTTCTGATACAGATCTCTTTGGTTTAAGCAAAAACCTCCACTTCTCCTTAGAAGAAGTCATAAACTGACAACTTATGTTTCAGAGGTAAAAGCTTGTGGATGCCTTACTTCAGCAGAGGTTAGGATTAGTTTGCTAGAGATCTACCATCAGTGATTGTCTGAGACATGCCTACTTCTTAACTGGACCTACTGCTGCAATAATTACTCTTCGATTTGTAACAGTGATGTAACTTTTAAATAAGTTGTTTTCTGGTAGATCCGAGCACTGAAGATCAGCAATGAGGTATCAATGCTGTAAGGTAAATTAGCCTGGCAAAGTGAGATAAATTAACACTTAGAAAACTACTACTAAGAAAGCTAAGAACCGGCAGTCAGCAGAAGACAGGAAAATCCAGTATAATTCTTGCTCAATTTTAAATTGGTCACTAATACCAAATCTTGAAAGCAGTTGGTAGAGGTAATTCGTTCAAGTTTCAGGCAGAAGTGGTTGAATGCAACAACTGTTTCAATGGTGGGAGCAAGGAGTCAGTAGATCCTAAACTGGGAGGGGAAAGATAAAAACAATGAGAATACATGGGAGAGGACCGAGGGATCCAAATAAAGCTTTTAAGTCCTTCATCAGGACCGGTTAGTGAATGTTTTGGAGAACTGGACAATTTATTTGGGCAATTAAAGATGAAGTTAGAAAATTAGTACTTGGTCTTACTTTATGTTTTTAGGAGACAGCTGTGTAATACAGGTAATACTGACTGATGTTTGTAAAATGTGTGGATGAAGCCAGGTTTTATTAAGAACAAAATATCTTGCATATATGTAATCTCAAAATATTTAATCTTAAAATTAAGAATTCCCCTATTAATTCTATTATAGAAATAAGTGTCTATTATAGCTAGCTGGTCCCTGAGGAGTCAGTCTTTGAACTATTCACAGCTTCTAATGCCTTAAAATTCTCCTAAAAATTAAGAAATACAGTTACCCTTACTTAAAGAAAGATAAGCACTGACAGGATTTGTCTTTCATATTTTTAAATGAATGCAGAACTGTTGTGTACATCTAAGCAGGAGCTCTGTCATTCTTTTAATGGAGAGCAATAAGCACTTCTAAGGTATGACTCATTTGAGATATATTTAGCTATCTACTTTAGAATGAGATGAATTACTTCCTTAAATCTCCTGTTTCTTTTCATTTACTATAAAGGGTGTCTAGATGTCTAGCTCACATGTAGATTTTTGTAGTGTGGGAGTTCCTATTTGAATAGATGAATTGTATCCTGACAGACTTAGCAGAAAATACAGGCTGGCTATCTGAGTTCCTGAATCATTCATAAATTCCTACTCTTAAAGAAGAAAATACTGGATAATGTTAGATTTCTGTGCCTTCTGCAATTGTCTCAAGATTAATTTAAATTTTTTTCCTTTCCTCACTGATTTTTCTGAGCAGCTGTAGGAATGAGGCGTACTCCCATGGAATATGCCATGAGATATATGAAGGGATTCCCGTGGGCGTGATGGCCTTCTGATGGGTTGATAGGTTATCAGGCTGAGGCCTAATGACCCTTATCACTGCAATGGAAGAGAGACTGATACTAACCTATCACAGATACACTCTTGGGCAAGACCCACAGCCTTTGTAATCTCTTTTTGTAGCTATTTTACATATAAATAGTCTTCCCCTCCCTTCCCTTCTGTGATGGCAGTGACAGGATATTTGACTACAGTCTCACCTCCACTTCTCTCAAAAGTGTAAATTGGCATTTGAAATCCTCCATGCCAAAAGACGAAAATACCATCACCTTGCAGACAAGTTGATGGGCTTGCTCCTCTGTCTTCCCCAAAGCAGTGATGCCTCTGTTAAAATTTGCACTTCTGACTGTGTGGGATTGTACTCCTGAGCACTTGTATATCACATGATACACTTATATTTTGTATATCTAGTGGATCTGTCATCAGCAATCTTGGTTATAATAATAAATTAGGCTAAGCTACACCCAGGACTAGCTGGAAAGCAAGGGTGGTTTCTTTTTTTTCCTGCCATATTTCTGTACTCTTAATGCAACAACAGTACCCTAAGGCTTTTGAACTCTGGTTAATGTTAAGAATATGCCCAAGTGTCAGGCTGTGATTAGACAGAGTCTTTCTTTGCCAGTGCTGAAAGCTGATTCAATCTCACACTGCAGGTGTTCTGAGCTAGCTGAGAGTGCCTGAGTCCAGGGCCTGGCTTGGCCAAATACCCGTGCCACTGAGCAGCCTGGTTAGCCCTGGCATGGCACGACCTTCACTGCACTCACATGTGTCTTGATCAGCAGAGAGCATAGGCAAAAGGGGCCCATCCAAAATAACCATGCAGGCAGAGCTGCAGGACACTCCGTCTGGTTTTTGTTGTAGAGCAGCTACATAGTCTGCTGCTCACCTGATTAAGATTATGACTGTGTAATAGGGTAGATCATTGCATGTAAGTAAAGTAAAAAACGCAGAAGGATGCCTTGGAATTAGTGAATTTTTAAAGCTATTAATTCTTTCTTCCATATATGAGCTGATTGAATACACAACTCTGAAGATAAGAGCATCCAGTTTTCTAGATAGGAGGAAACAAAATTTAGTGTTACACTGGTGTGAGTAACAATGAAGTAACAATCTATTTTTTAACTTGCATTCAGACTAATTAAGATTAGAAAATGTCCTTTAGTGGGCAAAGGATATTGTGTACAGTCATTGGTGTATAATGAGACTGAAATTCTCCACTGAGTTGGATTTTAAAAAAATGATGTGTTAATCTCCTCAGGAATTTCAAGTGATGACTACACCTCATGCAGTCTGCATCTATAATCATCATATCCACAGTATCATCCTCCTTTTTTATTAGCTTCATCAGTTACTGCAGAAACAGCTATATGACATTTCCCTTAACTGTTATCTCCTGAGAACAGCGAACTTAGACTAAATTCTTTCTTACCCTGCCTCATATAGATATCATTTCACTTGTGGAAGCAGCACCTTTAATCAGTTTTAGTTAAGATTTCTCTCTTTTGTCATCTCTGGAATGAAAATTTTTCAGCTCATGAAAGAAAATGTGTTGTTGTGGCAATGTTTTATAATGCTGACCTATGCATTTGAAGAATATAAATACAAAATTTTAAACAGATACAAAAATTTGTAGTCTACTTGTCTGTGCTTCAGAGTAAAGTGGAAGACTGTCCTGCCACAAGATGTTTACAAAGTAAATTAAAGAATTATGTTCATTTTATTTCATTCCCTTGAAGTTGATACTGAAGAATGACCCCTCAAATTTTTGAGGATGTTCTAACTAGTGAGCTGAGGAACAGCTCCTAAATATGTCAATAGTTAGGCAGTCTTGGCTTTCTAAACTACATATAAACAGTAATGAAAGAGCAAAACTCCTTAAAAATTACTTTGTCACCTTTTCAAATCATGCTTTTGGAACTATAGTTTTAGGCAGATGAATTGCAGCTGAGAATATTTCGTTTTTATGAAGCTAGTCTTGTCCAGACTGGGCCATTTACATACAACAACCCCCACCCCTGCCCCGTTTTGACAATCTTTATTTTAAAAATATTATAAACTAACCATGAAAGAATGTATGAACATTTCACTGTTCAGAAGAATTTACAAATGTTGTAAAATACCCTGTCATATCAGTGAGCTCTGTGACACAAGGGACCACAGTATTAGGATAAAAGTAGCCAAATTGGTATAAGGCATCAGGAGGTATAGCTCTGTTTGGTGACAAACCTCTTCTGTGCCTGGTGTTTAGGGGATGTGTTATGATGGACTTTTAGCAGGCTGTATTTAGTCATATTGTATTTTCACAACAGCATCAAGAAGCTTTGAGGTAGCTAGATAGGTTTGATTCGAGTTTCACCCACTGAACTCTTAATTAAATTTTTTAGTGAGAGGAACCCGGATTTTATTAATCTAGCAATTTCCGCTAGTCTGCCACATGGGGGCAGATTAGTGGTGTTGAACGCTGTGACTTCTTTCCCCCAGCAGTCAGCAGTACCAGCCAGCAGCTACAAGAGAATGTCCAGACTCATCACTTGGGAGTTCTTAAAACACATTGTTGTCTACAGCTTGATTTCTTTATCATTACTGATTGATAAGGGGTTAATTTAAATACTTCAGTCACAAAATGAATGCTCGTTCTGGAGGATTGTATTTGTAAATTTTTAATGCAAGAAATGAAATTAAATAATATATTGTCATGGATTTTCCATTCTACTCAATACTCACACAGTATTCAGTCGACCACTGCAAATTATTAACTATTGTCACTTTTATAACTTTTATAACTTAAAAAGGCAATTGAGAAAGATTTGGTTAATTAAAGCTTGTTTTCAAAACTTCAAACTTACAGCTTCTGGTAATCATGTGTTAACACTATGTAGTACCCTTGCAAAATAAAAGTTATTTATGAAGATAAATTAAACCAGTAGAAATTTAGTTCCATAAATAAACCCCTTTCTTAAAAACCCAAATCTTTATTGTCTCTTTTAACCTTGTTGTGGAATTCAAAGTAACAGCATCCAAAATTATTTATGTTACAGTTAGAATTCAGTATGTTACATATTACTGAAAAAGGAGGAGTGCTCCAGCTTACAGATTTGTCAAGATAAGTCTGTGCTCAAGACCTTAAACACTTAGTACACGCTAGTGTCTAAGTTCAACGAGCTGTTAAAGGATCTCCCAAATTTTGACCTAGAAAATAAACAACAACAATTTGCTTTGTGTACCAGAGAAAACCAGTTAAAATTCCCTGGAATTCCAATTCTAACCACGTGTAACAGAATCATTACCAATGACACCTGCTGAAAAGAAAATAGACAAGAGATGATGAATCATCAAAGTGTATCTAAATGCACTTCAGGGATGAATTTCACCAAAATACTCTGTCTTCCCTCAGTGTGGAGGTTGGTCTATACAGACAGAATCTTCTCTCTGCAAAACTCTTAACACACAGGTACAGTTTTAAGCACTTGCCTCTTAAGCATGTGCAAAATGAGATAATTCAGAAGGTTATAGTTTGATAACAAATAGTGGCTTTACAAGGTAAAAGCAATCCACCTTCAGAAGTATCAGGTCTTCTATGTAAGACAAGATGAAAAAAAAATCTTATTTTTAGCAGAGTTGCAATTAATCTTTACAAGAGGATGGCAAGTTTTTTGTTCTCAAATAAAATAAAAATAACCTATGTCTGAAACTGAGATCAAAAGTAGAAAATGTCAGCTTAGATGCTTAAGGTATGAGAAAGTATAGGAAATAGAATCTAGCTGGTAATTTCATATAAATGTGTGTGTGTGTGTGTATGTATATATGTGTATACATAGATGTATATATATGTGTATATATATATTTGTGTAAAATATATAGATGTGTAGTGTAAAATATATAAATGTAGTGATAAAAACTGTCAAAAGGAAATGGCATATGATTAAAATATGTGACATTATATTCTGATGAAAAATTCAAATACAAATTATTTAAATGGGATAATATATTTTCATATGTATAAATACACATCCTCAAATGTGTGGATTTGGTACAAATGAGCAAATGCCATAGATCTCTTTTCTCAGTCTGCAGGTCATATGTACATGGGATAAAGTACAGAATGGTGATTGTTCTAAGATCACGTGACAGGCATTACAAAGCCTTGTTGTTGAAATTTATGCTTTTTTTAAAAGAGCAAAGTGTCGACTTGCCTTTGCCTTTTTCTTCTTAAGAACAGCCTTATTTACATTTCCATAATTGTTATGTATACTTGTATTTTTAAGAGCCCCATGGTAATAGTTAATGAGAGAAACAGAAATGCATTTATTATGCCAAATATTTATTCCATGCTGCCATTACTCCTACATGTAAATCTGGTGTGTGCTGACCTTATTGATTGTGTCCAGGACATTAGGTAAGGGAAAAATATGCATAATGTTGTTGTGGACAGTACATCCCACACTTAAACAGAATCAAAGTACTCTTTAAGACATTTTCTAGTATCTAACCAGAGAGCAGAACACATGGGAATCCTTCAGCACACAGTGTTTGCAAATTTCAGTGTGCCCTTTAAAATCTTTCTGGATGTGAACGGACTTTGTGCTTCCTATGCACTTTAAAACATCATTTAGGATGAGTATCTGATCTTTTCTCGCTGATTTTGCTTTTAATAACATAATAGAATGACCAGAAACTTTTGGAAAACAGTGACAAAGGTGATGGTAAGGAAGTGATTTTTCTAAATTCAGTTTTATATTATAGTATTTGTAGAATTAAAGTGTTGGAAAATTAGTCTTGAATCTTAATTCAGAGGAAAAATGGAATCTACTGATTAATACGTTTTCAAATATTGGCCTCATATGAAACACAGTATGAAAGAAGACCTGACGTCATTTAGAATGTTGCTAAGAGTTAAGTTGTTTGACTTGGATTTTTTGACAATACCTACTTATATATGCATATATGTAAGGTGCACGATAGTAAGATATTTAGTAAATTTATTACAGTTAGAAAAAATAATTTCACTTCTGATTTTTAGGAAGGTATATTTATCACTGTTGTACAGTTTTTGTGGCAAAAGATTATACATTTCTACGAGAAGGCAGAGAGCACACAACTCAGTGGAATTTGAATTGATTTGATTTGATCTGATTTTGTTTTGTTTTGTTTTGTTTCTCTTTCTCAAGAACTGTTTTCATATTTTGAATTATGGTTCCTGTATGTTCCGCATCCTGGAAACTGTAATGTGTGTTTAATGCAAATTTAGCAGTTTAAAGTAAGCAAAGACCGAAGCCCTCTAGTACCACTAGATGTCATCCTGTAGTCATTGAGGATGTATAGAAAGGTGCAGACTACTAATAACCTGTACAGGTTATGTGAAAATTGGTAGAAAATTGAAAATTACTGCACCACGACAAATATTTTTGGTTACAAGTAGTAATAAAAACATCTCATATAACTTTTAAGGGTGTCAGTGTAAGGCCAGGACATAAGATATAGTTGAATATTGTTTTTGTAACAGCATGCCAGTACTTGCTAGCTTATTAACTCAGACTAGCAGTAAATACACACTTAAAATAATCTCTGGGATATTTAATTTTATAAAAAATGGGGACAGACAACAAAGGCATTGTGAGTGCAATGCAGTCATACAATCTAAGGTTCCTTATGCAGTGCCACCATTTGTATCCAATCTTTATTTACTGCTGCAGATGATTTTCACTTAAAACCCTGGAGATGAATTACTCCAAAGTCTGATGATGTTCAACACTCATTTCCAGTTAGGAGTTTTGCAAATGTTCCCATGTTTGGAATGAGACTAAATCCTGGAACCAATTATTCATAACTTTCACTGTGCTTGAAATCCAGTCTCAGATACAAAATTTGCTGCCTCAGTGTATCTCTCCCAAAAGTACTGCAGCCCCTGGGACTTTTTTTTGACAAAGCCTATTCAGTTTGCTATTTGCTACAATGGCTTCATAATGAGAGAAAATATCCACAAGAAGCTACTTTTCCAATGCTTCAGTTCTGCAGACAATGCCTGTAGCCCAAAGGCTAGTCTTGTTAGTAATGGCCCCAATTCTGACCACTTCTCCACAGGCATAGAGCTCTTGCTGATTCACCTTTGTAAATTAAAGCAAATTTAGTTTTTGGATCTCTCTCATGAATTTTGATAAAAATTCAAATTTCCCTTACCTATGAGTCTTGTTTAGACATGCTTTTAGTTTAAGTTTATAAAAAAATTTCTTATTTCTTACTTTCATTAAATTTCCTGTTGATAATGGTGCCAGCAGGGAGTGGAGAGTCTTCAAATCTGTTCATAGTGGAAATCTTCAATTTGTGGCAATAGTCTCTTCCAGATCCAGGAGGCCGTCAGAGTTTGAGGGCAGCTTTTTTAGTGAATGCCTGAGTAGTCAAACCCATAAGTGGATCACTACAGGAAGAATTTTTTTATCTTTTATGCTTTTAATATTTGTCATTAGAATATGTAAGCAGAAGATATAAAAATATATGTAGTTTTGAGTTCAATTCTTTTTAGGATTAACCGAATATATTTTTATTCAAATACAGGTTTAATAAACATAGTTTGTTATGTCACCAGTCACACTCACTGCCTCTACACTGGATAGTAGAATAAGCTTAATATATTATATAATGTACTGGGATATATATATATAATATACAAGTATATTTCATATGGCCTTTCATAGGTAAGTCTGTCTGCTACCAGCTTAGGTCTGTCTGAAGTAGTTGGGTGCTTTCCTTCCTTCCTTCCTTCCTTCCTTCCTTCCTTCCTTCCTTCCGCACCTTCCGAACCTTCCGCACCTTCCGCACCTTCCTTCCGCACCTTCCTTCCTTCCTCCCTTCCTCCCTTCCTCCCTTCCTCCCTTCCTTCCTCCCTGTTTGTTTGTTTGTTTTGGGGTTTTTTTTGCATACACTGAGTATGATGTAGTGTTCTTTATAAAGATCCAGTATAAATAAAGCTTGAATCAGAGTCATTAAGCTTTCCTGAGATAATGAGGATGCTTCCAGGAGATTTTGGTACTTTGTGTTATGCCCTTTCTTGTTTATACTGGCTTCAGCTGATAGAAGCATGACCACAGAAATAGTTTATATCAGGCTCAAGTTCAAGTAGAAAAGATGGGTTGAAACTTGGAGAAAAACATTTATCAGTACATATCTCTGTTGACCTACTCAGTAGGTCTCAGTAGTCTTCGTTGCCTGGGGCATTATTTTTCTGGCTAGACAGAAAAACTGATGAAAAAATGTAAAACATAAGGCTGCTTAATGTAATAAAAATGGAGAACAGAAGTTTAGCTGTCTAAAATAGCTGTTTGAATGAAAACTTTTGATCTGTGAAGAGGTTACAGATACCTGGAGAGAGGAGACAGATATCTGGGATCCCAGAGCAAGAAGTTAAGATGGGAAGGGTGAAAGTTATGAAATCTTTTTTCAAACATCATGGGTACCTGATTTAACCTGAGCATCTTAAGATCAATGGAGACAACAAAACTTCTAGGGAGTGATTTCAGCAACTGTATTAGCAGGAGAGGAGCTATGCTTCAGAAGTGTTTGCTTCTCTCAAATAGCACTGGGAGGCTGGGTAAATAACTCAAAAGTGTATTAGTACAACTGAATCCTAAGGTGACCATAATGTATATGACCTGTGTTATGGATATCATAATATAATGATTGGGGCTCTCACAGCTCAAATCAAAGCGTGGGGGAAAGAGCCTCCTTAGTCCTCCTTCCTGTAGAAATTCCTGAAGCTTTGCTTTGTACCAAACAAACAAACAAACAAATCAGGGATTTTTTTAGCTGCTTTATTGACACCTCTCTACATCTACAACTGTATAACATATAGTTATCTCAACTTCGTTATGGTTGTGTTTTCCTTCCATTTAGTGTAAAGTTCATTGGCTGAAGCCCAAAGTCACAAACAGTCACACAAAATTTTGTTAGACGAGAGTATCTAATCTGAAGAGTTTTCAGGTATCAGATTTCTCACAGGCTGCAGTCCTTGTATGAAGGGCAGATGTGGGGTTTCTTTTTCTGAACAGCATTAAAATTAAGTATTTCTGTATAACCACTATGAGCATCATGAACTAGTCTCAGAGCTGTGGGATACAGTTTAAACAACATTTTCATATTATAATACAGTGAAAAGTTGCAATATGAAGTTTGTTAAATTGATGGAGCTAGACAAGTAACAAAAGTTAACCAAGGAAGTGCTATGCTGTTTTTTTAACAAATAGCGTGTTGCTGCTTTAACATGAAGTGTACCACAGAAAGAATCAGAAGCTTTAGAAGCTGTGGGCAGTCTAGGGGAATGTGCATCTCTGTGATTCCATTTTTTGGAAACGTCAGGCAAAGGCTGACCTCATTTTGTTGGTAGCTGGTAACAGAAGACAAACCTGTTTACGTTCCACAGGAATTAATGTCATGATTGTGGTGAAGTCAAAGAAGAGGAATTTGGGAGGGTTTACTCATTAGTGATCTTTCTGGGCAACATTTCAGTTCTCCTTCTTTTCCTTCCATATGCTTCATCTCATCTATTTTTATTTTATTCAAACAGTATAGAAAACAAAATTTTGTCTTTGTTTCTGAAGCTGTTCTTCATAAATATGGTCTGCTATACTTGTGCTTTTGTTGTTCTTACAGGGAAATTTTGTAATATTTATAAAATTCTAATTTGTGAAGACAAGGATATTGAAGAGTTATTAAAAATATGTCAAACTTATTCTGCTGCCTTCTCTTGAACTTATTTATTCATTGAATAAACCTGAGGTCAGTTCTTGGACCTCAGAAAAATTTGCATAAAAGAAGAGAGACATATTGATATTGAGGTCTATAAATGAGTTTGGAGTTTATAGGAACTGCCGCGGCATGCCGTGGGTGGCCTCTGCCGCGACCTACAGCAAGTGTCTTCCCTAGCCACGGTCGGGCGGCGTGGCTCCGACCCTCAGGTACCGGCAGTAATTCAGCAGAGGCAGGAGGGGCTTTCGGGATGCTTTCCCAGCATGGTGTATTACGGGTTGACCCTTAAACCCACCCCATGCTGGAAGGGGGCAGAGACCGAGAGAAGCACATGGTAGTCGTGAACTCCGGTTATATGGGGACAGGAAGGGGGGAACAAGGGGACGGGACAACTCCAGGGCTACTCAGGGGAGAGAAAGGGAGGACTCAGGGCAGAGTTCAGGATGGGTATGGAGGGGTAATCCAACGGTAAGGAAAAAAGGGAACAAACTAGGTTTTACATTAAAACACACCACAACAGGAACCACATATTTTTTGACTAGATTTTGTCATTTGTGGAATCTCTCAAAAGTACAGACTATAGATTTTATGGAGTAACCTATTTTTCCATACATTCTTGTCAAGTATCCAGGAAAAAAAATCCAGGATAGAATAAAACAATGTGCACTAGCTAGGATTAAATTTTTAAAAAACAGATAATCAGCGATAACAAAAAAAGAGTGACTAAACAGTCAGATGGTATTGTTTAAAGTTCCCCCAGCTTCTGTCCATGACCTGAAGACAGTAGTGGAAGAGTTCTTCCCACAGTGCCTCTGTAAGTAAATGTTTTACTGGTTTTGATGGAGAGAGATCTCAAAGTAAGGGGATACTGCTCCTCACTGGGAAGTGAATCCCTTTTTCTTTAGGATGCTGTGTTTTCCTAGGGGTGACTAGTCTTGCCTATGTCCTTGCCAGCACAGTGCAGGCTGTCTCAGTGCGCACAAATGCTACTTGTAACTTCAGCCTCCGGCCATCCTTTGCCTTGCCTTTCTAGTTTGCTACAATCAACTACTGGTTACTCCCTTATACTCAGGAGGAAAAATGTGTAGTGAGGAGCTGGTGAGGAGCTGCATCCTTTCCTACCATTCTAATAAAACATCTCATGTGTAAATCTCATTCTACACTTATCCCAGTTCCACCTGTGGCATGCTGATGATTTGAGGTCAGTAATCTGATTGCCCAGAAGTTCTGCATAGATTACCAACTATATTCAAGGGCAATGTTTGTCCGGGGTTGCTTTGCCCCAAAGCAAAGGCCTGCGAGGTGCTGCTGTACCCATTTACCAGTAGTCTGTGCTGCTGCCTGGTGCACTCCATTATCCCTAAGACCTACCCCAAAAATGTTGATGAGCAGATGCAAAATGGTTATTTTCTGTAATTTTTCTCTATTTTTTTATGTACTTCCGGAAAGACTGTAGAGAATATTTCCTTTGTAGTTTGAGCACGGTGATTAGGCTGATCCTTTGAGTGGGAAGATATACAATGGTTGTATGTGTGGAATCAGATGGAAAGCAAGCACTCTGGCTGCCCTTCACTTTTACTGGACATGGAGATGGGCTGCCCATTCCTTTCTGTTGTTTCCTTCCAAAAAGAAAATGTCTTGAAGACAAAATATTTACACAATATTTTGGCCTGTTAGAGGTGAATGGTGCCTTCAGATGGGTTTCATCTTCTTGAGTTCAAGTCTTTCCCTCAGGCCTGAGTAAAGGTAAAGTCTTTATAGTAATTAGTGTTCACAGGCAGCTGCTTCCTAAAAGGTAATGGTAAAGTGGCTTCTATTATCAGGACAGGAAGCTAGTTAAAATCCCTTACTAATTTACCTTATAATTTCTCATCATTTTTCTCTTCTGACATTACAATAATCCGTGAGCATCTTTTGCTTAAATGATTGTTGAAGTTTATTTAAATGTTTGAAGGCAAATGGCTTTGTTATGTGTCTTTATCTATATGTATGAAAAAATATCAAATCCCCTTGTTTGCAGCTCAAATTCTATCTTGGTGGCCACCTCTTGCTTTATGTGACACCTATTTTTGTTATGAATGGTAGAAGTAAACCTCAATACAGGTAAAGATTTGAAACTCACACTCCTATAAAAAGTTTTTTTTAATCTTGGATTTGGAGACACTTATATTTAACAGTGTGTGTCAGCTGGCAGTGTCAGCCAGATTGCAAGAAACAATTGTTTATGTCTAGTTAGTTTCTTAGACTGCCCTCATCACTGAAACTTCTGCACTCCTGCTAAAATATATTGCGTACACTAAACTGCCCTTCCAACGATTTCACTGCTTTCTTTTCTTGTTTGCATCAGGATGTTTTTCTGTTTTCTTCCCTCTCCTCGTTAGATTATTTATTTTTCTGCATCTGAAGAGCTGTTTTTCCTCTTATTTGTCAGCCTATTGCTCAACAGAGAAGTTGCAATTCCTACTAATATTAACAGTGAAGGATACAGAGCTCTTCTGCACCAAATTTTGCTCCTTCTTTGACTAGCAAGCAATTCTTCTGTTGTTTGGGGTTTTGTTGGGTTTTTTTTTGTCTTCTAGAGCACTACAGCTCTATGTGACAAACCCGACATATCTTTCAGCCACAGCAGAATTAATATTTTCTTGAGGTGCTCAGGTGTTTCTTCAGTACTTTGTTAGCCTCTGTTGAGAATGATTTATTTTACTTGTTTATCAATGTTTTACTGATTTGTCTTAGTTTTAGCTAAAAATGGTCCTGTTGTTCTATTCTATTTAATTGCCAATTATGTCACTATGGTCTGGAGGTTAACAGGGTTTTTTATCTATTAGTTGTTTTCTGAAGAGTAAACTGTCCCTAAAAGAGTCTTAGTTATGATGCTTTGGAGATTAGTTACTTGCTGCAAATTATTGTATATCCCAACTAATCATAGATACAGCACTAATAAAAAGCAAGCAATGCAGAAGCATTTCATAGATGATCTGGAGGCCATCCTTCCAACAGAAATACAGAATAGTTTGAGATGCCTAAAATGTATCCTTGAGTTTCTAGAAGGATTTACTTAGACCTCAGGGAGAAAGAAAATCTGCTTAATATTAAAGAATTGTGGGAAAAACATGACAAAATAAAGTAAGCCTCAATTTTTAGAGGTATATATGTGGGAAGGAAGCACAAAATACTCAAAAATCTTGGCCTCCCACATTCTGTAAAGGAGGAATATGGGGGCAGTATTTGCCAAAAAGAGATCTGGTTTTGGTTAAAGAAATCTTAGACTTCATGTGTATTCTAGGGATAATACAAGAAGAGTAGCATAAAATGCATCAGCTCTGAATATTAATTGAATTGTATGTTTTCTCAGTATCACTGAAATGTGTAGTTCAAGAAATTCTTTGGACTTTTCTTAGGTAGTTAAACTCTGGCTTGTGAAGTTAAACTTCTGAAATTTCTGGGGAAAAAAAACCCGAAGAATTTTCTGGTTATTTCACTTTCTTGTGAAACCTAAATTTTATTTACTTCTTAAAAATATGTTATGTAAAATAACACATGAGAAATACTACTAAATACATTAATGAAAAAACCCAAATCATTACTCTGGGAAAAACATAAGATGTAGAATTGTGCTGCAGACTAGATTCTTCTCAGATTACTTTTACTGTCCTAAAATGAGTGTTCAGTCATCTCCTCTCAATGACTGATGTTGATTTACTACAGAGAAAGCAAAACCAAGCAGCTCAGACTGTATACCTGACTTCATGGCTGATTTAGGGGAGACAAATCTGCTCTGAGGTACTGTTCATTTACTGTACTGACTCCATCTTTGGAGATATTCAGGAGCTGGCTGGACATACTGCTAGGCAGCCTCCTCTAGGTCACCTTGTTTGAGCAAAAGGATTGGATGAGACGACCTCCAGAGGATCTGAATCTCAACTGTTGTCTGATTCTGTGACATCTGTTAAAAAAAACCCCCGTTGTAAGTAGAAAGTAGTAATATATTAATTTGTAAAGAGAAAGGTGACCTAATAAAATGAATTGTATGATCTAGTTTTCTTGCAAGTTTCTTTAGGCAGTACTATCTCTGGCTTCTATGCTTAGGAATATTTGTGCTGCTATGCTTAGGAATATTTGTGCTGCTATGCTTTTGATTACTGCACATTAGGATTCTCAGGAACTGACTGAATTTAGGTTGTGCTTAAATTAGTCAGGTAATGAAAAAGAAGGAAACTTAAGTGGCTATCTGTGGTGATTGATGCTTACCTTTGACTCAGTAAGCACCTTGGTTCTGTTGAGGTTGCTCATACCCTGAAAGACAGTAGTTTAGAGGATGAGGAGTGTTTAAGGTACTTTCTTGGTTTGTTTCCCTTTCCTTTTTAAGGAAGAGATGCCTTACAAGGAAGTCTTCTGCAGTGCTCTTGCTATTGTAGGTTCAGTTTCCTCTGTATCCCTTCTCTTGATTTCTGCGTTGTGCAGTAAAACATTTCCCTGTTGCCTATGGATTCCCCATCTCATCTCCCATCACTATTTTTGTTTCTCTAAAAAAATTGCATTCTAATTACGAGGGCTAAGGAGTCTCAGGTAGCTTCTTTTAATGTAGAGGGGTTTTCATCTAAGTAATTTATGTTAGTAGTAAGGTATTGGACACCAGTCTGTACTAAGATTATCAGACATTCATTGCAGGTTTTGGTCCAGATGGATTTCCTAAGCAGGTTATAGGCTCTATATAAGGAAGAAAAGGCTTTAGATTTGTTAGTTTGCTCTTTGGTACTATGAACATATGGTTTAAGTCATATACGATGGGTGAGGTTCCAGCATAGTGCTTTGTAGTCAGAATGAAGGTGGCAGATTTTATATTCAGTCCAAACACGCTATAGTTCAAATTTTTCTGTAATCCAACTGCTGACATACTGGTAATAACAGGAGTAGCATTTGGAGATTTTTTCACAGAGAATGTTTTCCAACAGATAGGATTTTAAAATAGAAATCCTTCTACTGTTTCCAAAATCAAACCAAAACAAAAGTATTTTTATAGTTGTAGTGCAAAAATATATAGAAAGTTTGTGTGCTAGTATGGGCAAAATTGACTCTAAATCAATAAAACTTTTTTTTCCCCAAATTTCCTATTTCCACCTGCACTTGTTACTATCAATATTTTGTTATCTATATTATCCTGCCGTTTCAACAGTCAATAAAAAAGCAAAATTAATCTCTCCTAACACTCCCCACTAAATTCTGTGCTTGGAGAACTGTTCTAAACATCACTGCTTAAAAACAAGTCATTTTTAAATACTTTCATCACTGGCAAACAATATCTTTTTATATGCAAGTTACTTGAACACCAACTTAATTGAGCCCTCTTCATTATTGTTCACCACATATTAAATAATGGAAAGTATAAAGCAGATTTCCTCTTCTCCACATCTGTGAAAGTAAAACTGGAAAATGTAAATTATGTCAAATAAGCTGTTTTGGATATATCCTCTTTTTCTTTACATTGAAAATGGCATGTTTGATACTTCATGGAGATTAAAATCTTGAATTTCAAAACTCTGCCTCTGACCCCTTGCAGAGATGTTCCTCGAGCACAGATTTGTGCCTGAATCTAAACATCTTATCTCTTCCCTCTAGTTCTCCTGCGCAGCTGCACACAAATTATTCTTACCAATGCTGTGACTCTCTGAGAGATGTACGTGTACAGTTTGGTCATGGGACTGGAAACAGCTCTTCATGAAAAAGTTAGTTGGACTGTAACTTACATCTGGATACATCAATGGTTTATCTCTGGGGCATCTTGTCCTGAGGCTTACAGGGAGACAAAACTGGGAAAGACCACTTCTTCCTAGCCTAGTCATTCCTAGATAGAGTACTCCAGGCAGGTACCTACTTTTAAACTCTTGGGATGCTTATAAATGTTTTAGCCACTTCTTTCTCCTCTGCAGTTCAAGTACTACAGATCCACAGATAAGGTAATAATGAGTTTAGGCGCCTGTCAGTAAAATCTGGAGAAGCACCAATGATATGAGTGTTGGTTTACAATGTCTTAATTGCAGTAATGTGTGACCAGTCTGCACAGTCTTCACCTGTTAGTTCAATGAACCATGTAAATGGCAGTGAGTGGATGAGAGAAGTCAGTGTCTTATAGGAAATACAGCTGCAATCTGGGACTGTGCAATGGAAGAATCCTCCCTCTAGCCCACAGAAAACCAAGCAAGGAAGCAAGGGATGGTGCAGAACTGGGTGAAAAGAACAGAGTTCCCTCTCTCCATCCTCTTCCACCACCCACCATGAGTTAAGCCTAGAGATAGGTGGCACTGTGTTCTTGGGGATGGCAGAGCAGAGATTCACATCCAGTAGTGCTTGAGCCGTTTTCAAGGACAGAGCTTCCCTTCTTGGGTGTCACAGCTTTAATAATAAATTCAGGTGATCTCTTTTGTTTGGAGAAAATATTCTTTGCTTCTGGTTTATGTGTTTACTGTATAATGTTCTTAGTTTACAAACACTGCCATGTTTCACTACAGAGTGCTTCATTTCACTTGAAAATGATTAATTTGTGTGGGGCAAGGGGGACCTGGTAAAGAGATTTCCTCTTCAGGGTTGTTAATTGCCACAGGAACTTATTTAGAATTGAACAAATTGGGAGAGGTTGAAGGACACTGACTAACCATCATGGTCTAGGAGCTAACGTCAGCCAACATGAAACTGGAAATAGATTGCAAGTGTTGGGATTGCTTGAAACAGTAAGTGTAATTTACTTTTGGACTGCATTATAGATTGCTGTGGTAAATTATCCATGTTTGATTTATATAATCTTTCTCAAAGATGTGCTTCAATTCACTGCAACTTGCTGTTTTGCATGAGGGAAATTCCACAATCTTTCCTGTGTAGGGGGCTGTATTAGATTATGAAAATAGTTTATTCTGGCCTTAAAAGCAAATAATTCATTTTCAGCTCATTTTTATCTTAGTTTTTTACAAGGTTGCATTCCAATCCTGGGGTGTGGCAGTGAAGTTAATAAGATAATTTACTCCATTTCCAGAGATCTGATTTGGCACTTTCCTACAGACTTGAGCTTCCTACTGTCTCCATTTGACCCAACTGCAGTGAGAGCCAGGTTCTGGGACTTCAGATTCAGAAGTGTCCAAACGTGATTCAAAAGTTATCACTATTTTTTCTGTCATATTTTGTAGATAGGTTTTGTGCCAGTCTAAGTCCAATGGGCCATCTGATGTTCTTCATGTGGACGTATATCTAACTGCCCCATATTTGATCTGCACCTCACTTCGTTTGAAGAAACCTTATGGCATGCCAATATTTTTCTTTGTACAATGGAAAAATAAGAAATATAAAATAACTGAAATAGACATGCCTTTTAATATGTTTGTTCCATTAAAATTACAACTTTAAAAAAAGCAAAAAATGTTTCTTCCAGACAATATATAGATCAAGACTGCATATGAAGAATCAAAATGAGAGACACCCTCGTTTTATTTCATTGATACAGCATGCAAAACTAATACAGAAAAGACTATAACATTCCAAGTGTTCCTGGAGGTCTGTGACTGTGGTGGGGATCTTTTGGCAGGATTATAAAATAGACAACTAAACTGAATCTATGAACTAAATGCAGAAATATGTTTCTTTTTTGGTTATGAAAAAGCAGGTGCTGAGGTGAAAATATAGCAGACCTAACATCTAAAAAGCAGTTTCAGCTTTAATAAGGTGACAATAGTATTTGGAAAACTAAAAAATTCAATACCTATCCATCCCAAAATACAGATTTGAGGGGTTGCAGCCAAGATCTTATTAATCAAAACATGATTCAACATCCTCCCTTCCAACAAACTGTAAGGAAGCACAAGTTATACTGTAAGGCCAAAACAAAACTAAAAGCAGTAGCATGGTCTGAAATAATAGAGATTTATGGAAATGAGCAATAAGTATGAAGCAGGTTACCACAAAAATGTGGTGCATTACCCTTCAAGCAAATGAAAAAATAATTTGTTAGGAACTAAAATATTGATTACTTACTTCAATGCAGTTTAAGGAGCAGCTTAATGAGGAGCTCACAGTGGTTGCCCACATAGAATTATACACATACTAGAGCTCTTCAGGACATACAGTTAATAAACTCTAAGTCTATTCACACAGATTTGTTTCCAGTGTATTGGTCCATTTAAGGCTGATGTAAAATATTTGAAAAGGACAAAGGTAGTAGGCTGTATCTCTGAATGCCACTATGACTAAGAGAATGAGATATACTTGTACACCAGAGTGATGGATAGCTGAAATAAAAATTACATAGTAATACTATTGCACGTGTTCCAGAAAAATCTTATTTACAGGCATACATCTTAACGTCAAGAGAAACCAGTAAGGTCAGAAGAAGACATGTGTTTTGATCTTCTCTATGAAAACTAGATTTTCTGCCAGTAATTTCTGCCTCAAGCCTGGAATTTCTCTAGAACAGCTCATGTCATAAAAAATTTTCTTCCATTTTCTAGCAATGTAAGTACAAAGAAATATGATTGCATGAACAGTGACAGTCTGCAACTGTGATTAACATTATCTTTGAAAATGGCAACAGATCCTGCTACTGCTCTTCTCCCTCTAGTGCCACATTTTGTTCCCATTTTTTTTGCATTGCTCTGGCCTTTGGTAGTTTGATTGAAATAATACTGAGATATTTGGCTTCCATTACAAATTTTCTTAGAATTATTTACTTTGGACTCCACTATCTTGGTTGCTTGACTAAGAGATAACATAATTATCAGAAATTATAAGGAAGTTGCTTTTTAGACTTGGTTGGAGGATGTCACTAAAACTTTGGATGACGCTCTTTATTGACATTAGGACCTAATGTAGGATGCCAAACTAAAAAGTCTCTTTCATGGTTTTGTTTTTCCGTTTATTCCCCACCCTCCACAACCTATCTATTTATAACTATTTTTTCCATCATTCACTAGGGGAAAAACTTAGATGTGAGCTATTTTCATACTGCACAAAGCTACAAACTTTACACTTCCAGTATTGCTGATTAATTACACCCTTTCCTATACTAGAAGTCTATATTTTCTCTGACTCATTTGTCAAAGTTAATCTATTTTGCCTAAATTTTTTTCTACATTTCCCCTTGTGTTAGAGGATTATACCTGTGGTGCACAGCTGGGGAGTGAGTTTGCAAGTGTACAAGAACGGGCAGACTCGCATCAGCAGGTCACTATTGAAATCCACCCACAAAGGCTGGCAGCAGAGAATGCCTCCTAAGAAGTTGTATTGTTTTCCACTTGGTGAATGTGCCAGTAACTAATGGGAGAGAAATGTTGAGAATTGTTTGGTTTTTTTCTGAGATCTATAAGCCAAGTTAATTGTTTTGTTTGTCTGATTTATTGTACATGAATGAATAAAGTACTGTTAATACTGCACTTTGAGCAAGAAGTTAAAGCCAGGATAGTTAAAAAGTTACTCATCTGGTTGGAGCACCTACATTTTATATGAGGGAACTAAGTCAGATATTCTTTTTAGAATGTAGGTATCTATCTCACTTCAGTTGACAGTGGAAGCATATAACAGCAAACTTTATGCCTATATATTATCTGTCTCTGAAATAATTTTACAAATAGCTGTATCTGAAAAACAGATGTTTTCCTGGTTTTATACATTGTAACTATTCTGTCCTAGTCAAATATTGAAATGCAAATGGAAATTAGTGATTATTACTTGGTCTCTAAAACAAAATATATTTGCCATGATGGAAGTGTTTGGGGCTTTCATAAATGTGTCATCAATGTCTAAATATCAGTTACTTGACATAATACCTAATATTTACTTCATTTTCTCCTTATGAGCAACTTGGGAATTAAAGTATTTTTTCATTGTTCCTAGGTTGTTTAGATAATGACACAGATCAAGCAGAAGCCATTCTCGAGACAGGGTTAGAGCACCAGGCTACAGCTAATCGCACAGCTGCTTCCCGTAAGGATTTGTACTCATCCCCTGGCATCCCGTATCGCTGTGGCCAGTTATGTTCCTGCATGTTGAAATTGCCACAGAGTGTGATACCTTTTCCCTACCTATCCTACTCCTTGCACAGCCACCCAGCATCGCTGCAAGGTGCTGTTACGACCTGCTTGAATCTTTTTTTGCTCTGAAGGGTTGGTGTGTCCTCATGTATGAATATCAACAAGCAAATTTTTTAGCATCCAAAGGAGGCTCTTTCTGCATGGAACTCTGAAGCACTGCTCAGATGAGAACAGAATTGTTGGGGTAGGGGATTTTCCTTGCCAGAGACATTTACAGAGGCTGTTCTGCCATGAGGTAGTAGCACCTTGTTCCAGACTCTGAGATCCACAACATCTTTAAGTCTTGAAATCGTGACAGTTTGTGGACTGAAAGCTGTCCAATGTTACTGCTGGTCTGTTGATTAAGAGACTTATGGCTTAGAATTAGGAACTGTAATTAGATCCAGAAGCAAGTGTGGGTACCTCAGAATGCATACAGCCCTGGAGTAATGAGCTCCTAATATTCCTATCAAAAAAATTGTGACTTGTGTGGCTTTTCTTTTCTTCAGTGAGAGACAGTGTAGGAATAACTGTGGAAGCTCTTGGTCTGGGAGAAAAAGGTTGTCTTTGGAATAAATATCACTGTTAAAATTTTCCACCCTAAGCCTTTCATTAATTTCTCCATGTCATCTTAGTATATTTAAACTCTGTAAGAAATTATGCTGCAAAAAGTTCTTCCCAAGTGTAATTTTTCCTCAAGTGAAGTGCATACCTTTCAAATTATAAACTTCCTACTTGTCCTAGGAAAATTCTCACTGTATAAATAATTGAACTCATCTGCAGTGAACACAAGTATTCTTTCTCTAGCAGTCTAAAATATATGCCTAAATACACATCTTGTACTTAGTGCTTTAAATAGTAATTACTCCTGTGAAGTCACTGGAAGCCCATAAAAGGATTTGACAATTTCCCCACGATCTTTCAGTGAATGTAGTAGCTGGGCTGTGCAGTGCAACATCCACTGATAATTCAGCAGCTGAGGAACTCAGCAAAGCCTGCTCCAAACTTCTCAGCTGTTGACAGGCTTGACTTGCTGAGAACACTGGTTAAATATAGCACAAGCGAGCTGAGCTCAACAAAGTCATTGCTGCAACACTGTGTGAAGAGACCAGAAGAGGGGAAATACAATCTGAGAACTGAACTGCCAAAGCCTAACACCACCTAGCAACAGTTGAAAAAACTTTTAAACAAAAGTCTGGGTGAGACACAGACAGAGTATACCTCCTGCTTCTCCTGCCTGGGATTTCTGAGAGAAGCAGCTCCGGTCTTCTCTACCTTGTTTCCTTCATTACTTCAACTGCTGGTAGACCTAGAAAAGTGGGAAAAGTTTCTATCTTTGTGCTCTCTTGGGCTGGATCATTCTGCTCCTGTGGTAGTGCTGTGGGACGGGCTACTGTGATCTTGCAGTGCAAAGGATATATTCCTAGGTCCGTGTTGCTGACAGGTAAGACTGAGTTAACCACTCCATTGGTTTTTTTTTCTTTTTTTTCCCCAAGAACTTTTCTTTCCTACTGTCTTTTTTACAAAAATTTTCTTTTCTAATGTCTATTCTTTGAACAACCTTCTGAGTGATTTGGAAATATTAATAGATGAAAGCTGGGAGAAAAGTTTTAGAGTTTTTTTCATGTTTCCATGATAGAAAAGCATTGCTTAAATAACTTTTGCAGTTCTGAGAACAAGTATAATGAAGTAGCTAGTAGTAATTTAAAAAAATGTGCATAGATTTTGGCATGTGTCTTGGTTATATCTGCTTGCATACAGACAGAAGACAAATTAACATTTAATAATAGAATACATATCATCTCTGACCAGTGATAGTCTAGCAGCTATTAAAAACAGTGACAACCTGTATGATAAATAAAAGGAAACAACCATTCAGTTACAGAAGTAACCAAATACTTTGTGACCCAGTGCATTTGTACTTTTTGTTTCCTTGCTAACTTTTAGGATACACCTGGTGCCTTTCATACTACCTTTGTGACAACTGCTCTCGGTTCTTTCTCTTGTGCTTATTTACATAGAATGGATATTAATCTCTGCTGCTTTGATTAGCAGCATAATGCAACCATCCTAAGGACTGACCTTATGTTTATTGTACCCAAGTGTGCCTGAGCTGGGTTCATTGTTGTTAAAGTGTGTGTTTCTTTTAGCAAAATAAATGAGAAACCGGTTCTCAGATGTTTTACCCTGGCAGCAGGATGGAATCCTGTTTGTTGGATGGAAATACATATCCTATGGCCCCATAATGGTCACGTAGTTTAGGGGAGGAATTGCTTAGTATCATTTACTTTGTCTTAACTGACAAAAGCTGTTTGACAACTGAAGAATGAATTCCACTCCTCCCTGCCACCTCTTTTAAAGTTGTTTTCTGCAAATGAAATCTATTGAGTTCATATGCAATATGAATTCAGTTATGAAGGCAGAGATTTAAAGAATGCACTTACCCTGTGCTAAAACCCTGTTCACAGATTTATGTAGAATTGTCTCAGACGTAAAAAATTTGTCCTAAAGAAGGAATGAACTAACTGAGTCTATGCTGACTGTCTGTGATGTTTGACGCTTGATCTGTGGACTCTGGGACTGCCTCAGGGAGATGAGAATGTCTTGCTTTAGCTAAATAATTCTAATTGCATCCCTGCATACTAGATAAATGACATCAATACCACATCTTAGCAGTGGATGAATTGGATGGAATTAAAATACTCTGAAGCAACTTTGACCTGGGACTGAGAAGGTAACTGCCTGTGAAATGATAAAATAAGTTAAGTATTGGGATGGAAAAAAAATTCTTAAAAGCAAAAAGTAATAGAGTGTACATTTTCTTTCATAGCAAGGGGCACACTAAAGCACTAAACAGAAACACTTTTTGGCAACTATCATTTAATGTGATAATCATTATTTTGGAATTACTAAAGCACTATGGTATCCCAAATCTAAATCTCAAAAGGAAACTTTGGAATTACTTTTTAATAAGGACATATCCTGAGAAAGTTATTTTTTCATAAGAAGGCTACACAGTGAGAAATAAATATGAGACAATATGATTTGTACAGTTTCTGTCATCTTGACATTAGAGTGAAAATTACTGTCTTTTTAACGAAATATTTGGCAATTAAACTGTGGAGAAATGACAAATTTGACCTTCTGAATATATGGGGATGGCAAAATCTGGGAAAATGCTATGGTAATATTGATTGCTTTTTTGGTTTAGTTGTTGCTCAGGGTAATGTGTGGTTTTACAACATCCCTTTTTTTGCACAATTTACTTTTAGCAAAGTTTTTTTAAATCAAAAGGCAAATTATTAACCTGATAAATACCAAATGAAGTGACATTTGAACAGTCTAATAGCAACTTTGAACTCTAACGCATGGAGTTATGTTTTTACATACATCTGTCTTCCTTTCTACTTCAAAATGGAGGAGGAAGCTAAAATTACTCTTCTCAACAGGTGTCCACAAAGAGGCTCTGGGATTTTCCAATCACATCTGTGGAATATGTAATGTGGCTATTCAACAGATGGCTTCATATTTGAAAAATAGCCAATTTTTCTAATGACTACAGTGAAACTAAGGTCAATTTTATATCAAATCAAAAAGTAATTTATGTTTTGGTGATACACTCCATTGTAATGATTTTTGTGGAAGACAAGTAGACATAGCATACCCATTTATTTTCCCCCTTTTGCATCATTTTGATTTTGTTTATATTAACATAACTGTGGAATGAATGGTGCCTTTCATGGTGCTAAAGACTGTGTACTACTTTCAATCTGGATCCACTTCCAGGCCCTGCCAGTGGCTTTTTCGATTTTATTATAATATTTTCACAGTTATGGTTATTATAAATTATTATTGTTTATTATATTATTTTTTCTTATAATTTTAACCAATCTAGTCATAGCTAGAATCACCACCTTAACTGAGTGTTTTCATCACCTCAGTCTTTCAGTCTCTTTACAGAGGATCTGATTGTTTTTAACACCAAATTCAAAGACTTAAAGTCCATCTTCAAAACTCAGCACTCTTCTGTCCCTGCTTACATATGCCCTGATTTTCCTGAATTCCTCCCACTCATATCTGGTAGACTATTGACCCTTGGCTCTGGTGTTTACCGGTGTTTACTGGTACATCCTTTATGTTACTGGCTTTAGTGGATTTGATCTTGACCTCATGATGTCTGAGTTTTCTGTAGTGCTGCTCACTGTCACACCTGACACAAATGTCATGGAAAGACTAACCATTGATATTAACGGAGCAATGTCAGCCAAAGTAGGATTCCTGGAGAAACGGTTGTGCTTCCTGGAAGCAGCTGGTGGGCTAAGCAGCAGTGTGTCAGGAAATGGCGATTGTGCTGGTATGCCCTGCTTTGCTCCTCTGGGTTACAATTTCACCACTGTAGCCATTTCCGTACTAAAAACTTTTTCCTGATAGAGGTGTATCAGTGAAACTCCTCCTGATAAAGAATCTTTCTGCTGGCAGAGATTCCACACATGCTTAATTTAAGGCTTTTGGTAATCTTATCTAACTCAGTTCAGGTACCCCCAGGCAGAAATTAAGAATGTGCCTCAGAGCTGTGCCAGTCAAAGGTCAGGTTTATGCCACTGAATTCAGAGTGAGATTTCCTTTGAATTTAACAAAATCAGGTTTTAGTATTCAGTTATTAGCAGATAAATTTCCAGTCCCCTCAAGAGCATTTAACAAAAGGGATCATCTATATTCCTGTCCAAATATTTTTATTTTTTTTCTAAGAGACATTTTACTTTTCCTCCAATTTCCTATTCCTTCCCTTCCTTTTCTCAAGGTCTGGCATTGCAGGTTGCCATGTTATTTAAATGTAAAGTCTGAATTGGGGGCAGGGGTTTTGTCCTTCTACATATCTAAAATGCCAGTTGGACAAATAACGTGAATATTTGTGAAGAAGCCAGATGAAACAACATTACAAATGAGAAGGAACTCCATCTATTCATACTTCCTATTTCACTAAAAATATTTAGTATATAAAACCTAGGATAAGAACTGAAAGCTAGAAAGATAAAATAAGGATATTCTATTGTATAGAAAAGTTTAAATATTTCTTTACAAGAAGCTCAAATATCTAAACTTTTCAGCTTCATCATCTTATTGTGGTAGTTTTCATTTTTAGCCTTTTCTGTTTTAATTTCTCTCATTATTTTCAACTGAAAGTTGTTTCCTAATTTTATAGAGAATATTGGAATTATTTGGGGAAAACAGGCTTTTCTTCATTTGGGAGCATATTGGATAACTGAGAACACAATCAAATCATAAAATATTAAGATTTTTAACCTCTCTTTTTCTACTTAGTAGCTAGTATTTGTACCAAGCTAGTGACACTAGAAAGTGTAACTAGAGTCCTGTTGTTATGCTTTGAGGTGAAAGGCAGAAACACTTGTGTCTGTATCCTGTTCAGGAGAGAAGAGACAGTGAGAGTCTCTGACCATGTTGAAAATGTGTGATGCCTCATGTATTTGTGAAAATCGTGCATTTCAGGATACTTGATTAGATTTTCCCTTTTATTTTGGGCCTTTGCACCTACTCCTCCTGCTTCTGTAGATAATCTGTACTTTCTATGTTACTTTTTATTCTCGGCATCATAGTAAAGTAAGTACTAATATAAGTGCAAATAGAAAGTCTTCCTAAGTTGAGACAGCTGTGCTTGCTTTTTTTTTTTTTTTTTTAAATTCAAGATGGCTTTGCCCTATGATTCCCATTCTGCTTTTTCTGGACTATCTCTCTAAATCTTTTCCACAAGTAAAGCATAAAAATTGTAGCTCTAAAGGTGATCTGTAAGATTCCATGGATTGTAGCATCCTCCACAATGTTCTACACACTCAGAAATACAGAGAAAATACAATTAAAAGCTTAATTAAGACTTCATCAGAAATGGGGGTGTATGTGTGCATGTGCGTATGACTTTTGCAAGGAAGGAAATGCTTTTTGGCACAACAGAATGCTTTGCTGCAGGAGTGGGACAAACACATCCAAAGCACAGGGAAATAGGCTGGAGCTTGTACTTTTTCCCTTAAATGGACAACCCTTCTGGTTGCTGTGTGCTGACAGAGGCAAAGGGGGGTGTGAATCCTAATGATCTCTGCACTTTGTCCAAGCGAGTTTCATTTCAAAGCTGATAAAATGACAATTAGAATCTTAGTTATCTAAGATGTGGCCAAAGTCATAAACTGGTGGGGTTTCAAAACAAGAGCAGAAACCTCGATAAATTTGCAATAAACTTGTCCAGTTTGATTTACACGCTTTTAGAGCTCCGTAATACAGTAATGGTTACTTTCTTCACTTTTCCTTTTTGGGGAAATGGTGACAAAGAATGTAATGTTCTGTGATTTATGCTGTTCAAAAGTCTGTTCCAGTGCGTATGTAAAAGTGATATTTTTGAATGTAAATCTATTTTCTATCTGGAGTCCACAGTATTTAGAAGCTTCTACGTCTGTGGGAGGGAGGTATCTAACTGACTAGTGTGTTATGGTTGTTGATAGTAAGAGCTACATCTTCGCTAACAAATATAAAAAAAATTCAAATGATAAAAAATTGATTCAATGGCAGTAACAGAATAGGATTTTTTTAGAAACTGGTGTTAAGGCTGCTCCTATTGCAAAAAAAAAGTAATTGAAAATGAAAGCTCATGTGTCCTTGGTAGAAGAATTTTCACTAGAGTTTATCAGCCTGCTTGTGTTTTTCAGAAAATATAAAGCAAATGAATGCAACGGAAAGCAGAGACTGCTTGCATCAGTGTAATCAAATTGCTGCCAGCTTGCCTTGTTTGTCTAAGAGATCTCTGTGAAAATAAGGTCTTTCCCACACAGGCATGAGTCATAGGATGTAATGCAGCTAAGCAGACTTGCTTCAGCTTTTTAATGCACACAAATCTAAACTAACCTGTTTTAGTGCCTGCTCCTGTAACTAAATGAGATCTAACTTGACAACAGGAAGGGAGAAGTAATGGTGAGTTCATGGTGCTATTTCAGTGCAATAACCTAAATGCTAAGGAAACGATGCAATTTCCATTTATTGGGAAAACTGCAGTTACTGTGACAACAAATATACACTGAAAAAAACATACACAATTTATCTTCAAGTTCAAATTGGTGAACATAGTAGAAAGGGTATTCATAAAATCTCACACTATCTAGTTATGTGTCTCAAAGAACATTCTTTTAAAATATATAATCCAGACTGTTCAGAACATAACCCTTTAAAAGCCATAAGCAAGGGGATAAATGAAAGGGTGGGAAAGCACGTGTGGTTAATGATGACCGGGTCAGTGTTGGGCTGACTAAAATTTAATTAAGCATATATTTCTCATGCTGAAGTTATTCAATTCCTGTGTCTGTCATTCATACTTATCCCCAAAATCTCACTTGCCTCACCTTCTGTAATTGCAAAACCTCTTGGATCTAACTTTTAAGGTAAAGGCTACAGTAGTTCTTCTATAGTGTGTTATTTCTTATTTTATTTTTCAACAAGCGTTTCTGTAATGAAAAGAAACATAAATTTTATTCCAGTAGATAAGGATTTCAGTTCCTCAGTCTGAAAAAAATTCTTTAGAAACAACTGTACGTTCCAGATATTGACTCTGAGCAGGAGATAGCAGGAAGGGAGTGATGCCATGCTGGATGTCCCCAAGCATGTCGAACAGAGCGCAGCACAAGATGTCCCTGTGCGCAGAGGGACACACATGGCAGCAGGGCTCCTCAGTGCCAGGGCAGCCACGTGCTCTGGGGCAGCTGGCTCTGGGAACCACTGCTGCTTCAAGTGGCACGAGACAGAGGCTGGAATCCGAGGCACAAAATGCATCAGAGTGCAAATAGTAAAAGGCAGGGTCACAGCAGCACATCCTCTGCATGAGGGGTACCACTTATTTACAGAACCATAATTCAGGTGGAAGGAACTGGCAGAAGTCATCCAGTCTCCCTCAAAGTGGGACTATCTCCAAAGTCTGATCAGGTTGCTCAGGGCTTTGATTATTTTCATATATCTTGAATATTTTTAATTTATATATATTCTAAGGTCTCTCATCTTTGTGATCTTTGGAATACAAAGCTTTGGACATGGCTGGCCATGGAATATTTTACAAGAAATGATAATCAGTCTATCAAAAACATAAACTGAATAAAAGATGGTTTGAGAGTTGGTTGATAGTAACATAAATCACAGGTCTTTGGCACTTTCAAAATTGCAAAAGAACCCAGTTCTAGTGGGTTTGTTTGTTTGTTTGTTTGTTTGTTTGTGTTTTTGGTTGTTTTTTGTTTGTTTTCTGTTTTGTTTTGTTGTTGTTTTTATTTTGTTATGTTTGATGTCTTATGTCCTAAAATAGGAATAATGAGGGCAAAAAGTCTTGAATGTAATTTTTTATCTCAGTTTACTCCAGCTTTCAGAGTGCACACCCTCTTCCTTCTGCCTGCTATATTCTGTTTGAAAGCCAAACATTTAGAATTAGGCACCGTCGAGGCGCCATCTTTCTGCAAAAACAGTTCTGAAAAATGTTAAATATATCCTACACAGGTAGTCCAATAAGCTGAAAGGCTAGCACTGGGAATGTAAGTAATAACTAAACAAGCATATAAGGAAGGATAACAGACATGCTGCTTTTGAGGAAGGAAACTCTGGAGACTGTTTCCACTGCTGGGTTCACTTTTCTCACTGAACATCTCTTTCTAATTGTATCCTAATCAGGAGCAGAGCGTGATGCACATATGGCAAACAGGATTCCTAGATGGTGTTCTAGTTAACCTGAGACTAGCTGAGGCTTGTTTAAAAAGCCCTTCTTTTGGAAGCATCTAAATTTACCTGTTAGTGACTATTGTAGCACTAAACAAGGAAAAAGCAGAGGCCTTGTGGCACTCAAAGGGATGTGGCAGTCATTCCTTCCATACAGAATTTCTTATACCTATTAAGGATAACCACTGATAGGTAATCTCTTTACATCAAAAATATTCCTGAAACTGGAACTTTAACTATAATATTGTCATTATCAGCACATATGGAGGGAGAAAGGCAAGGGAATTCTCATAGCTGGTGGTGTTCAGAGGTCTCAGATCCCATTGCACTTGTCTAGAGCAAACAGCACTTGCTGCAGAGAGGAACTGGAGGAGCTGGTATGTCTTGCACACACGCACCCACACCCACATCATACACTCTTGCAGCCTTTTTAATTAAAAAAGCTGCCATAAGCTTCAGTGGGGTTAGGTTAATGAGAAAGGTAGTGAGATTTAAGAAAAGTTCATGCTTTGAAAGACACCAGAACAGGCTATAATAGACAAGAAGTGCTTTAGGAGGAGGCCAAGAAGCTGAGTGTTTTAAAGCTGAACTCTAAACCAGGTTAACAGCATTTTTAACTACCCTGTCTTGTATACATATGGGCAGAGGTTCCAAAAGTAGCTAGTGGGTTGGAGAAAAAAATACTTAAATTGATTTTCCTGCTTTCAGAGAACATGTCCTAAAACCCCAAATTATTTTGGAGCAGCTTTTTATTAGAAAGACAGAGGGGGTGGACCGTAAGTGTCTTTGGTACAGAATTCCATCTATTTGCAAATGAAAATTTACAGAATGTACACAGCAGGATTGCTGTGGTACTTGGGGCCCCAGGAGGAACTGTTCAGAGCCCTCTCTGTGATAGTGACACAGCTGCCTCATTCCAAGAAAACAAATTCCCTGCAGTGATACAAAATTCTAGCCCCTGTTCTGTATCACTATCAGCCACACGGCCCTTATCACTACAGGTCTCTGAGAACTAATGGAGTGCTAGAGAAATATGTGAGCGCTATAGACAATGCAA
Source organism: Picathartes gymnocephalus (assembly GCA_013390045.1). Taxonomy (NCBI): domain Eukaryota; kingdom Metazoa; phylum Chordata; class Aves; order Passeriformes; family Picathartidae; genus Picathartes; species Picathartes gymnocephalus. The sequence goes on from WEKY01053702.1 coordinate 90,443, forward strand.
TGAGTTTCTCCTGAGCTTAGCCTAAAAGAAGCCTAGGAAAATAATCAGAAATAAAGGGAAAAATCTACATAAGTGTTCAGTGAATACTCTCCACATAACACAACAGTTTGTAACAGTTTTTAGGGAATAAGTAGAATGGGAACGATTCTACAAGCTATTGGTGTCAGCTCCGAAAATCCCTCCAGGACAGCAGTGAGTATCTAGAAATAAGGCAAGCATAATTGCATGTAAGGAGGGTAAATTTAGTTACCTCCAGCATTGGTTGTGTAAACAAAGCCTAAATCCCACTGCAAGAGTATGATTGCACTGCAAGGTTGTACAAGTGACAGGACGTCTGATAGATTCCTTATTCACCAGAAACCCTTTGCTAAATGCAGATTCCCTTTCCACAATACTCATGTCATGTTTGAATTTTGCTGTTTATCCCTTTGAAATAATGTTACCTTAAAATGTGAGGTGGTAGTTGTCATACCAGGGAGGAGGAATGCTGGTTGAATTGCTGACTTTCACATCAGTGACTCCCTGTGTGACTTTCAGCAAGTTACTTACTATTCCACTTTTAATAACAACCTGGAATGTTACAAGAATAAACATAGTAGTGACTGTGACACTGTGAGATGTTGCAGCATTGAACATCATGTCAACAGCTTTGAATAAGAACACTTAAATAGCCCTCCTTGGGAACCAGATTCTGCAGGGAGAAGTAGGAATAGAAGTTGAATTAGTCTGTGTGACAAGAATATGTATTTTTAGAGGAGCTCCCCAGAGGGAAGCTTAGCTGTGTGTGCCCTGAGTTGCAGGTCACAATAAATCAGCCATACTGGTAAAGGACAGCAAAAAGGGAAGGAGGAGGACCAGGGATGTGACCAGAAAGCTTCAAGAACAAAACCATACCAGAATAGAAACCAAACTAATGCCAGTACTAAGACGTTTCAGGAAAATGGAAACCATTCCCTCTGGTTCAGTTGTACCAGAAGTAATTCACAGGGCAAAGAGGGTGCTGTCAGCTTGTGAGCTTGTTATTTTGGGAGTGCTCTGGAAAAGCTCACTACTACAATGAAGAGACTGCTGGGAAAAACCTGATCTTGAAGGAAAAAGGACCTTTGGGAGAAGGGGTGAGCTGAATGTGCCTGCCCAAATTAGCTGGTGTTAGGCAGCTCTGGAGCCGCTATGGGGCTGTGGGAAGGCTACACAAACCCCGTGTGCTGGCGGGAGGAGGGAGGAAGAGGGAGCACCTGGAAAACAGAAATGTTCTGTGGTGCTGCCTGTCTCTTGCAAGCTCAGCAGGTAGCCAGTGTCTCCAGTCATGTCTGCTTTGTTAAAGCAATGGTGGCAGCTCAAGTGACTCTTGCCAACTGGGATTTTTGGTAAGGACTTACCAAGGAATTAAGTTGCCATTACATGACTCTCAGCTTTAATTAACACCAGAGAAAGTTAGAAAAAAAAATAGTTCTGATGTCTTCAAGGAAGTTGAAGTCACTGATGTTTAGATGATCTGATGCCATAATGTATTGCTTTAAAATCTCCTGAAAAACAGCTTTGGAAGATTTTCTCGAGATTTTGAATGTGTGTGGTTGGCAATGCCAGTACACAGAAGGGATGGTGAGTTTGGGAGCAGCACCCTTACAGAAGTGCCGCAGCTACTGAAACACCACCGAGGGCACTGTGGGTCTGCCACACTGTGCCCTGCCACCGCGGAACAGCAGAGACACCTGCACAGGTGGCCTCAAAACTAGCCCACATCAAAGCAGAAGGTCTGGAAATAATTTCTTAATTTATTTGTGAGCCTTTCAGACTGGGGAGAGAATGGGGTAATAAATGATCCTTCCTTGGATTTAATGAAAGGGAGCTCAGATCTTTATTGTGAGAGTTCCCCTGAAAAAAAGGTGTGAAATGTGGAAGTCCAAGCAGCCACCCACATACCTGGGTGTACCAGCACAGAAAAATGGTCTTCATGTCCTGCTCTGCTAGGAGAGGAGCGAAAGCTGTAGTCCCCTTTTGGAGAATGACACAGGGAAGGGCTGTGGGAAAATAAGGAAAACACACCCATGAAAAGAGCAAAAAAAATCAGTCTCCTGTGGCAGTTATATTCAGACGCAAGAAAGAGGTGTGGAAAGGAGAAGAAACCAGTAGTTTTTTTTAAGTGATCCTAGTTAATTTCACTTAAAAAATAGGGACCCACAATAATGATGTTTAGAATGCTCAAAAGAAGGAATATGTACCATCTACTGAAATGTAGCAGCATTTCAGCAAATGCTTTGTCATTGTGGAGAGTGGAGCTTCTCCCCGTGCGTACAGCGGTAGCACCCATTCTCTTACAAAAGCTCATAACATACTATAGCAGAATATGAGTTCAAAAGGTTTGTTTAAAGTGGCAAATCGTACCACATCAGGGAGTTTTTTCGGTTAGTTATTGGTTGATTCGTGTTTTCTTGCTGTTGCTGTTGTTGGGGTTTTTTTTGTTTGTTTGTTTGTTTTTTTATTTAGGGGTATGGGATTAGTGGGGTTTTTGGTGGGATTTTATTTTCTTCTTTTTATAGTGAAAGAACAAAGTTAAGCCCTTAGGGTTTTGAACATACTGTCTCATGGTTGAACCTAATATCTGATCTCAAAGCTCCCCTGGACGGCCTACTTCATTGTTGTTTTCCTGATGTAAAACCAAGGGACTCTGAGAAATGGAAAGCTAATAAACTCTTTTCAGGGTGATCATTTGGTTGCTTCTCAGATCAGGCAGCTTGAAACGCTTCAAAACAACTTAGTGTATCTCCTCCAAAGGATGCATATACATCTCATCTCTGTGTGTCTAAGCTCCCTTGGCCTCTGTCCAGGAACATCCACATTTCCTGACTCATGGCAACTGTACCCTGTCTGGTTGTACTTCATTAGCAGCAGCTCAGAAATCAGAGCAATATTCTGCTGTTGCGTAAATTTTTCCAAGCAGTAAACAGTAACACACTGCCACAAACTTTATTACATTTATCTCTGAATTCAAGATCCTGAAGAGACCATTGCTTATTATTATTTTCTTTAATGACAATCCAAAAAGAATGTAAGATGCTATTCTTTAATAAATAATTTCAGGATAACTTAGTATCTTCTTAATTAAGTATTCTGAAAAGGAAGAATAAATGCTATAGAAGCTACAATAAGCCAATAATTTTTCTTCCAGCTGAGAAACATGGTTATGATTTTTTATTGTCATATCAGTTTTATTGCTGTATCAGAACTTAGAGAATAAAAGGTTGAGGGCGAATTTAAAGCTACAGAAGCAGAAAACACTAAGTAGGAAAAATTACATGTTAAGGGTTTAGTAACATACCTTTCCTGTTCTAAACAGCTCTTCTTACTTGCATCTCAAATATTTGTTTAAAACATTTTAAAAGCAATAGCATTATCAACAGACTCAAAGCAGCTTAGAAAATAAGTGGTCCTTGACTATTACTGAAGTTCATTAAAAGAACACTCTTGTCTGACTCTAAAATCTATTTTGGAGCTACGGCTGCTCCACTCTCCTTCTTGTGGCATGATGCAGCTGCTATTCCTTTCACATTTTTGCTGACAGCTACAGCTGACAGATAACATTTCAGTTCACCCCAACATCAACTGTGTCTCAAGGCTGAAAGTGCTGCCTTCCTTGTTGCTTTACCTGCATCACAGAGCAACTCTGCAAGTATGCAACTATTCACACTGGTCACTTGTAATGGAGCAGCAGACACAGGGCTGCAGTCAGGCTGTGTGCTGGGGGAGCACATCAGTCATCTCTCATCTGTGAATGCTGCAGCAACAGCTCCCCTCCTTTCTCTTCATTCCTTCTCTTATGTATTAAGAAAATAGGGACCTGGGCCTGGGAATAAAAATAATTTTGCATATATAGCTCTGCAGTATGTCAGGTGATATTTTACATTAGTTGTCACCTTATGTTTTTGTTTTAGTTATATTTGTTACTGTAGATAATATAAAAGTTATTTTATCCATCTTAATGTATAATCCCCTAGCAAACAGGCTTTGATTTCTCTGTCCATAGAAGTTTTCACATCATAATTAATCACTCAGTAATACTGTGGCAATCCACCCACAAAAGGAAATTTTCAAAAATCCAGTTTACAGTCCTCCCAGTTCTGTCCTTGAACATCTGTATCTGTTAGAAAGAAGAAGCTGGAGGACAGGTTTCAAAAGTAGTCAACATGTAAGAGAGGGAGACTCAAAGAAGAGTGAGAAGAAGGCATTGCTCAGTTAGTCCTTCGGAGGAATTCTCAGGAAAATAATTATGATATGTCTGTACTTTTTTGATTGATGACTGAATTAAAAAACGAAAATCAAATAAATGCTTTGCTATGTTTTTTGGTTGGTTTTTTTTCAGGATTTGCAGTGAGATCCACTAGCTTTTGTTTGGATTTAGTATTTTACTAGACTTCAAAATACTACTTTTATTATGGGGCTAATCTATCAAAATTTAAAGAACAGGAAGACAAGTGGGAATTTTGAACCACCAAAAAAACCCACCAAAACAACCCAGAAAGGAAAAGGTACCTTACAGTAACTTTTACTACAGTATAGACATTAAAACACCTCCCAGGAAAATACTTTGACTCTTTCACTCTTTGCAGAAAAAAAAGTCTGCTCTGTATGAAATATTTCAATATTCACTGGAGCAAGAGCTAAAACTTGGGAAGACCCAAAGCTACATGCAAAATGATAGAGTTGGTTTACTCCCTGTGACCCAAAATTCACACATTTTTATTCAAATACCCATTTTTGAATCCTGCAGACAATTTGGAAAACAGTTTCTGGGTTGTAAGAACTTAAGGCACTACGGGGCTTTGACAGAATTGGGAAAAGAAGGGAGAGAAATAATTTTCTTAAAATCTTCTACTTCCCTCCCATAGTACCTCTGACTTCCTGTTATCTTAGCTAGGGAAAAAATATCAGAAATAGAAAAAGGAACTGTTTCTGCAGTTCATATATTCCGTTTTCATTTATTTTTTCTTTTAAACTTTATACTGAATTTGACCCAAACCTGCTTCAGAGTACTCAAACCCATTCTTTTAGACAGAAAAAATTGTTTGCTAGAAGAAATTGCCAAGCATAATTTCAGCTGCAGGCTCCAATCAGACTGTTCTTCTTCCAGTTCCCCTGTGGTGGGAATCCACAAGAGACAAGCAGCAGGATGGTTGCACAGCTGTAACACCAGGGGCTGAGAAAAGCACATCCTTGGGCCTTTAGAGATAGTGTGAAGGTGTCCTAGCCCTTCTCTAGGGCCCATGGGACCTGATTTGTGGCTGGAGAATATTGGTATTAACCTCATATTCCCATTTTTCTGCTGAGAGAGAACCTAAGCAAGCAAAAAGTCACCACTGAAAAACATACCTAATACATGCAGTTATCACTAAACTATGTAGAAAGCAGTGAACCTCAGTTTTCTGTGTCAGGTGATCATATTAGATTATGTAGTATTTGGCAGTTCAAGAAAAACCTAGTATAGGTACCATTGTGTTATACTGGATTTTTTTTGTCTTCTTTGGTGCAACTTCCCTTCCACAGGTTTCTCAAGGATGGCGAAACATCTCAATTCTCTCCTGCAATTCAGTGGAATCCTCTGTGTTCTAACTCTGATGAGTGGCATTTCATCTGCGTGACCCCCCAAATCAAAACACTTTCTTTATGGAAATGAGCCTGCCTGAAACAGCTTGCCTTAAACTCTACTGTAGTTAATCGGTCAACATTCCCAAGGACATTGCACAAAAGTCTGGCAGTGTCAGACTGGTTCATCTTAAAAATGCTGTCATAGAGCATTGCAGGCAGGAAAACACAAATTCCAGACATTATGTTATTTTTACATGTTTTTTGAGTGCTGCCAAAATAGGCATCATTTGCAGTCAAATACAGAAAAAAAACTTAACAAGTTTGGCTGAAATAGTAATAAGGAATATTTAGAAATTTCTTAGGGCATGTCTGAGAATGTGCTGTGTATGTCAACTCACAGATCATGATCATGTCCTTTTTTCAGGTATTCTCTAAGAAACAACAAAATCCACCAAGAATAACAGCACAAGTCAGAACAGATACCCCTTCTGATGTTTTGATTACAAATAAAAATATATTAATTTATTTTAAAAAACCTCTGGTTTTATTTTTAGCATCTTTAAAAATACTGTTTTTCAGAACATGGAAGAGAGGGAATGGATTTGTTGATAAACAGTCTTATCAACATTAGGTACATTTTGAGCATCTTCAGTAGCTTTCTCTTAAATTTTCTTTGCAAGTCCTTCCTTAGAGTCAAGAAAAAACTGGTAAAAATCAAGGTGTTCCATCTAGATACTTTTATGCATCTGACAGATTTCTCTTATCTAGAGGATAACCTGAAACTTTGTTAATGGTGGCATTTGGTGGGTTTCTCTTACTCTGAAGCTTTGCTTTATTATTGATAAAATACAGCTAACCAACTGGTAAATCACAATAGATGAAGAGTTGAAGTATAAATGTGAGGGGATAATAAATGCTATACCAAACCACTATAATATAACTTAGGCATGAGAACTGATTTACAAATGAAATGTTAGGCTGGGATATAGAAGAGAACACATACTGCAGAACAAGCTGATAACAAAGCCCTATCTAAGCTTGCCTGACATTCTTCATTAAAAATCTAGTCTTGTATGAAGCCCAGTTCTTTCCAGCTTTGCCAAACTTCAGTTGATCAGGCTGGATGTCTGGCTGAGTCTGAATTGTTTTTGGAAGTTTCGACTAGAATGCTTTGAGCATTTCCAAGAATTAGTTGAGAGAAAATTCTTGTTTGCCCATGTGAAAACAATCCCGTAACCATTTTGCTGAGGAGCTTTAATGTCTCCTTGTTCCAGAGTCATCTACTGAAATTCAGCCAGGAAACTGCCCCGTGGCAGCAAATTGACTTTTGCCATTCCTGTGAAAATTATGCTGGGCTAAGAACGGGTGAACAAAGCATTTCACCAAGGATACCTTGGTGATACCAAAAATGCCTGCTAGAGATTCGTAATTAACTTCTCAGAATAGCCCATACATGCTGAAAACTGTCCTAGTTCCTCACATCTCACCTTTGCAGCTGACTTAGGCACAAGCCATTTCCAAAGAGCACCTCCACCTCACAGTTACTGGGTTAACACTCTTCCCACAGTTACTTCTTCATCTGCTGCTGCAGCCTACAGAACAAAAAAAAAATTAGATGAAAGTTCTTGTTTTTTCTGCTTCAACAATACTTCCTCAGTAGAGCCTATGCCATGAAAAAGATGTGTGGATAGCATGATTGCTCTTGCTGCTAGGCAATGTCACTGGTGAGGAATACCAAGGCAACAAGCCCTTTTGTAATACTTTTGTACCTGTCTGTCAAGATTTCTTTGCCAGTAATAAATATTGACCATCACCTTTGGTACAGGATGGAATCATTGCCTTTGGAAAGGCAGAGAATAATCAATAATCACACTGACACTTTGCCAGTGTAAATATGCTTTTATTAGGAATTTATCTCAATCTTCAGTAGATTCACATTTGGAATCAGAATTATCTCACTTCGTGTGTTTCTGTGGTGTGAGATTTGTGCCATTGCACGGTTTGGCATTCACCATTGCCCGACAAGCAAGTTGGACTTCTCTCTGGGTCCCAGCATCCAGCTCAGCTCATCTTCCAGCTGTGACCTTTGGAAGTATTCAATCTCCAATCCCTCTCTAACAGCTGCAACTCTCCAACTTCACCCATCTGCATGGCACCACACTTCCCTGCAAAGCTGTCTTCTTGGTTCTTCCCTTTGGATTTGGGTGCAGGGCAGGCTCCTAAGGCCATTTGCTCAACCTGCTTTACTCTGGTAGAAACAGCTATGGCAGCTGCTGTTCCCGTATTTTTACTATGCTCACCATTCCTCTTCTCCCTGCTGCACTGCCCCCAAGGAATTCATTCCATCTGACTGTGCCATCTGTCTCAGTGTTTCTGGCTTGCCCTCCTCTCCAAAGTCAGGAGGGATTTGCAGTTCTGCTGCAGTTCTGTAAAGCAACAATCTGTGCTTCCACTTCTCACAGTTTGAAATCCACACAGGAACAGTTAAAAATATGTGGGTGACAAGACAATGCCAGTGCTGGTTCTCTGACCCTCAGTCCTGTTGTCACTGGCTGGTCATACCAACATTATTAAACATAGACTTCAAAACAGGTTGACTATGTTCAGGCTGCCAAACTCTGGCTAGGTCAGTCCCCGGGCAGGGCTAACTCCTGAACCATTTTAGGAGGACCCCTGGTTAGTCCATGCCAAGATTTTGACCAAACCCTGGCACTGCTTAATCTCCCAGTTTGGACATAATCCTCATGTCATACTCATCTGAGCACACCAAGTGCCCAGGATCATCTGAACAATCACATAAAACATTTCCGCATTATAAAGATATACTTTATTATTATTGAATCAGACTTCTGTAAGATTACAGCTATAGTGACTGTTTTCCAAGCATATTTTGAACTTCTAACACTGGAAAATTCTAGCATTGGAAAAACTGTTGTGACACATGTTTAAACTGATTTTTTTAGTTAGTAATCCTTAGGCATTATTTTAGTATATCTCCTCTTTAGCATCTTTTTTTACCATCTACTTTACTTTTTTGTTAGATGTGTAAAAACAAAAAACAACACAGACAATTTTCATAAAACTCAGGGATCAGTGTTTCTACCTGAACTATCTTAATTAATGAGCAGAGCAGATGATACTTAAGTCAGATGAGTCAAAGCTAATAACACCTCATTGGGTCTTCTTAGTTCCTTATGGACAAACAGTGCTTAGAGCTACAAGCACGTGATTTCACAGAACTATCTCCTTTTCAAAAGGCAACATGTAAGGAAGGAAAAAATGCCAGTAAAAAAAGTTAATTTTAACCATGTGTGCTGTTGGAGGACTGTTTTTTATTGAACAACAGTTCAAAGAGTAACACAAAAAACCCATAAGGGCAGTTCTAAGCTCCGTCAGAAAAAAACAAAACAAAACAAAAAACAAAACCAAAACTTCTTGATACATCAACAACTAAACTGTGAACAGCCAACAAGCCAGCTAGAAACTCACAGAACCACATTGGGCCCTTGGCTTCAGCAGAATAGAACACAAAACACATGCTGTTTCATGCAGTACAGCATTGGGATTTGCAGCTCTTGAGGACTGGATGAATTCCTTGGCCTGCTACTCCTGTGAAAGGACTGTGGTGGTGCCTTAGAGCCCCAGGAGTTGCTCATTCCTGTAAGTGAAGCAGGACCTCAGAGGCAACTCCATCCTGAAATGATAGCGTGAAGTATAAATGACTACCCATTTTCTTCCGTAAGTTTTCAATGCCCTGTGTTTGATGCATGTTTTGTTAAAATTTGGAAATCAGTTTTAGAGCAAGAGACTCATCTGCCAACATGCCTGTTCAAATCCTTCTCCAAGAGCTGATGAAATGACCTGACATAAAGCAGAGCAGAGGCTGCATTCTTTACATGGCTTTGAGTGATTCATATTTTACCAACACATCCATGAGAAAGGGATTCTTAAACAAAATGACTAAGTGAAAGAAGAGATCATTTAAAAATATGCTTAAATGGAATTTTAGTTGTGACATGCACCATGAACATTGCTAATGATTTCAGATATAAGATTGTTCTGCAATTAAAAAGCAACTCAATACACTTTAAAATTGTAGCTCTCAAAACATAATTTATGTTTCCAGTAATTTTATCTTAAATAGTCTTTTTGGCTTTACAAAAATTTGGATACAAATTGTTTAAAAAACATGCAGCTCCAGCACTAATTTAACAAAACAACTTCTGAGGAACAACTGTTACATCAATAAATATGAATATCTAAATATACGTAAGATTAAGATCCTTCCTATCCAAGATATTTCACCTTTAATTTTAGGTGCTTGAGGCATTAGCAAAAGCTTAAAAATGTTATTGAAAAAGTGCTGTGACATCTGAGCTATGGCATGCAATCTGTTCACATGCTCAGCAACAAGCAAAGTGCTCTGCCCTTCTTTTCTGTACATGGGAAGGGTTGCTTTTGGATTTCATTTAAGGGTGAGGCAAGTACTTTTGAGATAACGTTTTGCAGTTCCCTGCTGCTCTGTTCTTATTTTCAGGCCTATTAGTTACTCTTTTGCAAGAATAGCTTTCACACTTGAACCGCTTAGTAATGGCAACAAAATTTTGTGGTTTAAGACTAACATAAGTCAGCTCCAGACACCTGCCGGGAGGTATTATAATTCTTTGTGTACCTCAGCTCTGGATACAGTTGGCTTTTGTTGTTGTAGGGTATGAATTACAGTTTTACTCCTAAAAATAGAAGTCTTTAGTATTTGAACAAAACAGTTCAATAGCCCATCCTTGCCGAGGTAACAGTATGTTTTTCATGTCAGAACTAGAGTGGGACAAAGATGCCTGCTTTCAAGGGTACCAGCCAAGCCATAGTAATTTAAAACAGCTGAGAATGAAGTCCTTCAGTTTTGGTTCCATGTCTTGTCATAAGCAATCAGATGAAGAGAGGGAAGTTTACTAAATTAGTAGTAAGCCACCACTGGTTTTCCCAAATTGAAGTTTAAGGCTTCTCTGTGCAAACCCCTGAGATTCCTCAGGTGCAAGGAACTCCACAGCATAATTAGTGGCAACTGGAGATTGCATTTGCCCTCCACTCTGGGCAAGCAAACAAACCAACCAACACAAACCCAGTGGCTGAAAACAGCCAGCAGGGGAAAGCAAGTGCATGGCAAGAGTTTGAAACTTCCCCCAAGCACTCTTTCTGTCTCCAGCTATTTTCAGTTCAAGAGATTGCCCTAGCCTGATGTGGTTTATCTGGGTAGCAAACACAAGTGGGTATTTCTGCCAAGAATGTCTCCTCCCAAGCCGTGTTAATTTCTGCATCTGTAGTTCTGCTCTTCAGTGTGTGAAGAACCATCCCCTTCTGTTTGTTGGTGGAGACTGCTTCAAAGCCCATGTAAAGCAATAGTATCAGCAAAAGAGAGCAGGTGCCAGAACAGGACAGGAGCACAGACTAGATTTCTATTAGAACTCTACGGGTTTGAAAGAAGCCAGCATCACTCACCTTTCTGGCTTCCTTCCCAGACACAACCAGGATGGAAGGCAGTCAGTGCCAGAGCCCTGCAGAGCTCAGATCCCTGAGCTGTGGATGAACAAGGAGAGACAAAGGCAAATGCTCTCTGGCTGCTGCAATGCACCGAAATTATCTGATAACTGAGAGATCCTTGAGAACAGATTTGTCTTCTACAGGAAATGGAAAAAAAAAAAAAGCACCTGAAATTGTTGTCCAGGGCTCTAAACCTAGAGTTAGTACCATACCCTTTCTGACCATCCTTACACTGTTTCTCACTAATATTTCAGAAGAACATAGAAATAACTCTTCTTACAGAGGCTTTAGTATACTTTGACCAGTCACAACAGGGACTTAAAACCTACAGTGCTGAAGGTTCCTTGTTGAAGCTATCTTTTGTTTCTGACAAACAAACATGGACAAAATAATGTGGCCCATGAAGATTGTATGAGAATTTCTCAGAATTAATAATGTGTAAATCCAGAATTTAGTGTCAGACAGTATATAACTTTTTTGTTTGAATATGGATCAAGTTTTCTCTTAAAATTAGCAAGGACATTTTCCCCTTGTAAGAGAAAATATTTCAGAATATCAGTCTTCTGCAAATTCATCAGTCTTCATTTACTCATGACCAATTTGTTTCTGAAAGAGTTCAGAGCGCGAGGACGGCTTCTGTTCAAACCAAGAACTAATTTTGTTTGAGACAAAAGTAGCAGCTTAAGGAGGAAACAAGGCTGTTTTGATGTATTTGTGTCATGTGGACTGCTGAGGCAAATCAGGAACTTGAGAAATGCATATCTCTTCTGATTAAATCCTTAATCATATATAATGGTGTCATGGTTTAATCCCAACTGGCAACTCAGCCCCACACAGCCGCTCAATTCCTCCCCACAGTGGGACTGGGGAGAGAATCAGAAGGGTAGAAGTGAGGAAATCCGTGGGTTGAGATTGAGACAGTTTAACAGCTAAAGCGAAAGCTGCACATGCAGGAAAAGCAAAACCAAGAATTCATTCTCCACTTCCCATGGGCAGGCAGGTGTTCAGCCATCCCCAGGAGAGCAGGGCCCCACCATGGGTAGCAGTCACTTGACAAATGCCATCACCCCAAATGTCCCCCCTTCCCTTCTTCCTCCCCCAGCTTTATGTACTGAATGTGACACCATATGGTGTGGGATGTCCCTTTGGTCAGCTGGGGTCGCCTGTCCTGGCTGTGTCCCCTTCCAAGTCCTCCTGCACCCCCAGCCTCCTTGCTGGTGGGGTGGGGTAGAGGAGCAGAACAGGCCGTGACTCTGTCCAAGTTCTGCTCAGCAGTAAGGAAAACCTCCGTGTGTGATAAGCCCTGTTTCCAGCACGGATCCAAAACACAGCCCCATACCAGCTACTGTGATTACCTCTCCAAGCCAAAACCAGCACAAATGGGAACAGGAACAGAGGCTATGCTGAAAATCACCAGCATTGTCAGAGTTAAAAACAGAACAGTGATTGTTTACTTGATACAAAACACTGTAAAGAGGCATGGAAGAAGGATGTTGAATAACAAGAGGCTAGAGAAGATGGATGGGTGGATGTTCCTTTGCAATACAAGTGAATGCATATGGTAAAAAAAAATCCTTAAAATGAAGAAATGCATGCAAAGTTATGTAGACAAACATATGTAAACTGGGCTCGTGATTTTCACTGTCTTTGATTAAAGTCAGAAACTCAGAATGCTTTCAAAAGAATTTTTATATAAGATAGGAAAAGATGTTAGAAGCTAGTAATTCAGGTCCTAAGCCATCCATTAATTGATGCCAATGGAGACCTGTTTTCTGTTCTTCTGGATCCTTTCTTCCTGAGAATCTAATGCTGAATCTCGAGAGCTGAATCCAGCATGGTTCCCATGAAACTGGTCAGAGATTTTAAACTAATTTTTAATGCTAAGACAGTGAACTGATAATACAACCCCAGGCTAGGTTTATGAAGCCATCTTAGTTGAGAGTAGAGTGAATCAGAATTTGATATTATTAATTACTGTAAGATATGATATTATAGTAATTTTGGGGCATCTTTGTAGTAAAGTTTGCCTTCACTGATCTAGTACACTTTATATGAAGATTGCATGCTGATATTTTCATCAAAATTTCAAGTAGGAGCCACAGAAAAGTGAAAAGATGTGTAGTACTGTCATGGCTACAGTTTGGTCCCATTCACAGGGGCTCTGTGTGTGTGTGTATGGGTTTGCATTTAGAAAGAACTTTTTGTAAACAATTAATTTTTATGCAACTATTTTACTGTTTTTAGTGGAAGTAGATTTTTACAAACTATTTTATTTTTACCCAAGAAATTTCCTGCTTTATAGAAGTTCATGGGTTTTTACTTCAAGCTCAGCATAAAAAACCTTTTAAGCGTGAAAAAGAATGAAGTATCTCCAAAACCAGACGGCTCTGTTTTCAAAAAAAGTCTTCCCTCTCACATGTTCAACCCATGTTATGACCAACATAAATTAGAAACAATCATAATTCTGTTCCCTTGGCTATATCTTTTGGAAAACCTCCAACATAAAATGCATTAGCACAAAAATGTTCTTGTTCTTAATTAATTTATAGCTTAGAGCAGAATACCATAAATAACAGTTGAACTTTAGCTGCAAATCCACGGATAAAATATTTCATAAAAATTGTAATAAAGCTTAAAAAGTTCTGGATGACAAGTAGAACTAATTATTAATAATCAGGAATTTCGGTGGTGGACAACTAAATGTAAAAGATGTTTATTTTTTAATATATTTGGGTTCTATTGAGTTTATTGTTGTTGTGGGACAGAAAATGATTTAAGTTTTATCCCTGCCCTGAACAAATACACTTTCTAAACTGAACTATTTAGTTAGAGTTGTTAGTTTGGTTTGTTTTGTTTTTAAATAACTTGAAGCATATAAAGTATTCTGGCAAATCTTGTTCTGAAGCATGCATGATTGAAATGCACAGAATCTGCATGATACATTATAACTTTATATGGGAACACAGGACTGGAAAGGATCTAATGGGTCATCAATTTTATTGTTATAATATTGCAGGAATCATGTTTTATAATCCCATTCATACACTTGTCAAGTTCCACTGTGAGTGCATTTAGGATTTTTTCTGCTGTTTCTCCAACTGGAAAATTGTTCCAAATCTCATTGCCCCATGTGAGAACCTGTTCTCGGTTTCTAGCATAGGTTAAATTCTGGCTAATCTGTGCCATTGGGTTCCATTGCCAACATAGTCATTTAATTGAAATGGCTCTCCCATCTCCCTGATGTTTGCCTCTGTGATATATTTATACACAGCAACGGGATCCCTTAGCAGCCTCTATTTTGCCAAGTTAAACAAGCCAAGCTCATTCTATCTTCTCATATGATAGGTTCTCCATTACCCTGATCATCCCAGAAGTCCATCTTTGTACCTGAACAAGTCTGAGGTAATGTGCTACAAATGACAAAGTACAACAGTCTTGTATAATATCACAATAAAAGAAACCATAGCGAACAAAGTAATAATCTCAGGCTTGCAAGGGTATGCTGTGCCAAATATGTAGGAGGTTGAGGAAAGGTTTTGAATCTTCTAAGGGGATCTTTATTAGAAATATTGTGGGGTTTTTCCCCCAAGATGTTGATTGAAATTGCAGTATGAAAGGTTTTAGGGTTTTAATCAAAAGCTGACAAATCAATGAAAATTTTTATTTTGTTGAGACCTTCAGTCACCATTGTATGCAGTTCGTTAGATTTGTGACAGTAATCGTTGAAGAAATGGGCCTGGCATTTTGAAAGTTTGTTTGACAATTATTGACTGGAAAAAATCCTATGAACACTGTATAATATGTGATGAATCTTTCCTGGAGAAGGCACAATTGCATTCACATGTTGCCCTTATGAAATTTCAGTTACAGAGTTTGGAGGGTTGGTTCCCTGGAATTATCTCTGCAGAGTGCTCCTGTTGGTGTGAGCCAATGAAAGCAGAAGGGAATGTGGGTACCACTGATCTCACCACCTCCCAGGACCACAGAGAAAAGGATGTTTGGTCAAATCCAGTATCCCCTGGTCTCTTGTACCACAGCTTCTTGGAAAACTGCAGGAGGCTCCTGTCTGCCAGCTGTTAAGACTCTGACAGCAATCTTTTTTTGGCTGTCTTACATCTAATCCTTACTGAGTTGATAGTTTAATCAAGTTTCAAGGGGAGCTGCAAAGAGAAACTTTTTCGCAGTTGTGCTGAGCCTGACATCCCAGTGCTTGGGATCAGGATCACTGGAGAACAGGATGTCTCTGTAAGTGTAAAGGAGAGATACAAGGGGACCATTTGTTTTACTACAGTTCTCCTTTTCTCAGGAATACACAGGCTGATTTCCTTTTTAGCCTTTTTCTGCCCCATGGCAGAAGGCAAAAAGAGCTTTTGTAATATACTGTATGAAAAGAGAAGTACAAATTTAATATCTAGTACATGCATATACGAAGATCAGTGGAAATGAAAAGCTTTTAAAATGTTTTGAACAAGAGCAAACCTTGAATACAAGCAGTTAGGTAGACAATTAAGGAAATACGTGTCAGGGCACTGCAGGAGTGGTTGCTTTCTGAGGAATGGGGATGAGCGGGGCAATCCCCCTGGGGACCAGAGACCTGAGGGAGACAGCTGGGGACAGCCCCAGCCCTTGGCATCGGGCACATTCCTGGAGATAGGAGGAGCCTAGGCTGGGCTGTGGGCCCAGCCTGGTGGCCTCCATGGGTGGGCAGGGCAGGGCTGGGCTGTGTGGAGCTGGAGACCAGCCCTGCTGTGGCAATCCTGGGGCTGGGACTGATGACTCCAGGGGGGCTGACATGGGGTCCTGGGTCCTCGGGGCACTGACAATACATTAAATGGAACTGTAATTCTAACAAACATTTCTGATGATAACATAGTCAAAGAGTTGATTTGATAGTGGAAGCTGTCACACACCTCCTGCCGCTGTAGTGGCCTGTGGGCCATGGGAAGGAGGTGCCCCTTCATACATCCTGAAGCCTTGTCCAATGATGCTGGAGGGGTGTAGGGTACCTGACAAAATCAGCTTCATTTTGAGTCCCATTCTGACTAACTGTGCTCAGCCAGACCTTCACAGTAGCCCACCAGACTGTCGGTCCAGAAGGACTTGCCCTTTGTTGTACCATCCCCCGTGTGGTTGCTGGGGCTGGGAGCTTGGAGTAAAAAGTAGCTTTGAGAGTTCTTTGCTTTCCCTGGCTTTTCCTTTGAGGGTCCTGGGAATGGTGGCTTGTAGATCAATGGAAATACGGGGACTTTCACTGACCCTGTTCTTTAGGGTTTCTTGGCAAACCTGCCAAAGAAAACTTCAGCTTTCTGCTGCGTTTGGGTTCCTGATCCATGCTTCACTGCGGGAGAGGGAGCATGTGTATGTGAACGAGGACGGATGAGAGGCTTTCTCCAAAACAAACCTACAGAGAATCAATAGCTTCTTATTACTTTGCTGAGAGTAGCAAACAAACATTATTCGATTTAGTGCACGTGATAAAACTCTCAACAACTGGGATGGAAAAGGCAGCACAAGAAGCATCCTGCTTCATCCTTCATCCTGCAAAGGGCTGTGATGTTATTGCAGCCCTGCCAGGTTAAACTTGCTGGTGAGGCAAAGTCTACAACCAAAGCCTTGCCTTTCATTAGCCTAACACGGGGTTAGGAGCATTTTGAGGCACCTGTGTGATGTCTGTGCGTGAAATACCAGCTGTATTCAACTCAGCAGCAAAATCCCATGGGCTTTTTAGTACAACACAATGTTGTATAATGAAGAATATTTTAACAAATACAGTGATATTCATCTTGACTCTTTTGCTCACCATATTTACTGTGGCATCACTTAAAATGAAGAAGACATGTATATGCATAAATATTATCTTGAGATATTTTAATGTTTAATGAAGAAAAAGCTTTTCCAAAGAGTATACCATGTCTACCTTATCCTGCTGCTTGGTCAAGTCTCAGAGGACAGAAATTACTTGAGTCCTATCTGTGTTCCAGGATGTCTCTTCTTGGGAAGATATAGGTGTAGTTACTACACTTGTAAAATGACTTTAAAACAATAAATAGTGAAAAGAAAGTATCCTTAAGGGCCTACTTTTAAGCAATGTCTTCTGGGAACAAGGTTTGTGAAAATCGTGACT
Source organism: Picathartes gymnocephalus (assembly GCA_013390045.1). Lineage (NCBI taxonomy): Eukaryota > Metazoa > Chordata > Aves > Passeriformes > Picathartidae > Picathartes > Picathartes gymnocephalus. The sequence goes on from WEKY01053702.1 coordinate 107,688, forward strand.
GTTGCGACGCGGAGCTGATGGTAGGGTGCCGCAGCCTTCCGGAAGTGCCTCCACAAAGCAGTCACTCGGTGCACAGGCACACAGACAAACAATCACACACGCCAGATAGCTCAGCAAATGCTCGACGGCAAAGAAGTGGGGAGGGTCTTCGTGTGCGGTTCCACAGAGAAGGTTTATTCCAGCCACACGTGAAGGGGTCAAGGGACAAAGACAAATAAAATAGGAGGGTCCAGGATTATATACTGGGTGAGTAGGGGCAGAGAGAGCATCAGAGGCCAATGGCTTGAGGGCATGAAGGTGGCACCTAGGTGGGGCCAGGGTATGCAGTCCTATGGGAAGATAGGGAAGGAGTGGCCAAGGAATAAGGGCCAACGGGGGAACAAGGATGGGAGAACACTCCAGAGCATGGGCATATAGGGAAGAAAAAGGGGCAAGGAGGCCAACGGGCCAACCAGGGAGCCAGGACTGGGGTACATTAACATACTACCACAAAGTATCCTGGGAAAAGCCTTTTTTGTCGCCCTAACTGCAGGGATAGTCTCCGACTTAGGGTCTGTCCCTCCAAGGGGCCGTAATGGACCCTGGTTCAGTGGGTTCACCAGCCTCCACATGTGAGTAATGCTACTGTTTTTGCTTACAGAACATCAGGTTTCAATCTCATTTAGGCTGATGAAAATCCAGAGTAACATCTTTAAACTCAGACGAGTAAAGGCAAATGACGTCAGAAATTAACCCACTGAGCCTTGGTCCACCCTTTTTGTATCTTAATAATTGAGTATGATCTCGTTAACAGCAAACTCTTCTTTGTTTCTTATATTGTGTAAATTGCCATGAAAATTCAGCTCTTCATTGCAAAAACATGAGTCATTTTCTTTTGTTATGTCTAGATAGTTGCATATTAACTTTTAAAGACAGTAGTCTTGATCCTTCCTCCATTCAAATTTATGAGAAAACTCTCACTGAATTTTTTTGAAGGACAAACCTTTCATAGGTCAAAGAATTAATTGCTGTAAATCCCATGTGCCTCATACAAATTATCTCTATTCTGCTTCTTGTAAATTTTCATGAGAGATGTGATTCAGAACTTGTGGGTATAACAGTGTGATTACCTGAATTCTTGCACATGTAAGAAATGTTTTCTGCTATTGATAAATAAATAAATAGATGGGTAATTGCTCAATCTTTTCCAAGAAGTAACTGCTCAAGATTGAAGTTCGCTAAATAAATTTTATAAAAAATGAAAATATTTATCAATAAAATAGACTTTTTATAAAGCTAACTTTTTAATTAATATGTATGCACCAATTACATCTGGTTAAGATTTAATTACTGTATCTCTCCTTATGTTGTTCATAATCCAATAGATCCTGTTCTTACTACTCAGAGCAAGGAAAAAAGATACAAATACCAAGTTGATACTTACTACTTTGCAAGAATTCACACACAGTTTGTTAAGAAATAATGAGCAAATGGATCATACACTGTTCTGACTGCGATTAGATACTGCAATAGTTCTGCTTTGTTCCTTAAATGGTAATGGTCCTTGTATGACTATATTGTTATTAGAATTATATAAATTATTTAAATAACAGTAATTTTGTAGAGTAGAACAAAATTGTTACTGTTTTATTTAAAACCATCGCAGCTTCCCAGGACACCATGTTTTCCTTGCCCAGGAAAGACCTCCATGGTCTCACAGCCCTCAGAATCTCTGTGGCCCTACCAATACTGCCACTGAGCCTGCCTGGATGCAGCACTGTCCGGACTCACTGGCTCTGATGTTTCCATGCCAGCTGTCTCTGGAGTGTATTTGACCTGCAAATCTTTGTTTATGCCATAACCGTGCTGCTCAGTCAAGAGGGTCAGGGCAGAATTCAGGGAATCCACAGTTCTGTTTGTTTATGCAACCTAATCAAATGCGTGAATGAGCTTTTATCAACATGAGACCCTGCCTCCCTCCAGTGTGATGGCTCTGATCCCAATACGCCCTCCAACATCCCCAGCTCTCCAGGAGCAAAGCTCCTAGTTCCTGCATGCCTTCTATACCTCCAAAGGATTTGGAGTTGTCACTACGTCCCCAGCCATAGTGGGCTGTAAAAGAAACCGGTCTGCACCTCCTGCTGGGCTGCAGGTTGTGCAGCTCGGCCAGCCACAGGAGTCCTGTGTTCCCCCTGAGCAGGCAGACCTCTGCAGGCTGCCTGCAGTGTCACTAATACTCTGCTGTCGTGTCACCGTGTCACGTCATTGCACTGCACATATTCTGCAGAACTGCTCTACTCAGTGAGGAACCCAGCACAACACCCACCAGCTTTTTCCTTCCCTCCTTACGACTGCCTTTTTTGGGATGAAGGGGTTTCTTGGTGTTGATTGCCAAATTACAGCAGAAAGCTGTGGCTTGTGGTACCAGTCAGTACCATAAGCTCTTTGGAAGCAAAGGGAGTGTGAGGTTTCACCACCTGGTTGCTGTACTGTATCATACCTGCAAACGCCTCGCCTCATGTGTTCTGGATCCTTCAGGCCACTGTGCACTGTCATGGCTTTGGAAACACATGGATGAAGTCAATGGAAGTCTCTAAAAAAAAAAAAAAAGAATTTTCGAGCCACTTTAAGTCTGGAAGCCTGTGTTTTCCAGCTGGCTTGCTGTCTGGCTGTCTTCCCTCTTTGGCATGTGGCCCCTGAGCCTTATCTCTTCTCTAGGGAGCAGCAGGGACCCCAGTCAGCCTCAGGTGGGAGCAGCAGAGCGATGGCACAGGGACACCTCTACCCTCGACTCCCTCCTCCCCACTCCGGACCTAGATTCTAGCGAAGCCCCTGCCCTGGGAGCATCCCTCGACACAGGTATTACTGCACACCACGGGCTGTTCTGCTGACACACAGCTCCCAGGTGGAGCCACACTCCTAAATAAATAACATTCAGGAAGGAGATGCTGTTGCAACAGCATGACTGGAAAGCAATACTTGAGCTTTCTGCAGATGTCAGCTCCAGGAGGTAACCAAAATTACTTATTTCAAAACAAGAGTTTTTCAAGGGCTCATCAATTGCAGAGGTGTTAAAACCTTCTGGGACTGTTGAGGATTCCCAAGGACATCCTCAATGCACATTATTTTGTCTGAAATTTTTTAGCATAATGAGTTAAAAGTAAGCATCCTGAGTTAAGGACTCAGTGTAACGAGGAACTCTGCAGCAGGCACCATGGAATTCTATGACCATATTACATATCTTACAATATTCATCTTGGATTTTTCCTGTCTTTTAAAAGCCCCGTGGCTAGTATCACATTGGTTATACAGCATTCTTTATTTCTAGTTTTAAAATTCCTCAAGGTGCTAGAACATATTTTGAAACTGTGAATCCAGCTCAGAGACTGGAAGGCAAACACTAAATGATTTTATAAAAATTTCACAACTTCAAGCCCAATATCATATCATATTTTTAAATGTCTGAGTCAATTGGAAAGCTCGGGCCTGTCTGTATTAATTATGGCCCCAGAAGATCTATCCCAACAGTCAGAAAGCAACTCCATTTGTAGTCAAGGATGGCAAACACAATCCTGGAACTGAAAGTTGTACATTGTGCAATTTTTATGGCTTGTATAGCTTTTCTATTTTTAGTTGTTTCAAACCTGCAATCCATCATATAATCCTCCTTAAATTGTCATCCATAATGCTAATTGACATTAACTTGGCATACATGATTTGCTTTCTTAAATTTATATAGTTACTGTTTTATCTAACAAAGTTACACAAACAAAACTTTATTTTTCTCTGATATAAAGCTGATGTGAGTACAAACTGGTAATGATGTGTTTCTAGTTATGGACTACAAAACAATTAACAAAAAAAAAATTACTCCCTCCCATATTTTCTTTCTTTCTTTTAAAAATATGCATGTGTTATGAAGTCCAATAACTGTTTCATTATTTCAGCAAACCAATTATTTAATATTTGCCTTTATAGACATTTGGAAAAGTTTCTCTGAGGTTTGAGAAAGACTAATATAATGGCACTTGTCAGCTTTTTTTAATATATGAGAAGAACAATTTTCAGGTCTTTATTTCCTTTCTAGAAATGCATCTTCAAGATATAAGAGATCAGTCAGTGACAAGTATTTACACAGCACTCCCCAGCCTTGTTCTTTCTTACTGAAATAGTAATGTCATGTGTTTGGCTACCTGCAGAAATCCTTTGTGAGACTTTATGTCACACCCTGGCTGAGCAGAGGACAGGGGACTTGCCACACCAATTCATGACTCTTGTATCATAATCCTAAGTGTTGGGTTCTGCCGATATTTTTATTTTCTAGGCTTTCCTATCTCTTTGATTGTCTTTGATCCGTATGCTTATTTCAACAAGTCCGAGGTTTGTCGAATCCTTGGTGTTTGCTGCTTCCACAGGGTATGGCCAGGTGAATTCTAGTGCCTGGAAATCCAGTGCTGCAGCCAAGTGATCCCACAACAATGGCATGTGCTGCTGAGCAGTTTTCCACACAGGCTTTTGGTTTTTCTTGATGGCAAAAAGTAATAACAATACCAGTAAGTACAGTCAGAATAAAGATTTTTTTTTTTTTTTGCAAGCATGACAGCTACCTTAGATTGAGCACATGGCAAGCTGCCAGCTGTATAGAGCTTCTCTAAATTCTCTGGCCATTTCATAGCAGGGTGGTTTTGCAGGCCTAGAATTGACTGACAAACTGCTGACTGATTTTTGAATTTTTTGGTTTTAAGTTTATGTTGGGGTTTTTTTTTGCAATCAATGGTGTGGTGGTGTTGTGGATGATGAATTGAAAAGATTTAGTAGGATACCATGTTTTTAAATTTACGTTGATTAAATGAGTTACTCAATTTAATATAGAGGCATAGGGTGTCTGTATTCCTCAAATTCCATTTCATTTAACAGAATCTTTCAGATTTAAAGATATAAAATATTCTTAATCAGTAAAAGTAAGGAAATACTTATTCAACATGAGGACTTTGTACGGATTTTCCCGAAAGCCTTGGGAAATATTTTCAGTATATATACAGTGGAGGCTCAGCTGTTTAGTTTGAACTTGCTTTTTTGGGACAGCTGTGTTTACCAGCTGGTTACTGGATGCTCTGGAGAGCTGCCCTTTAACTTTCATCCAGGCAGGTCTGAAAAAACTCTCTTACCTCTGAAATTCCTGCAGTCTGCATGTGGACAAATGCAGATAAGGAAAAGCTCTTATCTGTGGTCTCTGCAGTGATTAGTACCACAGCAAGCAGTGGCACTGGAAGCTCATTTAGACACTTTCTCTAGGCATAGAAACATGAGTGAGATTTATTCTCACTGGGTGTAAAACAATAAATGAAATATGAAATGAAAACGTGAGAATACTCTCTGTTACATCTTGTTTCTTAAGATAAGTAAGTATAGCACCTTTAATATGGCAGGAGGTGGATTTGCTTCCTCAAAAGAGGAAAACTGGTTTATCTTCCTTTTCCCAGTTGCAGCTTGGTCCAGCTTGGTCCCAGCAGAGCCGAGGCATGACAGAGCTGCCAGCAGCAACTGCCCCAGGTTCTTGCCAAGGCCCTGGGTACACCACACAGGAGAAGCAGCCCAAAGTATTTTCTCAGTCACCTAAACTTCTTGAAGGCAGATGAAAAATATCTAAGGAAATAAACAAGGAATGCTGAGACATTACATAACTTCAGGGTCAGACAGCTTTTCACTAAATAAAGAAAACCAGCAATGTACTTGTACGCTACTTTCTTACCTGACGTACCAATAATATGCCATCTGTATATGCCATCTCTCTCTTTTTTTTTTT
>WEKY01053702.1:113533-153963 GCA_013390045.1 Picathartes gymnocephalus
GTGAAATGTCAAATCACTCTTTTAAATTTGTATTCCAAGACCTAATGATGTCTTAATATTTAGAGACACCCACCAATTCCCTTCAGCACTAAGATCCCCACTGCTTTTGTCGTATAGCTCCTCATATGAAATAAGAGCTTGAAAATTTTATAATTAATTTTTTTCAGATTTTTCATTAATAAAAATTAGTTTCTAGTTTCACTTTTTCTAATGAAAAGAAAGTTAACATAGATCAATTTTTATTGCTCTTTCTTAAATCAGTTGTTTTGTACAATTACAGCCAAATTCCCCCACTCTTTCTCCAAAGGAAAGTGTTTAGCATGAGAAGTTGTAGCTGTAGTACCAAATGAGCTCATTTCCAAGTTAGGGAGCTCAGTAAGGGTAAACTTTTGGCTCTTCTCAGAGCTTGTTAGAAATGCTGTGTTCTCTGCCCCTCTCAGGCAAAAGCATGCCTGCAGCAGAGGTCTGATGCCTTGTAGATGGATTTCATCCCAGCAGGACAAGCCACTTGAGTTCATGACTTCATTAATACAAAGTTGGCAGGGTTGGTTATAGCAGGGACTGTGAGGGGTGGACACAGTCCCACAGCCACTGTCATGCCCTAACATTTGCCACCAAGTGTGGCACTGTGTCAGATGCTGATAATGAGGTGCCAAATACCTGCTATTGCCTCCCCACGCATCAGCAAAATCGGCCTTTGTGATGATGCATTTCTGGATCCCACCCCAGTTTATCAGTCAATTCACTGATGTGCCCAAATTAAAGGCACAACCTCTTTAGAGAGATTAGGGCTGACTCAGAGGGGCAAAACTGAGACCTCCAGCCATGTCCTCTCACAGTGAGACTGGAACACCACCCTCTACCCAGCACCTTTTACCACGGGAAGATAATCAGGGGAAGCTTTCCATGATTAAACAGGAGTCATGGTGGGTTTTAGCAGTGGTCACTGGAGCTGTATGACTGAGGAGGAGGCCCGAAGTCCTAACATAGCCTCAGAGAGCTCAGACTCTATTTCAAAGACAATGCAGGTTATGGATGAAACCTAAACTTCTACCTAAGTCGCACAAGTGAAATACTTAAAGCTGAGCAGTGTGAATTTATACCAGTGCAGACAACTTTAACTTCACGTAGGCTTGTAAAACACCCACTCCATTTGTTGGAGCTCCTTTTAATATCCTTCCATGGCTCTGAACTGAAATTACTTTCTAAGAAAAGCAGCTGAGAAAGTTTTTCTCTATCCTAGTGGAAAACAAAGAAAATTCAACACTTTTTTTAAGGTTAAGAAAGGCAGGGTGTTTGGCTAGTTTCAATAAGATAAACACAATTAACTTATATTTTATCCCTGCTGAAATTGGATTTTGAGATGTCACAGACATTAAAGAATCTGGCAGCAGGTAATTTTAGTAATGCTAATGAAAGACCAAGCCCATGCAGAGATATTTGTTTGCTTCTTCCTTCTCCTTTCCTTCCTTACTCCAAGTAACTATGCTGTATTTTCAGCTTAACCTGAAGTTTTGCTGTGAATTAAAAGGACAGGTGAAGATTTAAGCAGGTTAACATTGAATGGCTGTTAAAGAACCCCATCGGAACGAGCTCAACCTGTTCATGCAGGATAACTCTTTAACTTCCTTCTTTTCAAGTGAAGAAATTGTTGTCTAGGGATTTTGAAACCATGACATTAGATGAGGCATGCAAATATGCTTTCTAAAAATGAAAGCTATTAAAGTAGCTGAGGCCATTCTCAATGCCCAGGTGAGGTATCTGCAGGTTTTTGTGCTGCTCCCTGTCAGCATGAGACATTGGTATTATTTAAATCATTTAGGCTGACATTTACTTCTTTACTTTTTTTGCCACAAGTTCTGAAGTCAGTGGAAAGCCTGCAGGATTGCTGGGAAATAATGACAGTCACTGGGCTGGCACTGCCAGGAATGAAGTAAGACTCTCCTTTCCTTTTACCTCTTCACAAATAGTAACGACAAGTGAAGGCCAGGGCTTTGAATAATGCAAGGGCCACTCTGGAGCCTCACAGCGCTAGTCCGCTTAGCAGTGACACGAAGCAGAAGAGCTCAAAGTTTGAGCCACCAAGCCCAGCAAAAGCCAGGATAAGCCTGGTGTGAAGTGGTGATGCTGTGCAACCTCTCTCTGTGCTTCAGCTTCCCTGTCTCTTCCTGACTCCTGCTGAACCTATCTCCAAAATATCCCTCAGTAGAAATATGCCTCTAGAATAAGTACTAGAGTTCTGCATGCCTTGACCTAACTTGAAAATTTTGGATTTTTTTCTGTTTTCCCACCACCCATTGCTTATTTTCTCTCTCCAGACTGTATATTGATGGTGAGTTGCACTTTCCCTTTGCATGGCTGATTAGTTTTCTGTTTCCTTTGTTTGTAAAGGCTGTGGAAAGGAAAGGTTGTAAATTAAACAGTGACCAGGCATGAGCATGGATACTGGAAGGTGAATGTCTGTACTCATGCTAAACTCCTGGAGTGGTCCTTGGCACACTTCTGGCCAGGCCACTTAACACCCTCCTGATCCATAAGAGAGCCTGTTCCAGGAGTCAGCATGGGCTAGGAGCAATTCCCAGTGGGCAGTGTGGATGCAGCCAACATGTTATGGATGCTAAGAGGGCTTAAGAGCCTGAAGTATTTTCCAGAACACTTTGCTTCACAGTCAGAGAGGAGTCCTGGGCATGGTTAATCTCCAGTATACATGTAGCCAGAGAATTCCTTTTGGGTTTTTTTTTTTCCCAATTGGAAAAATATTATTGTAAAACCACCAAAATTGATAGTGAAACTCAAGGGCAAGTTTATTATCAGAGACCATTTTTAACGCCTTGTTTTGAAACCAATTAAACTTCACAGAGGAGGAACCTTTTTGGAGGTGGAAGGCAGCCCAGTCTAATGGGAGGGGGTTAAATTCACATCTCACCACATGACAAGGCATTCAATATGCAAGCTTGTACTCCATGTCTATCAACAACTGAAACTTCCTACAAAGGAGTCACTGACAGAGATTTGGAACTTGCTCCCTGCTTGGGTTGACAGTTGAAATTTGAGATACTGCAGATGGGTTTTTTTTACACTATTGTCTCTTGGAGACTATGTTTGTAGAAGATACAGGTCCTCTGCCTATTTTTTTCCCCTTTGCTGTAAAATCTGTAAGGGTAACTACATTGTGATTATTTTTTGTATATTTTTTTTTTTTTAAGATAAATTCGTCACATATAAAATGTAGTTTACTGGTTTCAGCAAAATCAAAGTTTTGGAAATTATGGCTACTGAAAATAAGACAGATTCAAGATCCACATCAGGTCAGAAAGAGACAGAAAAATGTTTACCTCTACCCAAAGCTTAGACTTTGCTTTCAGGAAATTATCTTTTTGTCTCATCTCATACTTGTTAGAAATATGAGTTCATTTTGAAATAAAAAGCAATTTTAAAGTGAAAAGTTGAAACTTATTTTGTAGAAAGATAAGGGCTTCCTCATTTCCTAACTGTATTTGCTACTTGCCCTGTGGTTCATTCCTAGATTAAAGCAGGCTTGCAAGGCCCATGGAATGACTTTAGTTTCCATGCTGTGATATATCATTTTTAGGTATTTTGGTTGGTCATAGTAAGGATACAAACAAGGCAAGACCCGTGATGATTTTCAGCTTGCTCCTGTGTACTGCTGGTTTCAGTAGTTTTCTACCATCTTGGCAGGAGAGAGTGCATTTTTATAGGAGGAGTGGTCTTTAGAAACTGCTTACTAGAGATATTAGTGTTGTTCCTATGTCCACAGTGTATTTCACCTTGTGGGTTATCAGCTTAGTTCTATGCTGCCAACAAAAAGAAATGACCAGTGCTTACCTAACACCAGAGATTTCCCAACTGCAGGAGTGAAAAATCTTTAGTAGGCCAGCTAATCTGCATCCCCTCTCTTACTGCTTTCTAGGCACGTTCTGGCTGTCAGGTGATAAAACAAATGGTTAGGAGGTTTGGACTGGAACTAATGGTGACACTGCTAGCTTTGTCTTCACGTGAAGTTCACAGTTTGGTTTGAAATGGGTTAACTCAAAAGACTAGAAATTTGTGAAACAATTTTCAAAATAGGGCACAGTGCTCAATCCAGTGCTCTGAGAGTGGCTGTGTCTCAAGTCAGGCTTCATCAGCTGTGTGCAAGGCCCCAGAAACCAGCAGAATTACTCTCCTCCAAAGATTCTTTTTCCTTCAAATCAGAGGTATTCCTGGGCACAGGACTCCCCAGTGGGCTGGGAAGAGGGGTGATTTGTCCACGTCTCCCAGCTCGGCTGAAATGGGCTAGAAAGGCTGCACTGCAGGCGGTTGGCACTGCTGCCACCCTCCTTGCTCCTGGCTCGTCCCTTTCAGCCACATGGCCACTCCAGAGAACAAACGTCTCAGCCCTCTTCAGACCTAGTGGCATGTTTCTCTAGTGGTGTCAGCTACTTGAACTGTCTCCTCTGTGACTCGCGTTTGTACTTTCTGGCAGCTGGGAAGAACAGTAATCAAAACATGGGTAGGGTGATATATAAAAGTTTGGTTTTTTGACTCAATGATGATCTAATAGCTTATCATTCCTCATGCCTCATGCATCCAAGATGTTTTTCCAGATGAAGCCTGGGAAACATGAATCTTTTTGAAATAAGTCTGTGTTACTCCTTAGTTGGTCAGCATGCATTACTCACGTAAAAGTATTCCAGATGAAACCACAAGTTTTCCTGAAAATGACAAAATTAATGGAATTATACCAGCATAAACTCTGTTCTTTGTAAATCTATGCAATAATTTAGCTAGAGAAGAGTTTACCTTGGAATTAAGAAAATGGAGTTAAACTGGTATAAATCTGCCTTAGTGATGACTGTGTTTCCTCTTTTAATTTTGTGAAATCCTTTTCTGCTTTCATGTAGATTATACTTATTCAGAAAGACACCTGGATATGGAATTTTCAGAAATCTGTTTATTTTCTTCCTGAGAATACATTTATGCTTATTCCTTTTTTTTTTTTTCAGACAAAGGAACTATTGTTGATATAGTCCTTGGTGAATATAGTCCATGTGTTACTATGCACCACTCTAACAAGAATGAGTTTTAAAAGCTAAAAGATAAGTCTTTGATAAAGCAAAAATGCTTTGCTGATTCTCATACTGTACCTCAGCAAGTATGTCTGCTGTAACTTTGCTACTTTTCTACACTACTTGCAAACAGCAAACCCCACTATGGCAGCAGTGTTAACAGGATGAAACAAATATTTATTCTTCAGTGCATGAGGCTCAGCACGGGGGTGCTGGGATGCTGCTCCTCCTAACACCTGTATAGCAAACATTTTTCCAGGGCAGCAAGCAGAGCAGGTGAAAGGATGAAGGCAGCAGTGTTTTACCAAGCTAGACTAGCCACGGGTCCTATCCTAGTCTGTACAGGAATTACAGCCCTCTGGCTTGTTTATTCAAGCTGTTTACTGAGTAGAGAATTGTCCTGGCTCAAAGATCTCCATAGCTCCGTGCCAAGAGTCCAACAAGAAGGGCAGGCAGCAAACATGTGCTCTCACAAAGGGACATTGGCAAACTACAGCACTGTCAAAAGGAACAAAGACCTTTTCTTGTTTGCTCAAATCATGATACATATGAGGACAAGAGACTGGGGTTAGACAGCACAATGGATTAGTACTTTTGGCTTGAAAATTTAGAAATTCAGGAAACTCCAGGATTACTAAAGTCAGATATTTGTTCTGTTCTTCATTGTATTAGTCGTTAGGTTTATCGCTCTCCTCTGACCATCATAACTGAAACAAACACAGGAGTCATCTGCAAAAGCAAAACCAAGAATGAGGTCTGCATTCCCTTGGCCTGGTTCATTCACAATCCAGAGTCAGATAAAGAGTCTGTCACATCCAGAGTCTGCTTCATGCAGCATCAAAGTCCAACGACACAGCATTGCTCTGCCAGTGCAGCCACAGCTCCTACCTGGTCCTATCACAACCTCTTTGGTTGCCCTATCACAACCTCTGATTCCTTTTAATTTCTTCATGTCAGACAAAATGATAATAATAATAATAATAATAATAATGAACATCTGCAAAGTCCAGGAAAAACAACGTGGAATAACCAATATGAAAACTAATAATTTTAATCAGCCTCTGAGGTGTTATGAACAGTTGTATCTCTACATGGTTGTCCTGTGAAAATCACACCACTGGGGCCATGTAAACTTAGTTGTGGCTATCCAGATCCCTTGGGGCTAAAGCCATCCATTCCTGCTGGGCGGGAGTGGTCCTTGCTGAGGACTTCTAAGCCAACAAGGTCAATTTGATGCCCCCATCCTCCTCTCCTTCTGACTTTTGAGAAAGTTCTCCTCAATGATTTTTTTAATTTGGTATCTACTACTTTCAGACACAGACTCACAACTGTGAAAAATTTTTTGAGCTCTTCTCATAATTTGTGGGGTGTTTCAGATCTGATGGAGGTTTTATATTATTTTGTCTCCAGTTTGAGTATATTTAAATTATTTTTCACTCCTAGTGCTATATATTGATCCATTATCACGGGGTAGAAATTTGACTTGCTCAGTGCTTGAGTTCTCCACAGCCAGCCCTGTGTACCAGACACTTCTGCACATCACTTTGCTCCACTCCAAATTCCTGCACAGCAAAGCCCCTGAAAGATGCAGTTCCCAAAGCCACAGGAGAGAAACAAATTCCAGTTTTGGTTTACTAACCCAATTACACTGTCCCTACAGTACTTTGTTAGCCTGTAAGAAACCCAGAACTTTCATGTCACATTCTAATCAGTTATATCTGCAACTGAGATCCAGACCACAAATTCATTGCCAATGGCAGCAATCGTATCATGGCTTTAAATCAACTTTTGTGTGTGTGTATTACAACATTATTATTATTATTTTAAGGGAAAGTACTATGAAGCCAAAATCATCATGTCCAATTAGCAAGAGGGCTACACATAAAGTTCAAAGAACCCCTTTGCATTATCTGATTCTAACAGCACTAGTAACAGAGCCTAATCCAACCTGCCATTTCAAGAGCTTTAGGGAGAACAAATTGCCATCAACAGGGGAAAGACTTGGAATAGCATGCAGCCTGTCCTCTCTTGACATCCTACTCAGCAAATTCCTCACTGATTTCCTCCTGATGTCAGTAAAACTAAGATAAAGGTTAATTCATAAAATCTTGTGTGGAGAATAACTTGGGAAAACTGAAGGATCCATGCCCAGAACAGCAATAAAGACTCAAGTAAATAATCATAGCATTTGTCCTTTGTACATAAAGCTTAACAAATAACTGAACCAGAGGAGGGGCTGGCTGAAGAGTTCCCACATCAAGGACCAATGCTGTGAGCACATATTGAAATGAGTAGCCAATAAATGTGAAAATCAAGGTGACTGATGACATAAAGTCTTCTTGTTTGACTGGAAACGGTTAGGAAAGTTTTCCAGTTTAATATGCAATATGATAAGGGGTAGGGAAAAAAAAAAGTAGAGTTAAATGCTACAGTTGTTATAAATCAAATGAGCTATTTCTTCAGGGAGCACAATCCCTTCAGCAGATCAGGAATACTGTAAGATATGGAGATGTGACCAGGACTGACAACAGGAGGTAATTTGTTACCAGTGTTAGACTGGCAGTGTCCCCAGAATCAATTTTGGAACCCTGGTGAAACAACAGATAAGCAAAGTTTAGGGATTTGGATATTCGCATACTGAAATAATGTCATGCAAATGCTCAGAAAGTTTTCTTTATTGTGATGCCATCAGAAATGCAGACGGATATCCAAAATGATAATACTAAGCACTCCTGCCCAGCACACAGTATTTCAGCCAAGATCACTGGTATGTTCTGGCTACTTCACACTGCTCTAATTAAAACTCAGCCATCATTACAGCTGCTTTACATTCTTAGAACACTGCACAACAGCTGGATCATGCCATTGATTTTGGCCCTTAAACTCCTTGGAAATTACTGTGTGAATATCAAAACCTTGGCCCTTTCTGTCACCATTTAAGCCTCTGTCACCTGCATCTCTGGCTTCAGCACATGACACCTTTGCATTTGGGTAATGTGTTGAAAAAGTATCAAAATCATAAGGGAAGACAGAGTAAGTGTTAGCACTACTCTGATTTTGGCAGGCTTTCACACAAAGAAAGGCTGTTAGGAGCAGTGTCCTCAAGAGTGGAGGACTGTCTGCCACACTTACTGTCAGGTAAGGCTTGCTGCAAAATAAATCTACAAGTTTAAAAGAAATTTTGAAAGAGGCCAAGTTCGATCCTTTGACAGCAATCATATGCTAATTAGCCAGATGATATGAAACACCAGGCCAATTGGTTAAGCTGCTCTGTTGCTGTTCTAGTGAATTTTGAGAAAACCTAACTTTGCATTTGTTATTTGTGGGCCTATATTGATTTACATTGAGCATAAACACACTTGAAATATGCATTCCTAATTTCTCTATTAACAGGTTGATAAGCCTATAGGCAACTGCTCAGTCTTTACATGGCTTCATGAATTGTTAGCTCAGCTCCCACAAGGACAGATGGATCGAAGTGGCTGTCTTGAGTTATGATGTGACTGGGTGACACACCACCTTTCATGAAGTCTAACATACTCAGCTAAGTGCATCTGGTTGATTATGCAATGTTTCAGGTTGATGATACGTCTCAACAAGTCATAAGTTAAATTTAACATTAATTGTGCAACTTCAGGTCTATAAGTTGAGTCATCTTACTACAGAAAAATCCCTAACATGGCATGTTACTAAGCAGAATATACTGTAATATAATAATCTGTTTTCCACTGAAAAACATATACAAGACAGTCTTCAAATATTTGTTCTTAAAACATGTAGGATGTCCTGGAGCCATGAAGCCATTCACTCTAAGCCATAAAAAATAGGTTTGGTTTAGAGATGAAAGTGGCTGGAGGCTGTGATTCACAGGGACTCAGAAGGAAACACTTAGAAAATAGAGACAGATTGAATCCCAAGTGCTCTCTCCCGAGAGGAAATGTGGTTGGAAAGTTTCAAACCCATTAAAGTTAAACAAATTGAAAAGCCCTATCTGGGAGGAAACATAGTACTATGTTTATTTTTCCATTATAAATCTGAAACCTAAAAGATTTCCTGAGGTTCTCAGGTATTGTTCATGCTTATAATGGAGATCTGTTTTTAGAAAGTGTAATTCATGTATTTAATTCAACTGTTTGATGAAAAACACACTACATAAACATTCAGGAAGCTAAAGGCCATTGTATACCTGTGTCACGTATTGTTTGGATAAGAGCAGACCTACAATGCAAGGAATCTCTCTGTGAAACTCTCTCACTCCAAAATATGGGGCCTAGTTCTCTCCGTATTTATGCTTCTGGATGAATTCCACTGAATTAATGAAGACATGAGTAACCAGTCATAATAAAAAGACAATCTTCATGGTGAGTGTGAAACTACAAAAGTGCAAGGCTAATTGTGAGCAAGTGATTTATAATGCTGGCCTGAGTCAAGTATATAGGCAAGCCATTGCAGACCCAGTGTAATTTAGCAAAGCTGTTTAGTAAATGTATTTTAGGTTTTGCCCCATCCCTAGTGAACTGCTGCTCTGAACTTCTTATCAGAAGAGTGTGTGATGTTATTGATACTGAGAAGCAACTGTGTGACTAATGAACAAAGTGCAGACTAAATCCAGAGATTAATTTAATGAGAGGAAATACTTGGAAGTAGTGGAATAATTTTTCATTAGATTTATTGCTATAAAAATTTATCAGTAGAATAGGTCAAGTGACAGAGCTGAGGAACGTTTGCTGTCATAGTCTAAGACTCCGTGTAGGTGCTTAAGAAGACAGAAAGGTGAGAATTGAATAACCATGACGTGACATTTTGGAGAAACCGTGAATCTTCTAGAAAGAGTGTGTTGATCTTGCCCATTACCTGTTAGTGATTTCATACCCTTTGTGCTCATTTTTCAAACTTCTTTTCAACTTTCCTTTACGGCACTTACTGTCTAATAATCCTGTGCAGTATTTGCCACCTGACTTACTCTGCAATCCCCATTTTCCTTGGTTCCCTGCAATAAAATTGCTGCTTATTCCAGGGAAAGAGCAGACTGACATTTGTCATATATTGGCACTCCACTCTCATGGAGAAATTATACTCCAGGAATATGCTTTTCAAAAATTTAATTGCATTTCTGTTTCTCAAGTAAGCCACATGTTAAAATAAGATCTATTTGACAATCTACTTTTGTAGTGTTGAATTGTGAATGATCAAAATGTCAACCGAAGAAAAGGAAACACTGGAACATGTTATTTGTCATTTTCCCGTATCACTTTTAAGTTCCATACATTTAAACTCATATCAGCATTTGGCTTGACGAAAAAGATGGCTAACCTTACCTCAGGACTTTTTTTCTGCCACACACAGAGTTGTTGAAATGGTTGAGCTTTCTACCACAGTCTCTTGAGCATGACAGTATTTTTCAGTTTTTAGAAGACTGTTGTTCTTACCAAAGGCAGTATTTCCACTGTGGCTACTTTTTGTTTATAAATGCATCCTTATGTTTGTTTCTTTCTAGGCAGGGATGAGATCCCGAAACCAAGGTGGAGAAAGCTCGTCCAACGGGCACTTCTCCAGTTCCAAGCCTGTCATCAGCCATGCAGAGAATGAAAAACTTCAGGAGGATGCCAAGAAAAAGAACAAACCTCATCGGAAGGAAGATGAGGTCATGGTTTCAGCAACTGTCAAACGGCACTCAAAATCACCTGGTCCTAGTGAGCGAAAGAACAAGAAGTCCATAGAGCTTTCTAAAGAAGACTTGATAAAACTACTCAGTATAATGGAAGGAGAATTGCAGGTAAATTAAACATCTTCAAAATCGTATTTTCTATGTACCTACCTATTTTTAGGTTTTCCAAAGAGCACAGGGCTCAACTAACGGGGACGTGCATGTTCAAGGCAAAGGACCACAGGGAGAGAGCAGTGGTAGCTGGTGTTTAACAGTCACAGTTTTAAGTACTACTTTCTTTACCACTGCAGCTACCACAGCAAAATAAATTGCAAACACCTGTCAAAGAGACACCTGACAAACAAATGGGGGTCTGCAGGTGAGGTTGAAAACAACCATAGGGGAATCAGGGGAATCAGTGGTGGGTGGGAATAAAGGAGGGGGGAAGACAAGTAAATATAGGGAATGTAATTACAATCATTACTGAAAATATTCAAGAGGCGAATCTGGGAGTCAGGAATACTGAAAATGGACTTAAGGTGTCCCCTGGGGCTTCTGCATATTTAGATGTTACTGAGGGCTCAGACAAAGCTCTGCCTGTCCTGTCTGATTTCTGGAGTCCAGTGCTTTGCGCATTCCTTGCCTTTCAAAGATCCATTAGTTTTATTACTTGGAGTAATGCTGGCTTGAAAGCTTTCTCCGTTGTCCTGGTTTGCATGTTAATTCAGCCCAGTAGTAAGTCCTTGATGGCAGTCAGCCTGATTTTCCACTTAACTTGTCCCCAAATGCCCGTCCAGTTTTGAGATTCCCTTTAATGTTAATAAATCATTGAAGTCCCAGTAGTGTCAGCCTTCAGAGAATTTCAAAATAAGAAGTTGAAACATGGTATTTCAGAAAGTCAGTATGAATACTTGTGGCTTTTCAAAACTTATCCCCTTTTGTAGTAGGACTGCTTGTCAAATCCATACATTCTTTTGGTTGTACTTTAGTGAACTTTTTCATTGAACCTATGGACAAGCAGAAAAAAGCTGGCAGAAAAAAGCTGTGTGAAAACATTTTGTCTTAATCCCTCTATTCTAATTAATGATTACTAGCTTTTTACTAGTAAGGCTTTACTTTTCCCCTGAAACCTACATTCATCACATTATTACTTATATGTTGAACTTTTTACCATCATATCTGATTACGAGAAGCAATAGTTCTATTAGTTTCTCTGGTACATGAATCACCATTATCACTACTCTGAGATTCCATCTCACTAATTATCATTAAGTATCACTTATTCTGCACATAATTCACCTCTAGGTTGTCAGAAACTACTCTCAAGTTACAAGAAGTATGCATTCAAAATAAATAATTTTGTCAAAGACAAAGAACAGTCATTTTACAATGAAAAACTGCAGGACAAAAGAAAGGAAGAAAATCTGTTGAATGCAATTTTGCAGAGGAAAAAAGAAATTATCATTACAGAAGACCAACCATTTTTATAGTGCTTCATTTTACTTTATTGAAAAACATGTATTTATAATTTCCTTAGAGATGGAGCTAGCGTGCAGCTTCTGTGGTGAACAGAGCCAAACCTCAATAGAAATGTATCATGCTTGTATTGTTCAGAAAGATTTACCCTGAAGTCACCTTTGTGGTCTATGGAAAGGGGAGGTGAAGAAATTCACTAATGTTTCCTGTGTGGCAATAAATGTGGTCTTTATTTTGAGTAATCCTCCTGTTCTTCACCATCGTCTTTCACTTTGTGGGATAGTTACACAACCTTTGAAGCGCTGCCCATGTGCTCATTATCCCTATGGGGATGATGGGGACAGATCCTGGACAATACTTTTAGGGGTTTTCATACATACAGACCCCAAAGGGATGTCAGGCACTGTTAGAGCTTCCTGGCATGACAGGAGAGTATGGGGACAACCACACTGGTAGCCTTAGAGTGCTTCTGTTCTTCTGCTCCTTGCAGCCAGGTAGGGAAGAGGGTAATGATTTTTAATCCATAGGGGTTTTTAATTTCCTTTCAAACCCCCCATTTTAGTTATTTCCCTGGTACCTGTGTTGACCCATTTCTGAAGTGGGCAAGCTACAGCCCTTTGGCTTGAGATAAGAGCCTGGCTTTAATGCTACAAATGAAGATGAGCCAAGGAAAGCTCCAGCCAAAGTAAATACTCTGGTATTACCTCCTGGCTGTCACAGTGACCTAATGCACTGAGTCATTTCATGGCTTTTTATTTGCAGACCTGTTCAGACATCTCTGGTGGCTAGCTGGCATTTTGTTGGACTGACAAATCACACTACAGGTTTACTTTGAAACCATTTCAGTACTGGCAAAGAAAACATTATCTAGGCATATGTAAGAAGATTTTGTTTTGATAATAAAACCAGGCTGTACCTTTAGGGAGATGCATTATTTTCTGAATTAAAAAATGGGATAAAATACCATGACTATTTACTCAGCCATGAACAGGGAGCACCTTATGCCCATACCACCAAGGTGACACTGCCTTGGAACCCTCAAACAGTGAGCTAAGCCATGGGAGGTAACCTGGTCATGACAACCATGGGGTTAGCAGGTAATCTGTATTCATATGCATCACATGCTTAGCTCACTATTCACTTCAGCTGGCAACATAGACCCACACCACATTGCTCTTGGTATCAATATTGAGCGCCTACTTTACAACTTGATGCCCCAGCTCTTCATTTTGAAGGCAAATGTTCCAGAAAACCATGGAGAGATGCCCTGGCAATGATGTCTATGTCATCATTTTTAACTTGATTGGTTTTTAAAATTATAATACCCTCTGGTATCTTGCTTGTGCTTTAGCTTCTGGAACAAAGTTGGGCTCAGCTCTGCCTGTCTTCATGTTTCCTGGCTGGACCCTGTGCATTTACTGAATATAGAGAAGGAAAGCTTTTCATAAACATCTGACGTCATGGGAGCCTATGCCTTATTTTGTAAGAAAACAAAAGAGAAGAAAAAGTGCACAGAAGCTGCGGTGATGAGAATGTTTCCCAATATACGTGGCAGGAGAGCTCTTAAGTGCAGCCTCTCTGAAGGAGAGTGGGAAGCAAATGAACTGATGACAGGGATTTATTTTAACGACCTTATAGCTCAGTGGAGTGTATTTTCTCTTGTGAGATCTAACTGCTCATATGAAAAAAGTAGTGATTACATAGTCTTTAAACACATATTGAATATATAGTGGCAAAAAATCCATGAAGGCTTGCTTCCTATACCTGGGGAAAAAAATCTCATTTTTAAATACTGGAAAGCTGATTTAAAAAGAAAACTTCAAATACTGGTAGAATAAATTAGACCATGAAGGCATGGCATTAATTTTCCTGGTTGTTACAGTGATTTCAGTCAAACCCACATGTGAATATTATTAATTACAGAGCAAGACAGGCAGTGTGGATCTTTACAATGATGATATAATCCTATCTGTGGTTCACAGATTTTTGTCCAACGGCCTATGTATTTGTCCTGGCAGGAATATATTCCCTTTCTGTATGGTTTCTGAGCAGCAGCCATTAATCTTGTGGGAAATTGTGGGAAATTGTGGGAAAAAACCCACAATAATAAAAGTCTATTTATAAAGAGAGCATCCCACTACAAATCATTAAGTTTTTCAAGAAAAATTATTTCTTATCCATATTCTGTGCCTATTGCTGGAGGACAATTTAAGCTTGGGAGGCAGTTTCCTATATTTCACACCAAATTTAAAAGGACCAACTTCTCCACTCGAGGCCTTTATTGTAGTGCTGTGTTGCTCCAGTGCCTGGCATTCATCCCCTGCAGCTCAGCCCCCCATTCCTGTTGAGGACCCTTGCATGCTTTAGGGCTGAGGGAAATGTTTCCTGAGAGCCTGGCACTGTTGAGGAGCAGAGCTCCTCAGAGCCATTCAGCCATGGGGTGTAAAGGAAACACACGTTAAGGTGTCAGCTGTACATTTCCTCTGTTGCAGACCTGAGGGTGCAGATGGGCAATATATGGAATGTGATGTCTTGGGGAACAGTATGTGTAATATACAAGTGATTAATACAGATTAATCATAAGACACAATTTCTGACAAGTCCTCAGACTTCCAAATGGTCTCATGTAACACTGGGCTTGGTTTGATATTTGAAAGGAAACACTGTGTAGCAGATATTCAGAGGTAAACCTATTTACATAGCGTCTCTTCTTCAAAGGGAGAGACCAAATTACTCTGCTGTCAAAGAAGTCTCTTCCTTATCAGTATTTATTCAAGGCTGCGTTTAATGGTTAATTGGAGTGCTCACACGGGATGCCAGAGCAAGAGCTTGTTGAAGGACAGGTATGGGAGGCTGGTTGCTTGTGCCTGAAACAAGACAGGGCGGAAGGAACTCTCTCATCCAACAGAGACAGGAGGAGCTCGCCTTCAGGTGGGCTGCAAGACTTTCTTCTCAACCTGGGTGGACCAGGGAAAGGTTAGCAGAGGACTCTGTGCTTTGTTCTCTCTGGTAAGGTCCTTATGAAGCACAGAGATATCAGTGGCTGCACATCCTGCCATAAGGAAAATCAGGAAACGAGGAAAACAAAGTCAGTTAACTCACATGGGTATAGGTGACAAACCACCCACTGCATTTTAACACTTTTAAAAGGTATTTTAGTGTTTTACGGTCTGTCTTTCTAGCAGAAAGCTATGCTTTGTAAATGTAAAGGAAAGGAAAATTCTTTACTGTTACCATCTTTCTTTTTCAGCTTTCTTACCCTTTTGTATGACTACATATTATATAATATATTTTATTATATAATCACTCTGTTATCTTCTTTTTCCTAAGATCTAAATTTCCCTATTCACTTTTCTTCCCTTATTTATTTCTCTAATTGTGACCTTTTTTCTTATTCTACCTTTTTGTCACTTCCCTCATCCTTATACTGCAGATGCACTGATTGACCTGAGAATTCTGGAGATAAAATTGTAGATCTACTGTATATCAAGTCCCAGCATTGAATTTTTTAGGCAAACACTCCATTTAACCCTGTTGTTTACTTAGTAAGCTATGTTTTAAGATTATGTGTGTTGTTTAGTTTGACTACTCCTATTGGAAAATAGTCCCAGAACTGAAAACATTTAATGTTTAGCTAATTTCCCCCTTTTAATTTCCAATGCAATTTCAATTATGTGTAGTGAAACCTTTTTGAAACTCTGCTATACAATGATCGTTCTTTCAAAGCCCACCACTCTCCCTCCTGTCTTTAATGCCTGATGTGTTTGTAGACACAAGTCTTACATTCTCTGAGCCTGTGGTTTTGCTGTGCTAGCTGTACCACATCCTTTCAGTTTCCTCTAGCAAAATGGGCTCTCCATGTCTTCCATCACTCCTCGAGCAGCAGCAGTTACAGCCTGGGGTCACCTTCCTTAGTGTCTGTAGCTGGAATTGCACATGGTGCTTGCTGCAGGAGAGAGCTCACTAGTGCCTTGTGCATTTGGGTTCATATTTGCCTTTCTCTTAAGACATGGCATTACTTGGCCTTTCCATCACTTATCAGTCTGATATATATATGTCAGTCTAATATAAACAAGAGAATTTGACTGCCTAGCTGTTGTTGTTGTGATGTTTTTCACTGTCTCTTTTTCCTCTTGCTGCAGTGTGTGAACTTTCATGTAATACCTCAAACTGCTTCTGTATTGACTTTTCCAAGAAGTTGCAACAACACTGTGAGAGGCACCTTGTTGTTGTTTAGTTAAAAACACTGTACAAACTTCTATATTTTTCTCCAATGCCTTGTTTTTATACTCTTACATTAATAGTAATAAATATGGATCTGCCTGAAAGCTCAAACGAGGAGTATGGGATAGATAGGTGGTAGAAAACCAGATGTGTTTCTTCTGTGCGGTACTGAAATCAGAAGAGAACTTTGGGGCAAGTTGCCTTGGCACCAGAGAAAGCAGTGAAGAGAAGGAGTTTTCAAATGGTCATTAGCAAAAGAGCACAGATTAACAAGCTGCAGATGAGCCAAGGCAGAAGGAATAGGTAAAGCCAGAGAAAAGTGCATGTAGGGTATCTGTGAAGTCTTGTTGATTGACTTGACATAGTTTAGGATTTATGAGCATATCATACAGATGAAATACAAATTCCCCAAGAGAAAAACCTTGGCATGTGCAGAGCTACAGGAAAAAAGAGACAATAGGGTTAATGTGGGGAGTGAGAGGTGACTTAAGGAGAATGGAATGAGGGGAAAGAGGCCGGGCAATAGAAGAAAAAGAGTGTAAGCAAAAGGGGAATACAACAGATATAAATGGAGCCAAGCTAGAAACATGGAAAGTGGGCACAAAAAGGCAAGAAAATGAAGGGAAAGATTGTATCCACAGTGTAGCAAAATAAAACCCTAAGAATGTCTGGCATATCGGTACAATGAGTTAAAAAATTCTCTCCTCTCTTACTGACCCCTGGTTTGTTTGTTTTCCTGGTGAAGAATGCTTTTGCAGAAGAAAAAAAAAAAAAGTTTTCAGACCACAGATACTCTCTTCTATTTTTATTGAATAATTTATAACCAGAGATTAATTTTGTCCAGAATAGTATGGTTTATTTTCTGTAGCTTACATTCACTGCTGTGGAAAGTACAGAACATACCATAGGAGGTAAGAAGAACTTGTCTAGCAAGTTCCAAAATCATAAATTTTAAAATAGAACCTGTCTGTTTTGTGTGAGAAGAAAAAAAAAAAAGTTAAGCCAGTACACTGAAATATAGTTAAATTGTGCTATTTGGGCAATTTCCAGCTCCCTATGAAATTAAGGGCAGAGGTGCCATCAACTATAGTGATTATAGCCATCCATCTCTTTGGTACTAAAATTGCTTTAGAATTATATGCCTTTCAAAGTAATGATCCTCAATAAAATGTCACTGTTGCTGGACAGCTGTAAGCTGAAGACCTCTTTCACAAAGACATTTTAACATCCTTCTCTAATAATGCCTGAGCTGTGTTTAACAGAGCTACATCTGTTTTGTTAGTTAGGCTTGAAGGATTAGAAGAGAGGAATAATTGCAAGTGTCTCTGATCCATTGAACATCTTATCTACAGTGGAAGGAAGAGTATGAACAGCTTGGAGTTTTTTCCAAAAATTCTTGGTCTTCTTTAAAACAGAACAGAATTGCCCCCAAGCACCTTTTTAGGTTTTGGTCTTGCTCTAAACTGAGCCTCTCTTGCAAACTTTTAAAAAATAACTTTAAATAACTGATATAATTTGACTATTTATTTTTCTGCTTCTTTACACTTACTTAATAGAAACGGTATACTCAGTGCAACAGTAATGAGGAAGTTTGTATCTTTTCTCATTTTTCTTGAGAGAAGGTTCACTCTGTGGGAAAGCACATGGCCTATCATTTTGCAATCAAGGTTAAATGCATGAGGTCTCTGGCTTTAAAATATCTGGGATTCTTCTGAGAGTTTGCAGTGAGTATATGTCTTATGTGTCATAATGCTGTCCAGTACTCTGAGTCACCAGTTGTTAATTTAACATTGCAGTGGTAGATGAATCTGTTTTTATTAACTTTACTGCCCCAGTTGTGTATTTATTAAGTTTTTATATCTTGTTCTCTAGCTGAGGCTCAGATAAGCTCTTGAGAGCAAAACAGATTACTTTTCATCCAAAACAAGCTTTAATAAATGCAAATGTAAGTCTTTACATAACAATTGTGAGAACATGGCTGAGAAAGTGTCTTGTTTCTAGGGTTAAAGGCTCCACCTATTGGTTGACTAAAGTGAGAGAAATGTAACATTTTCACGTGGAAAACTGCAGGTCCTACTGAACATCCTGTGTTTTGCCACACCTTACAAAACTGCTGCCTTGAGTGTTTGCGTGATGTCCAAAATAAAGTGAACTCTGACTTATTTCAGAAGGCTGTGCAGAGATTTGGCACCAAAAATGATGCACTGCTGAGGGAGGCACTATGAAGGGAAGTCCCTTCCTGAGACAGGAAGAGTTTGGATTTTCAAGTGGTATCTTCCTTATCCCGGAAATTATTGGTTTTCTTTGCAAAAAAATAGCATCAACTCTCCCATGCCAGACAAATGAGTGGCACTGAACTAACTCAAATGCAGTTGCATGGTAACTCCCAGACATTTGTCACCTTCAGGTTTAAACAAGTCAGAAACAGAAATATTGATGTGGCTTCATAATGAAACCCCAGTTCTCCAGTATTGTCTTGGGCAATCTCAGCAGTTCAGGTGAAACAGCGATTTGGAGGGCTTCAGAGTAATTCCTGGAAATGCAGTGGGAGGATGGAGAGGGGAACCCATGCCCAAGTGTGGCTTGGGAGGGCAAAGGGAAGAACAGCCATTGGAGGGAATCCGGGGGATTTTGGAGGCAACTGGAGGCTGTGAGGGCATCATGGGCATGGTTGACAGCTCTCACTCTGCTCCTGTCCTTGCCAACCTTCTCTAGTTGCTTCACACTAAGAGTTTAGCCACTTCCCTCATTCCCTCTGACAACTCCTCCATTGAAATAATCAGCTACGCTGGTGAGTGCTTGCTGTAATGTAGTCCTACTGTTCTTGCCCACTCATCAGCCACCAGTAGCTTGGATGCACATTGTGCAGCACAGAGTACTCAAAAATATCTTGTTGAAGCCAACAAAATGCTTGGACAAGAGAAAGTTGTGTATACAGTTTATTACACATGTACACACACTTAGGTCTGTTAGTGTCCCACATGCTCCTGTCTCCACAGAGGAGGCAGAAGGATTGCCTCTGACTTCATCATCCTGGTGGAGACAGCCCAGCTGGCTCCAGCCTGTCTTGCTCCATCCTGCTCCTTGTGTGCTCGTTCCTGACAGAAGGCAGAAAGATCACTGTGGGAAAAAAAAATGCCTGGGCTGATTTGTTCCTCTTGGAGACAGGATACTCACACCAGCAGCTTCAAGTGCATCCCTGAAGTTTAGGTCAGAGCACCTAAATTCAGATGCTTCTGTTCCTTATACTGTCAATATAGCACTTGTAAAGAGCAATTTAGACAAGATGAATTACACATCTAATGAAGATACTTTTTAGTATCTAGTGGATTTCAACGAATTGGATGATAGTATAGAAGAACATGAACCTGGAGGATATAAAAGAATATAACAAACAGGGAAAAATTAATAGGAGAGCAATTATATTGATGTCAGAGTGACATATTTTTTGTAGCATTCATAGCATATCTAGATCTTCTATATACTTGGGAATTAAATCTCATTCATGAGAAATATTATTTCCTTCATGGAACGGAAATTGCAGCATAGTGGGGTTAATTTTATGTGTGAAGCATAAGAAAGGGGTCCATGATCCATGGATCTCTTGTGTCTTGGTCTAGACTTGCTAATAGGGCCAGATGATAACAGAAGAAAGAGGAAAATAAATGCTCTTTCTGTTATTCCTCTTTCATTAGTCACTTTTTTCCCTCCTAAAGAGCTTCTAACTGATCACAAAATAAGTTCTGGTTACAAAAGGAGCATGGCAACTTGTTGGCTAGTTGCATCAATCTATGGTTTTTGCTTGCTGCTGGGCTTCAGGCCATGTGAAAAATATTATGTTGGCTGAGACAAAACCTCTGTGACTGGATACAGCAAACCCAAAACAGTGGGTTTAGCCATTGTGAGGCATTGCTGGAGCATGTAGAACATATCCCAACATGCAGAGTCACGCACATAACTTGACAGTGACCCCTCGCCCTGGTGTCTCTGTGCTGACTGGATCATGACACTATAATTCTATATGCTGCAGTAACTGCCCCACGGCTTGATAATACCAAGCAAAGCACTCTTTCAGTGTGAAAAGACAAGACAGGGTATCCCAGACCACAATAATTCTGAAAACATCAAGCAGTGTGGAGTTAATACTTTTCAGGTCCTTGCCATGGGAATTCTGCTGGCTGTGGCCCAGACTACAGATAATTAATTATGTCAGTGAAAGGCTCTGGTGGCCTGTTTTCTTCAGAAAAAGGTGACATCATCCATGGAGCGCTCTGGCAATAAAGCAGAACAAAGCTGTGTGGGCAGGAAATAACAGAC
The DNA here is from genome assembly GCA_013390045.1 of Picathartes gymnocephalus. NCBI lineage: Eukaryota > Metazoa > Chordata > Aves > Passeriformes > Picathartidae > Picathartes > Picathartes gymnocephalus. Next base: position 134,267 of record WEKY01053702.1, read on the forward strand.
AGATGTCTTCTAGTGCTCATTTGATCTGTTTCGAAGCTTGCTGGAAGAAGGAATACATTGCTCAGTGCAACTTCTCCTCAGCTCTGCAATCTTTAGCAGGACTTTTTCAAACATAAGAGGCCAAAATAATTTCTGATGTAGTTCTTCTGGAGCCACTTCAGAAGATTTATGCAGTGGCTGAGCTGGTCTATCATGTGCCTCCTCTCCAGTATTGATTTTAGAAGAGCTTTCTGAGTTATCACTGAAAGATAGCGCACAATAAAATTAAATACAGTGTAGAGTTCCAAAGGCTTCATACAAGGCCAGAAAGTTCTGCATGGTGTGGAGAAGACAGGACAGCTCTGTTTAATATCATCAGGGTCATGAGGGGTCATTTGTATTTCTGGATATATACTTCACTTACCCTTTGTACAAAATCAACAATCGACAATGGTCATTTTTCATCACTGAAGTAATATCTTTACCTCCAGAGTACACTGTGTAGCTAGACTAGATTTGAATACAGAAAAATTAAAAGAAATTCATGCAAGTGAAATCCACAGTTTCAAGTATTAGGAAATTAGGCTAAGATAAAAGGTGAGAAAAAAACTTCACTGTACCTAAAGTCTTCCTTGCAAGAAAAACTATGTATTCATGTTGGTGGTGCAGCCTTACTTTGACTCCAGTTTTGATGCTACAATATAAGATATAAAACTATTAGAGCATTTCCAAAAGACAGATGGTGAGGGGTTTAGTGGGGAAACCATAAAGCACCTGGGGTCCATTGGTTTGTTTGGTCTGGAGGAGACTGAGGGGAGATCTCATTACAGTCTACAACTTCCTCGTGAGGGGAAGAGGAGGGGCAGACACTGGTCTCTTCTCTGTGGTGACCAGTGACAGGACTGAGGGAATGGCCTGAAGTTGTGTCAGGGTAGGTTTAGGTTGGATATTGGGAAAAAGTTCTTCACGCGAGGGTGGTTGGGCACTGGAACAGGCTCCCCAGGGAAGTGGTCACAGCACCAAGCCTGACAGAGTTCAAGAAGCATTTGGACCATTCTGTCAGGCACAGGGTGTGACTCTTGGGGCTGTCCTGTGCAGGGCCAGGATTTGGACCTGATGACCCCTGTGGGTCCCTTCCAACTCAGGACTTCTATGACTCTATGATTTTATGTAATTAGCCAGCATTTTTCATGGCTAGCATGACTGAGTGAGTGATACAAACAAGGATACTTCAGATATCTGGTATAGGAGAGAAAAATATTTTTTGACTTTTTAGCAAAAAAGAGTTTCATTTGATGCAATATGTAGTAGAGGATGCAACTTCCCTGATTTGAAACATGCTTTTTACAGTAAGTATAACTGTTCTGGAAGGCAAATTGCTACACAGTCATTGTAGCAGTACAAAGGGCTAGAGTGAGCAATCAGGCCTTTAATAAAAAGTGTCATTTCAGCAGTCAGGAGCAGTTTTTATTATGTTCTATATACATATTTATAGTATTATGAGACAAAATTAAGAAAGTACACTTTCCTTTTAATTATTTCCTTTTAATTATTTTTGTATCCTCCTAAGATAAGAAAGAGGGGAAGTTACTGGTCTTAAACAGGGACTAGTGGATTAAAGTTAGGAAAGTTTTTCAGATACAGGTGTTTGAGTACACCTGTCTGAAGATGCTTGCTTTCATTAAAGTCAACTAACCAAGCTAGTGATATCCAGTTTCTGAGGTCTCTAATGGAACTTTTCAGAAATAAGGCTATTTCTGCCCTGATGGCAACACATCATGTCCTGGATAGCACAGAAAGCAGTGTGAGAACATTCTCCTGATCTCCTTCAGGATGCCTTGAGTGTGATGTTTATTAACTCTAGGTGAAATATTTGTAAAGCCTACTGGCATTTAGGAAATCAGTCACTGGTAAGACCCCAACATTACATGGATAACCTGTGACCTTATCGAGTTTCAGATGCTGAACAGAGCAGCTGTTGTGCTATAAATAACCTGAACTGTGTGCAATGCAGGGAACAACAACACAAGTAGAAGTAAAGGTTCCTGTCTGTGGTTTCATAGTTATTTCTTGTCAGTAACCACTTGCAAGAAAAATACAACTTCATAAATATTAAACATCTGTGACTTAGTGCACTTCCTTGTGTAGGTATAACAAAGTGTCTTCATAACCAGAAAAGAAATATTCAGAAGCTGGAAATATCAGATTGCCTAAATATTACATAATTGCATTTCTTGTAAATGCTATTCCTGCTCCTGAGTTTTCAAAACTTCTTTTATCTAATTAAGAGGACTCTTGTCCTGTTACTGAAATACTGAGATATCTCTAAAGTAGTTAGGTGTAAAGTAGTTAGATGCCTCCAAATGTGGAGCTATGAAGGTACTAGTTACTAGTAACTGATTTTGAGAGAGACAAACTATGAATTTGCAGGAAGGCTACTTATGAAAACAAATCAGGAGAAGAGTTTACGACATGTACTGGAAAATGATCTTGAGTTGGGTTTTACTCTTAGCTGACAGTGATTATTTCAACTCCATTCAGCCCACCTTGAATACAACTGAATTTTTTCCCCGATTTACTAGATGCCTTATATGAAACGAGTTTGATCAGTTCAGTCCCATTTCCCAGGTGACAAATGGCCTGTGGCAAAAATTCCCCGTTTAGTGGGTGCTGAGTTTTGTCAGCAGGCTCATGGGAGAGGCCAAAGACTGTGGGAATGGGGAGAGAGGGCTGTAGTAAATTGGCAGGGCAGGGCATGAGGAGGAAGCATGTCTGAAGGCCCGGCTTGTGTAACAGTCTTTCCATTGACCAAGAATCTGGTTGCTAGGCTGCCGGACTCCTTTTACAAGCAGCAGAGTCATGCTATTGTTTCTTAAATGGTTTCAATTTTATGCAGGAACCTCTTTACATCCTTTCTATATCTTTTAAATATTTTACTAGGCACGTAGTAAAGTGAGGTTTGGAACACGGCCCCCTGCTCTGTTCAAGCCGGTGAGCAAAAGAAAGTCCTTCTACTTTCTTCTGCCAAAAAGAGTTTCAGGGTAGCCCTGTGAGGAGTGGGTTCACATCAGCCTCCCATCTGGGCAAGTAGCATGTACTCATGAGAGAAGGGGAGCATTGTCTTGGATTTCTCAGGTAGTAAAGCAGGCTCCACCTCTTTGGTAAATGCACTCATGAGAGGGAAAGGAGAGCAGGCAAAACTTTGAGGGACAGCAGTGCTCCACAGCATCTCAGCCCCTCCATGGGTATACTCAAGAAGTGAGGTCATCAGCCTTTAGATTTTGGTACCTCCAGTAAGCATAAAACAAGGCTTAGGCCAATTTTGTAGTTCCTCTATCAGCAGGAGCAACTGAAGGAGCTAAATTAGCACATCTTTAATCTGTCTTTATTGCTCCTACTACTTAGAGAATCAGGTACCTGGGGCATTATTGGAAAAGTCTCTCTTTTCAAAAACTCACTATCTGAACAGTATAGATAGAAGATTAGCTTGGAGTTTTCTGTAGGACAACTGAAGTAATGAAAAACCAATGAAAAACCAATAAAAGTAAATTTTTTAAATTCCATATTTTGACTTTAAAGAGCTTCTCTGACTAATTGCAGTCTTCTGGACTTTTGCAAATAAGTTTCATTGTGTTACAAGCTGTTGCAATATGCAGTCTTCTCAAGCCTGGATGCTCTTTCTCACCACAGTACCAACAAAACAAAACAAAAAGAGGACTTGAGAGATGGTTGTCCTGTGCCAAACATCATGTTCCTTCTGCCAAAACAGCTAAAAACTGTTCTCTGGGACTTTTATGCAAGTTTACTTGCAGTTTGAAATATCTTCCTTGTGTTTGTCTCCTAGCTAACTATTAATGCAAAACAGCAGCATGCTTTGGGACAAGGGAAGTACCAGCAGTAGTTGTCCATCAGTAGATAGAGCTTGCCCAGCAAAGTCCCCTCTTCTTGACTAGGGCCCCCCACTTTGACCCTCTCATGCCTCTTCACATGTATGAATTTTGAAGGAGACCCTATCATTCCTCTGCAGGATTATTCTGACTTGTCTTCTGAAAATGGTCTGTTTCATGCAGATCACTATACATTGGAAGAAAACATCTCTTCTAGTTGTTTCAGGGGAAAAGTAGTCATTTGGAGAAACATGAAATCAGGAGATACACAGGCATGGTGTTTCAGCTCCTTCCTCCTATATTATCCTGAGGAGTTTCAGAGAGAATAACTGGAATTCACAAACCCCAAGGCTGATGGAAGGTTGAGATGTTGCCTGGATGTCTCTCTCACCTGGGTTAGCTGCCTTTCAGAATCTCCCTATGATGGAGCTTGTTTCTGACCAAATAAAATCAAATTTGTCTCCAGTTTATTATTAGCATTAGGTTCCTTTTTTGGTCCAATGCTTCCTAGCAACCTGTGTGTCTGTTTGTCGGTTTGTTTTTCACAAACTGTTATCATAACTGAAACAAAGTACTTGGTGAATTAACCAATGCCCTCGAAAAGATAACGATAGGAGAAATGGCTGAGCCGAGAAAAGGCAGAAGGCACTTTGCCACGTTAACACTGTCCAAATCCAGAGGGCCAGAAGAATGTGGGGTACCCAAGAAAGTACAGGGTACAGGAGAGGGCAGCTGAATGTGGCCCTGGGGATGGTGTCACCCAGCCTGATTCTGGGCCAGGTACCCTTCCCCATGGGCTGCAGCAAGGGGTGTTCAGTGCTGACAGTCCTACCCTGCTCCCTTGGAGCTAGGTGTGTCACTGCTTCCCTTTAAAGATGAAGCAATCAATAGGGTTTTTTCTTCAAAGCTCTGAACTGAGCTTGGGCACCTATTTTCCTTTTTGGGGTGTCAGTTTCTCCATTCAGCATCATTCACTCCCCTGGCTTGACTCCCTCTGGCTTGACTCCCTCTGGCTTTTGGGGAACCCAAACCTGCAGCATCTAGAAGCCTTTCTTAGCAGGGACATTCTTAGCTGTTTCAGGGACTCTTATTCCTACTCTCTTGTGCTAAAGTTGCTCCATTTTAATTGTGAGTGATGACAGACTAATGAGGTCTGAAGGAAAATTGGGCAGTGCACTACTGAACAGGAGCTGGGGCACTTGCTGGGCAGAGCAGCTGCCTCCACCAGCTATTTCTGTATCAAATAACCATTGCAGGGACTGGAGTCCAGCTTGTTGCTCTGCCTATTCACAGTGTTAAGTCACCAATCCCGAGCTGTCTCTGTCTGCTCTGCCCAGCCCTGTCAGTGTTTAATTATGCCATCCAGGGCCCAACAGCTCCAACGTGAGAGAATGAACTCATCCTCCTCCCTTAGGGTCTGAGGTGTGTCTGTCCCTGTGGAATGAGCTGTGTGGGGCCTGAAGCTTTGTGTGCTCAGAATCAAAACAAAAAGACGTTTCAACAGGATTGGCTGTGTCCCTTGGTGCAGAGGGTAGAAGGGAGCTGCTCCCTCATCCCTCTGAGTTCCGCTCCCTTTGCACAGTGCCCTCCCGGAGCATGCCTGTGGCACAGGGCCCCTGCTGCGGGGCACACAGTGGGATACCAAATTAGTTCATTGGGATGTGATGAAGGTCTGGGCTCAAAACTGCCTCTTCCTAAAAGGACTTAAGACAACACATCATAAAATCTGGATATTTAGAAATCCCTCCATACTCCCATGCTATCCTATTGGACTTTTAAAAGGTTTTTTTCTTCAATATGGATGCATTGGCCTCATGGTGATGAAGACACTGAGACATCTGTTATTTCTACAGGGATAGAGAAAAGTAATACATTTGCAAACCTGTCTAGAACTTTCCTAAAATAATATTTTTCCTGTACTGAGAGTGTCACAGTCTCAGGATGTGATGTAGTGAGGTATACATGCTCTTCTGCCTTTCTTTGGGACTAACTCACATAATTCACTTAGTTGAAACATCCATGAGTGATGAACCTTTCTCATTCTCACTTTGAAACAACATGAATACCATTCCAATTTGCATTTTGCACCTTGCAGACACCTGCAAAGATTTTACTTAAGGTTACAAAACATTATACAGTGTAATTGGGCTAGTTCTTAATTAGATGTCATGATCTTTGCCTCAAGTTCATTATTTATTTTTCATGTTAGACTGCTTTAAATGAAAAAAAAATTAAAGGGTCTTAACCATTTCCCAAAATTTTCTTCTTGCTCAATTTAAAAGCAGGTGGTTTTGTCGAGCTGTGATGCCTTTATGGTTCTGGGTAAGGATTTAAGATTTGTTACAGGGATGAATTGAATGCTGCTATGAACAGCATGGAAAAGCATGAAGAGTTGGTCAGTTCATAAATCTTAAAACATTGCTTACATAGGGGAAGGATTTGTAAAAGATTTTTTCCTAAAATATCTGAACCTTTCCTTAGCCCTTAATTTACTTCCCAAGCTCACATGGGCTGTCAGAAAGGCAGACAAGAGAAAAATGCTGTACTCTTCTGCTCCCCCATCCATTTGCATCCGTGGGAAAGATGCTCTCTAGGGAACTCCAGGAGCTCCCTTTTGCCCACCAAAAACCTGTAAGTTTTACAGTCCCTCCCTGGACTATGGCCTCATAAACGTGCCTTGAAAGACAAGCAGGTGCCCTGCCCCATTTTACAGATGGCTTACCAGGTGTTGGCAAGTATCATTAGAGCCCTGGCTTAAGTGTTTGTCCACAGCATAGCCCTAAAATGCTCCTTATTCATAGCCAGGTGGCCTTGCAGAGCTGTCTCCTCATGCCCAGATGTTTGCTCATGCTGCCTCAAACTGGGGGCTTCCACCTGGGCCAGGGAGCCCCAGGCTGCCCTTGGCCACAGGTGCACTCCTGCTCCCAGCCCCAGCTCCAGCAGCACAACCATCCTCCACTGCTGGGAGGATTTGCTCAGACTTTCCATGTCTGACAGCACTTATGCTCGTTAGCTGGGGTCTGCAACGTCTAGGGTTTTTTTTTAAAGAAAGAAGCCCTGAAAAATTTATTTTGAAAGTTACTTAAAAAGAGTATTTAGTCGCAAATTCAGGTAGGGAGTGACTAGGAAGTAGCTGTCTGAGAAATATTAGTTCAGCTCACTAGTGCTGTTTGCTCTACTCATTTCCTTATCCCTTCAGGGAACAGCATGGGCAACAACTAAGATCCAGTATATGAAGAATAATGATGTTCCTTGGCTATAGTTGTGACTCAGATAAAAATTCATAGCATTCAAATGTAATGTCATGCAGGAACAGAATAATTTATCCCTTAAAGTACAATATTTGTATTGGACAGATCACATTTAATCTGACATCTCCCAAAATTTTTATATTTGCATTGACAGCCTGTTATTTTTCTAATTTATTTTATTTTTGTGTATGCAGTCTTTACATATGAAATACCCCTATTTTCCCCATGTTCCCTCTTGGTTAATAGGTTGACTCATGGTAGTGATTTGCAATATTACAGGCAAGGGAGGATGTAATCCACATGCTGAAGACAGAGAAAACCAAGCCTGAAGTTTTAGAAGCTCATTATGGGTCTGCAACTCCAAAGAATGTGCTTCGAGTGCTACACAGGGATGCCATCCTTGCCCAAGAAAAGTCTATAGGGGAGGACGTCTATGAGAAACCAATTTCAGAGGTAACAACTTCTTGACTGACTACATTATGTCTGTGCAGGAGGAAGCCTAACCACAAGTGAGACTTCATATATTTTGGATGTGTGCAAAGCATGCAAGAGGACAACACAGAATGTTGAAAACATAATCTTGTTCACCCATATGCAGAAAAATTTGTCAGTGAAGTCACAGGATTTGAACACAAACCATAAAGAGGTTGTATGCTTCCTGGGGCTGGTGCTGTTAAGCAAGTCCAAAATCTTTGGGTGTTAAATTTCTGGTTTTAAATTCCTTTCAATTATAGGCTTCAACTTCTACTGCTTACAGCACTAGTAACTACTCTTTGATTTTCTTGGCATACTAGAATATTGTCTTGTAAGAAGACCTTCGGAGATTGACTTTGACCATATTTATGGGATCATACATCCATATTCATTTTACGTCACCTAAACTATTGGACTGCAAAGTCAGTTCAACCCCTAAAGGAGACTTAAAGGACTCCTCGTTTTAAAATTTAAGCAATAAATGAATGTCAAGTAGACCTGAGAATTAGGGTACACCTGAGAATGTCTGAGGCCAGGGTAAATGCCAAAATAAATAGCCATTGCTCCTGTTCATAGTTTCGTAACAGTCCAGGTCATGGGGAAGGAGCATGCAACAATGTACAATATACCATACTGCAGTGCCTGTCCAAATCTCCATAGTTCATACAATTAGAACATTTAATTTGTTCACCAGGAGTTGTGTCTTCCATGGGATATCTTTGTACTGTGTATTGTCATCGAAGCATCTCCTGGAATTTTCGGGATGATAGTAAATAAGGAAATCAAACCTTAGTATGTGGGAGCACACATAAAATACTGTCAAACAAGATTAAAAGAGTTTAGCAAGGACTTTTTCTGAAGAAGCCGATAATTTGTCAGGGACCTAAGTGTAAAACTTTTATCATATGCAGATTCAAAAGGCTTATAGTGAAATAAAATAGAAAAATTAAGTGCAAAAGTTCTACTCTCAAAAGCTGAACCCAACCTGGCTCTTTTATAAAATGGAATGACTGTTCCACTTTGACTGCTGTAGTCAGCTTTCGGAGAGCAAATTGCCATTGTCATTCTGCTCTCTTATTTCCTCAGTTTGCTGAGATACCCTGTGAAACAAGAGCAGCCCAGGGCAGCTGGGGCTGAGGAAGATGAGATTCTCACAGGGCAAGGGCTTGGGGTGGGAAGAGCAGGCTCTGCCAGCCACCATGCCAGGGGCAGGCAACCAGACAAGCACCAAGGCTGAAGGCTGCTGTGGCAGGGAGGAGGCTGGAGTTTGTCATCTGCACCCAAGAAACAGAAAAAGGAGCAACGTGAATAGCTGTGGTGGATTTGGAGTGCCCTGGCAACTTTTTAGGGACACTTTCCTAGTTTTAATATTTGTTTGAATAATAATTGGCATATTAAATTAATAAAAAAGTGCAGAAGACAAAAAGGTAAAGGGTTGTGAATAAATAGAGTCTCTGTCAAAAAACAGGCCGAGGGGAAACCTCTAAGGCTTATAATTAATTGTATTTGGTAATGTAAAACTGAATCTGGACTGAATATAAATAATTTGGGTCTTTTATCTCAGCAGATTTACAGTTGTGTTAAAGATGCATAACTCAAATTTCAGCCTTCAGATTACATTTATGCAACATGTGCAAGTGTCTAGTCCCTGTACAGGTGTGTGAACTCAGGCTCCCAGGCTCTGAGGTCTGAGCTACGTCTTCTTCCCTGTGAAATGAAGAAAGTGTGCACAGCACCTCACCACAGGGAAAATGCAGCACTGCAACAATATTATTTGTTACCCTAAAGCTAAGTGAGGTTCTGTCCTTTGTGTATCTGAAAACTGAGCAAGTGTTTATTACTAATATGTCACCCAAATAAATCACTACTTTCACGGGGCAGTTATTCTTATTTCTAGTCACTGCTTTATGTAAAACCCAAGACATAAAATTACAGGACTTGCATTTACCAAACACAACATTGTTGGTTAATAAATCAGATGAAGTAAGCAAGAAGACCTTGAAAACAGCCTGTTCTCCTTTCCTACAATCCAGCTGGACAGACTTGAAGAAAAGCAGAAAGAGACGTATCGGCGCATGCTGGAACAGCTCCTGTTGGCAGAAAAGTGCCATCGTCGCACAGTTTACGAGCTAGAAAATGAGAAACATAAGCATACAGATTACATGAACAAGAGCGATGACTTTACCAACCTCTTGGAACAGGAGCGGGAGAGGTGAGTGCAAAGGCTACCCCCAGTGTCCCAGTGCTTGTCCCTTCAGCAGTGACATGGCCTGGTGTTTTCTGTGTTTGAATGACATGTGTAAAACATCTGTAAATATTGGTCCACTGATGTAGTTTGTAAGTACATTACTGTGCAAGTCTGGAGCTGGAGGAATACCACTGAATGTTCCTGTAGTGTGAGCTTGAATTAAGAAATAAATTTGTTTTGAATTAGTCATGCCCATTTTGGGTTCACCTCCAGATAGGTTTTGATTGCATGTTATTTATCTTGGCTAAGTTTGGGACTGGCTTGCTTAGTTAAGCGCTAAGTTTTGTGAAGGACAGAGCACTGTTGTCACAGCAGGAGGGCAGGGTTAGGAAAACCACAACACATATTAGGATACCGGCACACAAGTAGTAGGACTCTGCCATACCCTTGAAAGATAGGCTTGCAAAGTCACAAACCATTTGCATTCTTTTTCATATGTTTGAAGACACATGCCTCAGGCAAGTTATCTTTCCCCTGGAAGAAAATATTATCATGCATTACAAAATGTGCCCAGCCTGTGGGGGAGTATCTGCAGTGTTTATCTCACAGTCTCATACACCCCACTTTTTTTTTTTTTTTAGTGTTTATTCTGCTTGTTGGAGGAGTAATTTGTTCTCTGTATCTCTAATAAAAGAAAGATCACCTACCTTAGCTGAAGACTGAGCACTCAGTAACTGCCTCAGTTTTTCAATATAAAATTTTTGTGCTGAAACCAAACTGCTTGAAATCAATCCATGTTGTGCTTTTTTTTTTTTTTTAAAAAAAAGAGGCTCTAAGAAAAATACTTAAGGCAAGTTCAAAGAAGAAATGCTTTTGAGGAAACCACAGGCTTGTGTCAGACATTTGCAAAAAGCCAGGAGTGAAACTTTTTAGTGTATTTCCTGAACTCAGTTCAGCGCCAGCTTTGAATAGGTGGCACATAAGCTACAGTGACCGTATTTCCTGGTTTAATAGTTAATAGGTTTTGGGTTTTTTCTGTCTTTATTTTCCTGGGTTGATTGGCAAACTTGGCTTCTGCATCTTAGAAAATTGATTCTCAGAGTAGAAAATGAAAAATGTAAAAATAAATATGTTTTAAGAAATAAAAAATATTGTATTTTCAAGTAAGGAGCAACTTCACATCTGATTCTCCAATATGACTTATTATCTCTATGCTGATTATCCATGTATGTGTGGACATGCAGCCACTAAAATGCTACAAAAGTGGTATTAAAATACCATTTACATTTGTCTTTACATTTTTATATTCACATTAATTTGACAATAGTTGCCTTCTTATTATTCCCTCTCAGTTTGTGAAGGCCACTAAATAGTCTACTAGTATGACCTGGGTTGAATTTCCTTCCTTTAATGAAGTGATTAAAGAGCTTTTAGTCTTACCACTGCTAAGATACCATGTCCCATATCTGTGGGCATTTTCTCTTACCCTTCCTGCTCTCTCAAACTTCAAGTTTTCTACATTCTACAATTTTTGGGAAAACAGCAAAAAGAAAAGGAAAATTTGAATTTGAATTTCTCTTGAAAGCAAATCTTTAAGAGCAACTAAATGCACTGGCTTTAGTCACCAGTGCCTCTGTACTGTGGCTGCAGGGGAATAACTGCAGTGCTGAAGTCCTTTTGATTTATGTTGAGTAACACCAGAAATCTGATGTTTGCTATTTAATCCACTTTGTTTGTCTATGACACTAATTTGTTTCAAGTTAGTAGTGACCAAGCAGGGAGAACGTGGCATGTAGCTAAACATAGAAAACCAAGATGCACATACCTCCCTCTTCAGGGTCCTCCTCTCATATCACTTACAGAGCAGATTAGCAAAATCAGGATGGGCTGGAAGCCACTCATTGGATGAATTCTTAAACAATCTCAATTTCTTACCTTTGTTTTCTGAGTGCACATGAAACTGAGGCTGCACCCACATCTTTGTAGGTATTAAAAACTAGAAGTATTGTTTGAGGGCTATATTCACAAAGAAAGAGAGGGTGATAGGATGACTTCTTTGGAAAGCCCCAAAGTGGCAATAGATTTTGTCAGAAAGAAAGAGTTTGAAGTGGAAAAATTAAGCTGCGACAGATTAAAGCAAACAAGAAACTCATACTCAATCTGCATATTGGGACAGCGAACTGATCTGCCCAAAGGCATTTTTTAAGGTCCTGCATAGGCATTCTTGTTTTATAAGTACCACTCTACATATAATTCATTTTACTGTGGTGCTTTGAGGGTTATTTTATTAAGAGCTGAACAGACTTGTAGTCTCCAAGAAAACGAAAAGGGACACAGAGTTGAACTTTGCCCGTCAGCCACTCTGCTGCACTTGCAGTTATAACGTTAATGAGACAGGGTGAGCCAGAGGAGGAACAGTGCCGCAGGACGGCCATCTCACAGCAGTCTGCTACAATGAGAGAAGTAATAACTTCTGCACTGGATCTAAGGAATTTCAGTAATTTCTTTCCTCACAGTATTTTATCAATCTGTCCTAACCATTGTTGTCTACATCAGCTTTCACAGGCCACATCTGCTTTTGCTGTCTTGTCAAAGTTTGAACAAAGCAAAAAGGGAATTCTTTAAGAGCAGGAATATGCCTCAGTTCTAATGTATGTCTAACACTCTCTTAATGTGTTTACTTTGGAATATTTTTTTACATGCACTTTCATACATTATCTCTAGTCCATCTACAACAACATGATAAGAAAGCAAACAGTTCCTATGAGTGACTAATTATTAGGTCAGCCTCACACAGGAAGGAAGTAACAGGAAAACATGATTTTTCAAGAATAATGACACATGAAAAGTATAAAAAAGAGAAAATTGTGCACTGGAATATTCAAAATGTCGGCAGCTGGGGGTGGGAGGGAAAATGGACAAGGCTGAAGGGTCTCACTGTTGGTGTTGCCTTTACATAAGCAAGTGCAACTGACCTGAAGAAAGATTGTGGAAAAGATTGGTGCGTTACAGGAAAAGAGTAGTGATGACCATTTGACAGTGGAGATGAAAATAATCTGGTACTTTTAGTGGAAGGTTCTTCTACAGACATGGTGGCTGAAGAGTTTTGCAGATTTCCCTACAGTATGCTGTAATGGTATCGAATGATGTTGGAAAGTTATGGACAGTATTTTGTATCTTTTTATGCAATCAAACTTCCCTTTTCAATGCTTGCCTACCTCAGCTTAACATCAAGTTGTCCATGGGCATCTCTGATTTCGGGGAATGCAAAAGCAGACATCTTCCTGGATCCTCCTGAGGAGGCTGAGGAATCTGGGGAAGAGCTGAAGGCCCCAAGGCCCCCTCAAAGACTTGGATGGTAGATGGTGGTGCAAGGAGTCTCTGGTCTGAGAGGTGGGGAATGAAGGGTTTGGTCAGAACTGCATTGACACTGTGGCTTGCAGGGGACACTTAGAGAGCAGCAAACCAGGCATCAGCAGCCTCAGGGATAAAATTAGTCTTCCCAGCACAGGCACCCCCATGAACTTCAGTCGTGCTTTGGGGGAGGGAGCTGGTGGTGTGATTTTGGGCTGAGCTGGGCACAGCTAAACCAGCTATTGGTACTTCACCACCCAAAAAGTCTTGTGTAAAGCAAGCTTAACATGAAATGGTACTTGGCTGTTCTCTGTGCTGCCTAGTCCCAGCCCTCTTGCCTTCCCTTTCAGGGAACTGGAGGCAGAGGAAATCTTGTTTATCAAATATAAACTTTTTCATTTGATCAGCTGGTTAGTGGGGTTTTTTGTTTGTTTGTTTGGGGTTTTTTGTTTGTTTTTGTTTTTGTTTTGTTTTGTTTTGATTTTTCTGGTGGAAAAGGGTAGAGATCTTTGTAATGTCAGTCACTTCTTCGATGTTTAGATCAACCTAGGAGATGAGGTTTAAAATGCTGACATTTTTAGAGGTGCTAATCTCTGAAAAATTTTTCCTGTGCCCTTCTTTTAATCCTGTTGGTTGACAGCACATTTCGCTGCTATTAAAAGCACTGGAAAACTCCCATTGATTTTAAAGGTTCAGAAAGAAGCTTGAGGTGAGGACCACTGAGCCAGTCCTGCCATCCAGGACAGATAGAAGAAATAGCCTGAAAGCCTGCAAAAATGGGGGGAGGAGGGAATTTCTTTTATATGCATGAGATGTGAGTTGTCGAATAGAGGATGTGATGTGGCAGAAAGGCTTTGTTGGACCTCTATTATGGGGGATCCGTGTGACTGCTTTGTGAGTAATTTGATCATTTCCAGCATGATCCCTGAGACTGCTGAGACTGTCACCCCACCACACAATGATCAGGAAATGTACACCCAGTATCTCAGTGTTGTCTATGCTAAAGGAAAGAAATTATGTTTTATTGTAAGACTTCACTGAAGTGATGAGGATTTAATATTGGTTCTTGCTTTCCTCAGTGCTTCAAATTATTCTTTATAACCACTGCAAGTGTTCTTGGTGCACTGAAGCATTTCACGTTTTCCTCAAAGTCAAGGCTGACGATTCAGTCTGTACTTCTATGTACTTCTGTACTATGCATTGCCCTGCTAAATCTGGTTTTAGTTAAACCCTCTTTTTGAAGTACATGGCCATAATTAGATCTGCCTAGAGGAGACAGCAAGACTGTGACCCCAGCTCTTTCCTCCACAAGGTTCCTTTTCAGTCTTCACGTAAAATTGTCTCCTCTTTGCCTCCCCCATCGCAGCACCCCCAGCAAGGAATGCACTGGCAAGTCCCTCGGAGCTCTGTGATAATACATTCCTCTCGACTTCAGTCATGCTGGCACCGAGATGCTCTTGGCTGCTCTGCTGGTGATGTAATTCTGGGCCCACATCACCTGCAAAGGAAACTGATCTGTGAGCAATAAAGCACACAGCCCTCTTGAAACAAACATGGGAATGTTGATGTTAACAAGTTTTTAAACTCCTTTTCCCCCCCCTTTTTGCATTTCTGCTTTTATTACCAAAGCTTCCCTTCTCCCTTTTCCCATGAGACGGCAGCACCAAGCCTTTCATTGGGAGGTGCTTGCCTATTTGTTTCCCTGTTTTTCATGGCTCCAAGCAAGTGTAGAGGCTGGAGTGTGATATAGATTGGAGATTCTGTGTGTGTTTCCTTTCCAGTTTGTGTTTTCCCTCGATTTTTATGAAGACTGTAAAATAAAAGAGCTGGCAGGAAGACAGCAGGGCATAGTATCCATCAGTCAATTACTTGTTTAGAGAACAATCAAGCCAAAAATATAAAGCGTTGAGGACTAATAAATCTCTGTGATTTACCACCATAAAGCCAAATTTTGTGGCTAAGAATAGGCCCATACAGAAATATTGGGGTGAGGTATAAGATCCAAACATATAACACAGATTTTGGCCTGTATCTGTAATCTGTTGGTGATTCCTCTAAAGTCTGGAAATTAAGTTATTTTACAGAAATATTTTTGCTGTCTTCCTCTTTTTTTTTCCCAAAGAGTTCTTAGCCATATTTGTACTCTGGCTTTTTTTTTCCTATGGTGATTATTTCTGTGTCCTGGTTTCCAAACTGTGACCAAAAAAAGAGGAAAAGCCATCCCAATGGGACTTCACCATTGCTTACAGCAGTTACTCATCTTACCCCACATTACTGGCCTTACTAGAGCACTGAGACACTCCCTGTCTACTTTTCAGTAAGTGCATCTCTAAACTTTTAATATTATAATGTAGAAGACAAGGGCAGCAGTGCTTTTTTATTATTTTCTTTCAGGCTAACATGCTATCAGTATGGTTTGGAAAAGCCGGTTGTTTTTTGTCAATGTAATATATTCACAGGGTCACAGATCAGAAATTCTGTGGTAGTCTATGAAAAGAAATGAATTTAAAAACCTGGCAATGACAAATAGAGTTTCTGCACAGCTAAGTAAATCTGAAGTCATCCATTTTGCAGGTCCTGTTTTACAGCTCTAACTGACTGCAAGGCAGCCACGGCTCAAAGTTTATGTTTTAACTAATGAATATGGTCCCAACTTCCAACAAAATGGTTCCAAAGGTAATTTGAAAACAAGAGAACAAACAGTTACATCTGACTGTGGAGAAACAATATGAAAGTATTGCAAGTCTTACACAATGTGAGCTGGGACTAATCCAAATCCATCTCTTTACACTTGGATAGTCCTCAAAACCGTCCAGTCTTTCAGTCACCTCTGGGATTATATAAAATGGCATCATGTGTTGTTTCAGCTACTCTTCCAAAATTTTTTTCAAGTAGGCATCAGCTTCACAGCTGAGAGCGAATTATTATACAAAACTATATGTACTTCATTATTCCTAGCAAGTTTGCTTGCTAAAATCATCAATTCAAATCTCCCAGGGTCAGACAGGGGGAAAACATTACTTCATTCAAAATCTATTCACGAACTCAAACCCTGTCCAGGGTGCAATAGGTAACAATTGTAACATTTAAGAGGTCTTTGGCATGTTTCAGAGTTATTATACTACTGAAATAAATACCAGCTCACAACTCTACTGAGGCCATCTTTTTAAGTTGTCATTTTTTTAGGCAAAGAAAACAAGAATTGAATCAGGGTCATATAGGGAAAATTGCTTCCTCATTCAGAAAGATTGGAAACAGGTTTCAGTTGAAATGCCAAGTTTCAGTGAATTTCTAAAAAAATTAAATAGATACCACTTATTTACAAGTATAAATATATGATAATAGACACTCAAGCTTGAAGGTGTTGGATATTTGCTTTATGTTTAAATGAAGGTTTACCTGTGCAGAGATGCACAGACTAATTAGTGAATTATACGACCTACTGCCCTAATGCCCTCCAAATATCCAAGACCTGTTCTGTATGGTCTGATAACTTCCATAAATTGTATGAAGAACCTCAAGACATCATCTGACTTGGGGGATTATTCTGACTCAGTGAGCCTATATGGAAGCTTTCCTAACCCTAAACAGATGTAATGCTTCTTCCATCTTCTTCCCCCAAAAGGGCGCTAAGTTGTGCATCTCTTCTCATTCCTGCAGTATCTCTAGCAGCAATGGAGATGAGAAATAATGAGTTTTATATTTGCATCATTTCAGTTTTAATTTTTTTTAAGGCTTTTATGTGAAGAAATCTTAAAGCAGAAATAAAAAATCCAGGGGGTGCAAATATCCAGACAGAACATTCTTGTGAAATTTGCCAAGGCCTGTGCAAATATGAGCGCGCAGAAATGCAAAATGTGTAATTCACCACACATTTTTAAGGTACCTGAGTAGGTGCCTGATTATAATATTGTGTTGCCATAGTTAGTATTTCAACTAACTTTTTAAAAACTCATTAGAACATACAATTTTTCATGTAAGACTATTATTAATGCCAACAAAGAAAATCTGGTGACCTAATTCACAAGACCAGCTAGTCAAAGAAACATATCAAATAATCCTGTGATTATGCCAATCACCTGGACCACAGTAAACTTTCAATCTTTCTGTCAGCTTGTTGGGACCTGAATCCACCTCTCACAGGAGGCCCTCCTGGACACATCACTGGTTCCTTGGGGTATCTGTTCCCATTCTTCCTGGGAAAAATTGTTCTATTTTTACAAGTCACTTACATAATTTTGGGTTCTTTTCACCAAAGAGGTGAAAATCTTCTTATAAGTCAGTGTTTGAGTATTCAAATGTCCCAGACAGAGGAATTCATTGGTCCAGGCAGATCACGTGATCTTCTGAAAAAGGGAAGATTTTTCACTTGTGGGTTTGGTGAATTGGACCATGATACAGCCCTTTCTATCCCCTGCTTTTCTGAAAATGACAAAAATGGAAATGAAATTACAGTTCTGAAACAAACAAATGTTTCACTGAAATCCACATGAAACACTTCTTCACTTTAATGAGAGAGGAAAAAATAAGCTTTTTTAAATATTTTTTTAAATTATTTGATTTAGCTCTGAAACTGAAAAATCGATTACTCACACAGCTCTGTTATGCAGTTGCTTATGTTAGGGAATGATTAATAGTAATGTAGCTGAATATGTAATGCCCTAATGAGGAAAGATAAAGAAATGAGGAGAAAATGAGGCTAAATTATAGAAGCATGACAGCAATGCTTTTCTGATGGATAGCAATTATGTCATAGCTGAAAAAGTATCTCTTGGTGACAAGTACATATATCATAGAATGAAAGTTCCTGTACAATTCCATTGAAAAAGTGCATTTTCAGAGGAACCAGAAAGGGACAGATGTATTCCCTTTCATCATTTAAATGTCAGTCTTTTCCTAGACGACTTAACTTGTTTTAAAATGATGCATAGCTTTCAACATTTTTTCACTTTGAAAATTACTGCCTGGGATACAACCCTGGTTTCCAAAAACAGCAGGTGAAAGGCAGGCAGGCAGTGTGGAGATTGGCTCACGTGACATGGGCATGGCTAATCCTGCAATGGAGGCGAGTCTGTCCTGGTTTCCCTGCCTCATGTCCTCACCTGACAGAACAAGTGCTGTTGGTCCAATTTCCCTTCAGTGGCAAGTACCATTGCCTTGTGCTCACCATTAGCACACCCAAGCTTTCTACATCCCTCTTCTTCAGGTCTTAAGAAATAATTAATCCTGATACTGGGTTTTATGAGCACAAAGCTGGCACTGTTGCAATTCTTTGAAGTCAGTAGAGCTCTTCTTGATTAATGGGATTAACGAGAATCAGAGTGGGAACTCTGAAATATGTGTATGCTTGTACCTGTAGAAGTCTATACTTGCATATATAAATGTATTACATACAGCAGTTTCTTGGGTGGAATTATAGCTTCTGCATGGGAGCCTGCTCTCCAGAAAGTTAACTTGTCAGCAATACATGCTTCCTGTAAGATTATATTTTTATGTAACTTATACATGCATTTTGATTCATCATAGTAATCGTGATAAAAATAGTAATAACAATAACAACAGTAATAACAATAATAACAACAACAATAATAATAATAAACCATAATAGAAATAATAACAAGAATACAATAATAACAGTAACAGCAATAATAATAACAATAGTTTTAATTGCTATAATTTTTTACATAATTTCCATAGCCAGATTATGTCTTTGTGTTTTGAATTATTTTTGGTCAGTTTTGCCTATTGATTCCACCAAGGAGGCTGTAAGCTTTTTCCTCCTTGTGCATGAGGGACCATTTGCACTTATGTCACTATAAGATTTTAAAAAATAATAGCGATTTTTAAGTGAGGATGCTCAGTGGAAGTCAACAGCTAACAACTGAATACCTGATTAGAGAACAACAGGGCCAGATTGCATAAGCCCTGCAGTTATTCAGAGGGCAATAGAGGCATGGAAGAAAGAAATTTGAAGGCAAAGGCAAGCAAAGCACCTTCTAATTCACACTTACTGTATGAAACTGGCCCAGTTTCTCCTTGCTTGCACTCCATCTTGAAATCTGAGTTTTTCCTGTCCTTTTTGCTTTTTGATATTCATATACTCCACAGGCTACAGTCAGGACATGATCTTGGAAAGGGGTAGTGAAAACTAGAATTATTTCAGATTGAGTAGAGAAATAAAACCACAGATGCCATTTTTGTGTCAAGTGATACACAGGGGCTGGTTTAAGTAAGAGTTTCTTTGAATAGAAGCACTGACAGCTCCTGTTCTTGTGCAACAGCTGTGGTCAGCCCATGTCTCTCTCATCCTCAGAACAGGGCCCTTGCTTGTAAAGACGTGTATTTCATAAAGCCCAAATAACCTCAGGTGAAGAATGATGTTCAGTTCAGGCAAGATGAAGGTACAACAGCAAATCTGGGCGACCAAAATACAGATCTGCTCAAAAATCAGAAGCCTGTGAACATTCAGATTTATATGTGTATTAGTTGGGTTTTTTTGGTTTGGGTTTGTTTAGGGTTTTGTGGGTTGTTTTTTTTTTTGGGTTTTTTTTTCCTTTTTTGTTT